>CM062818.1:1432466287-1433066287 GCA_031772625.1 Pinus tabuliformis | reverse complement strand
GAATTTATCTTAGTAACATGATTCATTTATTTTCTACAATTTATCTATTATAAATTTATGTAAAATATTGTTGTTACATTACTGTAACAACCCTGTAGTGTTGATACAACACCCTTGTATAGTAATGTTGTTACACCTATATAAAATTATTGAAACACCCCTATATTGATCCAAATTTGATCATTATATTTTTTTTCATCCATCTCGATGCCTTCAAAGTGGGAAAAATGGAGGAAATAGGTCACAGGGCCATTTTTACTGGAGGGACCTAGTTTGGAAAAATGGGGTATGTAACCTTCCATAAGAATTTTGAATCAAATGATGTTTTCTTGGGGGTAAAACTTTCCCACTTTAATGAAACACATTTTTTTTCCTGTTCTACACACAGAGAATTTTCCAATGACGCATGAATCATATCAATCAAAGTCCATATGCAAAAGTTATGCTACTCAGAAGTTGGCGTTCTTGTTTTCACCACCACAATTCAAGAGGATACCACATCAACCCCCATTATTCATGAAAAAGGGGCTATCCACGTGATTATGAATAAGAAGACTCTAGAAGAGTCTATATTTTAACTATGGTTATGAGTTGATGTAGTCCAACCTAAGTACTAGTAGGCTAATGAGTTGTGTTATAACCAAGCCACTAGGAGGTAAATGGGTTCCATTCTTTCGAGTGTATTTGTTCCATAGTTGAGAAAACGCGAAGGGGGATATGAGATAGAGCACACATAAATGATTTATGCACTGTAGTAGCCCACGGTCCATAGGTCATACTCTTTATCCTCGCAACCAATTTCTATTTAGAGAAAGAGAGAAGAGAAACCTCACCTTCCAACTGGGTTTTTCTCTCAAAAATGTTTCCCAAGTCATATCTTGTGTCAAATGTGTTTGTGAGATTTTATTTCGTTGTTATTTATTTTTTGCATAATTTTAATATGAATGCATACACTATTAATAGTAATCTACAAATTTAGAAATTTAAAAAGAAATAAAACTATGGTAGTGTAGAATTTCATATTTTAAATATAATTTTATTATATCTGTGATATATCTCAAATTAAGGATTTTATTGTAATTAAAGTGTGCGCAAGTTTAAATTCTAATTTACTATGCTACAAAGATAGATAAACATTTAATTATCAATAATTTTGCAGATAATAATTGATTTAAAGTTTCTATTGTAAAGTTGTAATAACTGATGTAAAGTTTCTATTGTAAAGTTGTAATTATGTTTCTATTTTATGAGTATTTTTTTTTTGGGAAATTGATGGCTAAGAATAGATTGTGGAAAGAGGAAAAATGCTGCAATTTTATTTTAGAAAATATTATTATCCATCAGCAAGTCCTAGGCATCTAATCTGGGTGATCAAATTTAATTTTGAAATTATGATATTGGCCAATTAAATGTTTCCTAAAATATAGGGATTTGTCTTCAGAAGTGGGAAACAAGAGCTCATTAATAAGCAATTAACTAGTTGCCACCTATTCGTGAGGTGGAGGCAATTAGTAACCACCAAAAGAGCGATATATGGATATTATCTGAGATTTCTCTTCCTTTTGTCTCAATTATTTTGATAGCAGAACTGGAGAGACATAAGAGAAGCAAGGGAGAATAGACATAAATAAAATTGTAGGCCTGATGTTCTCAGGGGGACAAGCATTGTTTGTCATGTGAAGTTGGGGAGGAGCTAAGTAATTAGCAATATATTTCCCAAAATTATTATCAAGTCAATGTCCTCTAACTTTGTTCTTATTTTACTTTATTTTGTATCTCTGCAATTTTATAGTTAAGTGTGTATCGGAAGGATTAATTTGATTATAAATAATTATATTACTTGTATGGAAGATATAGGGGTGAGAATGACAACATGGGTAATGTTGCTTAGCAAGTAATAGACTATAACCTGAAAAATAATTTTATTTATGTTACTAGATTTAGACATAATAGTATCAAGCAAAGGAAAATATATTATTATATATACAAAATTTGATACTGAATTAGTTGCGAAGTACGATTCTTTTTATATGCTTTGGTTTATGTATTTTAAGTTCATGTGATTAACAAAGAGACTATATTATAGGTTTCTCTAACTTTCATACAATAGTTTGAAAGAACTATATCCAAATTTTTATATTCATATTATACGTGAATAAAAAAGTATATTAATGGAAGAAATTAGAATATGAACAATAAACTACATTGGAGTTAGAAGGAACAATATTTGAGTACCAAATTATGGAAAGAAAAGAATAATTTTTTATTAAAAAAAGTTCAACTTTTTACAAAAGGCATGAAAAACTATAGGTTCATATGTTCCAAAGTATACGAATATAAAATTCCTCTGTTACAAGAAAAAAAACAATGAGATAAATTTGAGAAAGGACTTAGTAATGGGTTCTCCATAAACAATTGAGGAATGAATGTGCATTTTTGAGAAATAACACAAACTCCCTTGTTGATTGAAGAAGTTGGAATTGAGTTTCATGAGCCAAAATATTTGGAAACATCGAAGGACAATACTTTGACTCTTAACAAAGATAAATCCCTGAGAAAACAATAAATGAAACATTTACTTTTCAATGAAGAAGAGATAAATAAGAACTCATAAAAATATCTACAAATATAATTACAACTATATAAATAAATTTACGTCTATATTTGTAAGAAACATTGTTGACAAGAAAGATTGAATAAATGTAGTAACAGTAAAGATTCTAGAGAAATGAAAGAAAACTGAAAGTTGAAAATCACATAACTATCTATTTACATATAGTTGCAAGTAATATAAGAGAAATTTTGAAGTAGAACCATACTAATCAAAATGGAAAATATGGTAATAAATGACTAAAATGTATCGATATTAGAATTTGGGAAAATAAACAGTTTATATTTATATATCTTGGTGAAACTAATTATTGTTACAATGTACCTTTCTAATAAAATCCACCAATTATTGTTACAATGTACCTTTCTAATAAAATCCATAAAGACAGAGATTAGTCATTGTAATTATACAAAGAGAAATTATAAACATAAGTTCTGTAAAGACCAAGTTCCACTGAACATAAGTTTGTCTCGAGTTATGCCAAAGGATATGCCTAATATTAAAAGAGAAATCCCTATTGTACAAGGGAAATGCATTTTCCATGAAACTAGCATGGAAAAAAATGCATAAATAAGAGTTTTCCAATTTCCAATGATAGGCCATAGGATTCAGAGAAATTTACCAATGATAGGCCATAGGATTCGAGTATTAGTATTTAAAAACCAGAGGAAAACTTCAATTTCCAATAAAGTTGTTCTATTAGCAAACACTGGAGTCATTCACCCGATTTAAAAGGAACATAAAACAATATGTGTTAGGATTGTATGTTAAAATAATAAATTTTAAAGAAGGCATGAATTGGGGCTTTTAACCAACAAAGGAAAATGAACCTAACCCGTTAGGACCACCAAGTTTTTTGTGAAACCTTCTCTGCATAGAAAGATGAAGAGATTATTTATTACAAAGCAAAATGGAGAAACTTGAAAAAAAATAGTAATTGAAGACCTTGAAGACTGAAACAATAAATCTCGGTGTTATGTATAAGAGAAATAAGTGTGGCATGCTTTTGCTAGTCAAAAGAAAATGGCACACATGGGTAAATGAAACTTCGATGCGCCATTAAAAATACAAAAAATTCTTATGGAATAAAACCAATATTTTTTTTATAACTCTAGTGGTGCACACAAGACTTCTAGAAAAATAAATAAATGTGGGACTACGATGATACTAAGAAAAGCACAAGACTTTCATTCTCAGACTAAAAGTCGAGGGTACGAATTGAAATATAGACCCTTCTCTTGTAATGTTACAATAGACAGGGACAAATTGAAATCTAGGTGTTAGCCAAATAAAAGTTATAATGAATTTGTCATACCAACGTTAAAATAGAGGAAGGACTTATTCATATTTAACTAGATTTAAGTTCCAGAAAAATAGACAAAAAAAAATGCTGGTGGCCCTCTCTGAGGGGGTTTACACAAACACAAAGGTTCACAACTCCAAAAATCCAGGAATCATTCCTTATATCGGGCCACAATGGAACAATTAAAGTGCAAACTAGAAGGGTTTATCTTGCAAATATAGAAACCATATATCAGGGTATAACTAAAAGAATCAAAAGCAATGGAGAGAATTAACCATTCTAGGAATTAAACATTACAAAACCCATAATAATCGATAAACAACCATGAGATGATGGTTAAACTAGAGAGTAGATATGTAAGTAATAAAATAAACATGCTATTTAAAATCCGAATAGAAAATAGGAAAGAAAAAATGAACAAAACTATTATCTTGCAGAGATGATGCTCAAAATATTTCAATAACCTTTAGAGCAAAGAATACAAATCCTGTTACGACTTTTTAAAAAGAAAAATCCAAAGTCATCGATTCATTCGTAAGGGTTTATTACCTCAATTAAATAAATGTGAATAGGGTTTATTACATAATAAAGGAAACCATCACCTGGATTGACCGATTGGGTAATATGCAGGTGTACAAACCCCCTCCAAGGTTTCCTCTCAAAAAAGTGGAGCTGCGAAGTTAGTAAACCATCCTACAACCAGAGTGAGGTCAAGGAATTAGGGTAAATAGAAGATAAGGAAATATGCACACATAAATACGAAATAGAGACTGACAAAGAAATTCACACAACTGTTACAAAACAAGAACTTGAGAATTTACCTTAGTTGACGAAAAAGGGATACATGGAAGGAACCTCCCATGCTATGTGATATATAGAAGAATAACATAATATATTGTCTGGTGAAAAATGTTCAACGGGAACCCAAACATGGAACCCTAACTGTTGAGTAGTTTTCCTAGCAAATAAACCTCCAAATGAAATTCTTGAACGAGTACATGATAGTCTTTAGGGTTCATTAAAATCTAGTGAGGGTCTCCACCATTGATCATGTCAAAGCAATGCCAACCATTGATTGGTTAGGTCGAGAAATGATAGCGTGGGGCCCTTTGTGTTATAGACCATTTTGTCGCATGTGTCACTCGTGTCGCACTTAAGTGTCACACTTTTGCTATTCTATTGCAATTGGGTTACTTGGTGTACTTGATTTATAATGTTATGTTGGACCTAATGGACTATAAACCAAGTTAATCATCATCCTTTATCAGCTTGCGATCACTCCCCATAAAGATTTAATCATTCTCTTTCTAGCAATACAAGACAAATTGGAAACCAAGGTAAAAATACTTGATTATAGGGTCAATGTAGGTATCATCACTGTGCCCTGTGCCCCATAGCAGTTGCAAAACTGAGTAAAAGTGCTGCTATCACAATCTCCTAGTTATTGTAGGTTCACTGGCTCTGGATTTTCGGGAAGAGCGATATTTTATTTGGAAGATTCCACTTATAGAACCTTCTGAAGCAGTTTCAACCATTTACTATAAAAAATGATCTCAAGCTCCTATGATTATGGGATTACCTACATATCTTAAGCTGATTTCCTACTTTTCATGGATCTCAAGCTTAGATTGGTAAAACCCAAAGCTACCATTTCATCCTATAAATTTACCCTCTTCTAAGAGCTCAAGGTTGGCTTTGGAGGACTTTACTTGCATCCTTATGTTGTTGGATTGAGCTTAAATACACATCACTTATGCTATTTGGGTGGAGGATTGGATATTTCCTTGTGACAAAGGAAGGAGTACATTAGCTTGGGAAGACATCTAAAAAGCATCAATCACTAGGTTTTAACTTCTCCTAATCCATTTAATCAAATTTCTCTTGTTTCCTTATATACTTGTACCATATATGATTACAATTGTATTCAATGTTTATGATTCATTGAATGGAGGAATTAGCATAGATCTACTTGTTTGTGTAGCATTTTCTTGTCTTTATTATGTTGTAGGAATAGATCAAAGCACTTGGAGTGAGAGAAAAAGAGTTCAAGTGAGGAGAAAGAGACTTCAAAATCCAAGTAAGTCCTCATTCTTCTTCATGTTAATTTCTCTAAAGGAATACAAATGTGCTTTCCCCCTTGTTGTTACTAGGATAACCATTAGGTCTAGGGTGTTTTCCTCTATCTGCAGAGGATAATGTTATGTATAGCACTTTGCAAGGGCCACATATCCGAAAAGAATACTCTCCAAGATATCACAAAGATCAAAGCGTGTATACAAACTAATTATTTCAGATCCACTAAAGTGAAAATACCACATTCATTGTAACAAAAGGAGAGGAAACATTTTAAAAGGAATGTCAAGTACCATATAATGTAACAAGGAATAGTTGGATGAATATCAACTGAGAGTCGTCTGAAATATACATGCTATGAGTATTATACATATAATATAACTAATGATAGTTGTTAACAAATGTTAAGGTATATTGGAAATCAATGATACATGCTTCATATGTGCACTTGAATCCATCATAGAGTATGATATGATGAATATCTATAGTTGTTATATTACAGTGTTTGACTTAAACATAAGAGGTGAAGATAAACTATTCCCATTTTTATATGGTGATAATATTAATATTAATATTTATTGAGTGTATTCTAGTTAAGGAATAGTGAAATAAATCCTCGTGTTGAATAATTCCAGTGCTAAAATGGTATGTATTTTAGATGTATACTCTCTTTTGATAAGCAGTTTCACATAATGATTTAGAATGCCACCTTTATGAAATAAAAAGATTACTTTTTTTCAATCTACAGTTCACAGCATGTGGAAATAATTCCTCATAAAATAATAGTGATGCATTACTACATAGACTAATTGTTATATATATATATATATATATATGAGTCTTTACAAGATCTATTGTGATGATCGGTCTAGTGGAATATCCATGGCATTTTATATATCATGTATAGTGCAACTGTTGCACCCTATAGCAATTTTGCAACACCCCTATACAATGTTGTTGTTACACCCATGTAATGTCACTATACTATACTTATTATAGTGCTACTATTATAGCGAAGCAATGATATTGAAAATGACTAACACGATATTACATAATATACCGCAAAAATGCATTAGCTTTGGGGCATCATGAATTGTTCATGGAGATTTCATAGAATTGAAATTTCTTTTTCCATATTGGTCTAGAGATGTCATACATAGTGATGCTAACCCATAACTTTACAAGAATTTCGATAAGAGTATCAATATATACATTCGTATATCTAACTTAGTACTTACAAAATTGCTTCAAAATACACATAATTACTACTTTGTATATATATTATAAGAAATTATGTAATGAACAAGATAAATTGAATATTGTTACATACGTTCAAAAATTTACTGTAAAGAAATACCAGGTAAAATCATGATCAATAGTGTGTGATCCTTCTTAATTGACATCCAAGGAGGAAGGTTATTGTTTATAAAAAAAATAGTCCACAGTGAGTAAATAGACCTAAGCTCTCCAAATTGATTGACATTGTTAGCTACCAATGAAATCATAACATTATGATTTTATTCATTAAAAATTGGCCATATTTCTTCAATGTTAATTGATGCAAAACCATCTATAGGCATTCAAAGAACACCTTCTTCATTTCTATTTCATGCATGGTAATCCATATACTTTGCTATGCTTTGATGCCTAGAATGTCACTGCAAATGTGGAATTATGGGAATATGTTGAGGAATCTTACAAGGCACCTTTTTAGTTACTTTATGAGCTTGACTTTTATTGATTTGGCATTTTCATATTGTCCATATAATAATATTATCATCAGAACATGAATCAATAACATGTTAATCCATTCAAATCTCTTTCATAATGGAAGATAATTCTTGGTATGTGCAAGGTAAATTATTTGAAGATAGTAATAGAAATAAACTAACAATCTACAACATAAAAATGAACTAGTTAAAGTAAAAATTACTAATCATAAATGTTGCATCATTAATTTAGACATACTTCCTTGAGTCCCTCCTTCACAAATTCCCCCTCCCCCCCTTTGTCTCCCCAATTCCTCCCCCCTCTGTCTCCCCAATTCCTCCCCCCTCTCTCCCTCCCTCCCTCCATATCTCTCCCCCATTTCACCCTCCCTCGCTCCCTCCCCATATTTATCCTTTTCACTCCCTCTCTCTCCATATTCCACTATCTCATTCCCCCCTCTTTCTCAACTCTCTATATTTACCACTATCTCCCTCTCTCTGCCTCCCAATCTATCCCTATCTAGTCCCATCACTCTCTCTTACTCTCTCTACTTTTCAATCTCCACCTCTCCTTTGATCTCTATCTCTCTCCCCCTCACTCTATCTCTCTCTTCCCCCTCCTATCTCTCTCCCTCTCTCTAGCACACACATATTCCCTCACTCTCTCCCTCCCTCTCCCTTCCCCAATAACCCACATTTATCTCTACACCTATTTCTCCTTCACTACCTCTCTATCTCTCTCTCTTCATGTTTACCTTCATATTTTTACTTCATTTTGTTAATTTGACATAAAATATTTACCAAGAGAAACCTTACACCAAAAATAATCATAAAACATAAACACAATGCACACAATATTTAACTTGGGAAAACCCCAACTCCGGGGAAAAACCTATCTAACAGAATTCCATTAGTCCCTCTGCCAAGTCCAAGCCAATCTAGGCGAGTGAGCCTTTACTGCTCACCTCCTTGGACCATTATAATAGAGTATTTACCTAGTCTTTTAAAGGCTTCATTACATGAATTCCATGGGTAGAAAACCATGGGCATGATAAATTATGTTTTTGAAACCACTTCCATTTGACCTAATCAACTTTGAATCTTTCCTCGAGTCAAATTTACCTAAAAATCCCCCCTTAAACCTTAACTTGGGATTTCTCTTGACCAAATCTAGCCAAAACCAGCCAAGTGAGTCAACACTACTCACTCTAGCCCTTACCCACCTCCATGTTTATACCCAGTGTATCCACATGCCCCTATTATCACTTAGGTCTACCGCCTAACTTTACCGAAAATTTCCTAGGTGTATACATGCCTACAAGGTCTTAACAATATTCCCATTTATATGCAATTTAAAATTTTTACTCCATTATAAATATTGTCTTTTGTTTATTCGTTGTTACTATCTGGCTTTGATTCTCTCACATTACCTTACTTTGACTTCAATTTATAGCCACATTCCATTAATTATTCATGCACACAAATCCTTTACGCACATGCCACATGTTATTGATCTACAAACAAGGATCTACACATCTATTTATTAGTGCTTGTGTATTCATCTCCAACACATACTGTCATATCCTCATGTTCTCCAAAGCTAAAATAGATGTGGTAGATGTCCCATCACTGACTTCTTAATTATTCAAATTTATTCAAAATCATCTTTATTTTTGTTTAGTCTTTACCAAATTTTTCTCTGTCATGTTATATATTCCAAGCCAGACCCTATTACCCTTTATGGGACCTCAAATCTCCATATCCCATTTTCCCCATGGATAGTGTGATCTTATGAGCTTCATTTCCATTTCTCGATATTTTTCTTGCAATAATTGAAACTCACTTGAATTTGCCTCAAGTGGCCTCTCAACATTTTTTTTTATTGTGCATGCTTCTCGATAGTGGAATAGAGAAAAGAAAATTTTTAAATCATAACCTTAACCACGATCAACCATGTTGTAGGAAGATCCTCTAATCACACCATCGATTCCATCCTTGTATATCAACTCCATTGTTATGCACTTGATTCTCTTGGAAACATTGGAATTCAGTTATGTGAGATCCCGCTTTACTAACACGAGTCTAATGAGCTTGTACACATTCATATCCTCACTCAGTAACTCCAATTCATTTTTAACCATCTCATTCTCACCATAATGGATTTTATACTACTTCCTAACTTAATGTTTCTTTGTGATGTCTTTTTGAACCTTGTTGAGGGAATTAACTTGGTTCTCTAATTGGTTGTGGAGATCCCTCATGGCTACTATATATTCATTTCTAATGGATGGGTATTCTATTTTATCTTAAGTATCTCCTATCGCTCCACATACTCTCTATGAAACGCAAATATTCCAAAAATTTATCTTGTATACAAATAATCCATGGCTACAACACTCCTTTATATGGAAGTATCTTCTTTTTCTAGATGTGGCCATATGAGTCCTTGTATTTTACTTCTTTCTTGGCTTTAAACCCCATTTTTTTCTTTTCTTTGGCATAACCACTATAATCAAAAGTTTTCTGATAGGTCCATTTCTTATACCTATTCTTATGTTTCATTTTCCATTATTTCTTCTCACCCTAAAATGGAAACTCTAAACCTGCACGATGATTCATTCATCAAACCATATAGACCCTTGGTAATAGAGGCATCCCCATGAAGCAAAAGTCCAGGTTTGATACCAAATGTTAAAAATTAACCAAAGAGACATAAAAAAATGTCGAGAGAAACATTACACCAACAACAATAATAAAACATAAACACAAAGCACATAATGTTTTCACTAGGAAAACTCAAACTATGGAGAAAATCCCAACTAATGAAATTTCATTAGTCCCTTTGCCAAAACCTATCAAGTTGGCCAAGTGAACCCTCATTGCTCACCTCCCTAGTCCATTACAATAGAGTCTCAAACTAAGCTTTCAATGGCTTCATTACATGAATTCCATGGGAAAAAAACCATGAGTATGCTAAACCACATGCTTGAAACCACTACCATTTGACCCATTCAAATTTGAATATTTACCTAATTCAAATTTACCTAGCACATTACCTCTATCTCTATTCCCTACATCCTCAACCCTCTCACTCTTCCCCCTTCCTCTCTCTCACTGATAGGTCCCTATAATACTAGTGATTACCCCATTACTATTGTAGTTGTATCCCTTATTAACATTGTTGTGCTCCTATTGTCCCCATATCTTTATTACTGTGCCCCATAGAATCCCTCTATTGTTATTTTTGTGGCTTTATATTATTATTGTTAGGTCGGCTAGGTTATATTGTGACTCCTTAGACTCCTATATATAGAAAGGAGGTTTTGTCATTTGAATCATCCAAGAATTGTTCATTTATGTAATGTAAAGGAGGTTGCCCCCTCGAATAGGCTGAATTCTAAGGCGTGGATTTATCTTTTCTATCTTTTCTTGAGCTGGTTTCATAACATTTGGTATCAGAGCTTTGGATTCTAGGGTTTCGCTGCTCCAAACAGGTCATTGTGGAATTTTCGTTGTAACTTTTTTTCTGCGACATTTCAGAAGCTAAAAAAAAACCCCATTTGAGAAGACATCACGCTAAATCTTGGGTCCAAATTTCAGAACTTCGTGCTGTATTTGTGGAGATATGATCTGAGGAAGTTGGTCTTCTTACAGACTCCTGAATTACATTCCAAACAAGCGACCTGGGGAAAATCGTCATAACTTTCTTTCTGAGCATTGGATTGAACTTTCATAAGAAGGTACAGAAAGAGGACGGACTGTAGTTTCTTGTATATATTTTTTCAGAGCCAAAGGTTGAAACAGTGACTCGTGGTACGTCGTACACGTTTGCTCTATTGAACTAGTCTATAAGCAAGTCACTGTGGGAGACTTTGCATAACTCTTCCTGGAGAATCCAATTTGGATCAGACTGGTGGCATTGGAAAGAGGACACAAAAGGCTACTACAGGTCGTAATTTCAAAACTGGATGATCCGAAATTACAGAGATACATCAGATTTAATATCAGGCTTCTACAAAGTGAAAAAAGGTGTGTAGTTTTTTATAAATTTTTGCGTAAGCTTGGTTTGAAGGAATTCAAAGGGCATAGTAAAGCATTATTATCAGTAACTGATGCCATGAGGAAAGAAAATGCAAACACCTAGTAAGGAACCTAAAAGCTCTAGCATGACTCATGAAGAAGAGGAAGAAATGCTACATGATATATCAAAATTACAAGAACAAGTGCAACAAATGTCACGCTCACAAAAGCTAACAGAAGCTAAGATAAGTGGAATCTAAGATAAATGGCGTGGAATATAAGATAAAGGGCATGGAAGCTAAGATGGATGATTCGAAGATAGATTTGAAGAGAGACATGGCAGATTTGAAGACAGATTTGACAAATTTTCTATAAGAAATACTTACTAATGGTGAAAAGGTTGTAAAGGAAACTCATGATGAGAACAAAAGAAATGTTAATCATGATTCCATAGACTCTAATGTTGCATCGAAGACCCACCATATTCCAAAAATCGATATGAGGAAGTTTGATGGCAAGGATCCCGCAACATGGATATTACAGATGGAGCAATTTTTCGATCTCAATAATGTGCAAAACACACAAAAGGTACGTATTGCAACTTTATATTTGGAACCAAATCAATTTTTATGGTATCAATGGCTTTGCTCTCATAAAAAAATTATCACTTGGGCAATTTTTACGGAAGAATTGACAGCACATTATGAGGATACAAAAAGCAACACTTTTTTTAGCAAATTGATAAGTCTCAAACAAAAGGGTTCAATAATGGAGCACATTGAGGAGTTCCAAAAATTGAACATAAGGGTAAAAAATATTCCAAAGGAGCATAGGATTGATGTGTTCATAGGGACTTTAAAGGAAAATATCCAACATGATGTTCGCCTTTGGGAACCTGATTCATTAGAGAAGGCATTCAGGTTAGCAAGAAAAATGGAAAGCAAAATTATGGCAACCAGGAAGCATGCCAATCACAACTATAAAGATGGAAGTGTTGTTACCCCTAGCCTTCCACAACCTATAAGGTTGACACCACAAAAATTGGAAGAAATAAGAGCAAAATGGCTTTGTTACAGTTGTGATAGCAAATACACTAAAGGTCATAAGTGTGCTGAGAAGAAATTATTCTACATAGATTGTGAAGAGGAAGAAGAAAAGGAGAAAGAAAGGTCAAAGGAAGAGGATATACTCCAATAACAAAGCCTAGATAAAGAAGAAATGAATATCTTGTAATGCATTGGCTGGAATTACCACTCCTCAAACCATCAAGATAGAAGGACAAATCAAGAAGAAAAAGGTAATAGTGTTGATTGATTCAGGAAGTACCCACAATTTTATTCATTGTAAGGTAGCAAAAGAATTGAATTGGTTCCTATATCCAGCACCAGAGTGTCAAGTGATGATTGCAAATGGAGGAACGATAAATTGCTTTGAAAAGTGTCATAATAGCAAGCTATCCATGGGAGAATATGTATTGACTAGCCCAGTCCTTTCCATTCCAATGGGGGGTGCTGATGTTGTACTAGGAGTCCAATGGCTACAATCCTTGGGTACAATAGCTTTTAATTTTCAAGAACTCTTCATGAAATTTTCTGCGGAAGGAAAGGAAGTTGAAATAAGGGGTATTACAGGGAAACTGGGAAAGATAATCAGCTCTAACGGTATGACAAAGCTTCCAAAAAAGGAACAAAGAGGTGTAATTGCACAATTATGTTCGCTAGATGTTTCCACATCGGAATAATCTATTTCTCTAGATCTCCAAAAAGTCTTGGACAATCATTCCAAGGTATTTGAGACTCCCAAAGGTCTCCCACCTATTTGTGATCATGATCATGCTATTCATCTGATTTCAGGAAGTGTTCCTCCAAACAGTAGGCCGTACAGATATCCTTATGCCCAAAAGAGTGAAATTGAACGTATGGTTGAAGAAATGATAGAGGCTGGTATAATTCAACCTAGTCAAAGTTCTTTCTCTGCTCCAGTAGTATTGGTGCACAAGAAGGATGGATCATGGCGCATGTGTCCAGATTATAGGGAGCTCAACAAGCTCACTATTAAAGATAAGTTTCCCATTCCTGTCATTGATGAATTATTGGATGAATTGCATGGACCAATTTACTTCACCAAGTTGGACCTTCGTTCAGGATATCATCAAATCAGAATGAAGACCGAAGACATTCCAAAAACAACATTTAGAACTCATGAGGGTCATTATGAATTTTTGGTCATGCCTTTTGGCCTTACCAATGCAGCTTCTACATTTCAAGGTTTGATGAATTCCATTTTCAAACCCCTCCTTAGAAAATTTGTGTTAGTATTTTTTTGATGATATACTAATCTACAGCAAGTCTTGGAAGGATCATGTTGAACATGTTGACAAGGTGCTACAACTATTGGAGGAGAAACAATTATATGCAAAAAGATCCAAATGTTTCTTTGGAGTACAAGAGGTGGAATATCTGGGTCATATTGTATCTCATGAAGGAGTTAAGGTAGACCCTAGCAAAATTAAAGCCATTAAGGAATGGAAAATCCCCACATCCATAAAGCATCTGCGAGGATTTCTCGGGTTGATAGGGTATTATCGCAAGTTTGTTAAGAATTACGGGAGAATAGTAGCACCTCTAACAACATTATTGAAGAAAGATGCATTTTCAAGGACTCCAGAAGCAACAAAGGCCTTCGAACATATTAAAGACGCAATGTTCCAAGCACCAGTCTTAGCTACACCAGATTTCACAAAAACCTTTATTGTGGAATGTGATGCTTCAGGAAATGGAATTGGTGCTGTTTTAATGCAAGATGAAAGACCCATTGCTTTTGAAAGTCGTCCAATCAAGGGAAAGTTTTTACACAAAGCTATTTATGAGAAGGAAATGTTTGCAATACTACATGCACTTAAGAAATGGCGACCCTACCTAATGGGAAGACACTTCAAGGTAAAAACAGATCATGATAGCCTTAAATACTTTTTAGAACAAAGATTATCTTCTGAAGAGCAACAAAAGTGGGTCACAAAGATGTTGGGTTATGACTTTGAAATCATCTACAAAAAGGGAAGCAAAATGTGGTGGCAGATGCACTCTCAAGAAAGGATGAGGATATGGAAGCGTTGTTGTGCACCATTTCTATTATCCAACCAGTTTGGATAAATGAAGCAAGGGAGGAGTGGAAGAATGATGAAGAAGTGTGGGCACTTATTCGAAAGTTACAACAAGATTCCAGTACATCTGATACATTTAGCTGGAAAAATGATTTGTTATGGTACAAAGATCGCTTATACCTCTATAAGAATTCGCAACTCAAACAAAAGATTCTTATGGAATTGCACACTTCTCCCTTAGGAGGGCATTCAGGATTTTTAAAAACTTACCACAGGGTTAAGAAGGAATTTTTTTGGGATGGCCTTAAATCAGATATTCAAAATTTTGTGGCAGAATGTTTGGTTTGCCAACAAAATAAAGTTGAAACAATTAAGACCCCGGGTCTATTACAACCTTTATCCATTCCAAGCCAATGTTGGGAGGAGGTTTCAATGGATTTTATCACAGGTTTACCCAAGTCTGAGGGAAAGAGTGTCATCATGGTGGTAGTTGACAGACTTACCAAGTATGCACACTTTTGTGCATTATCACATCCACTGAAAGCCAGTACATTTTCTACTGCATTTATGGAAACAATTCAAAAACTACATGGAAACCCAAATATTGTTGTAAGTGACAGAGATCCCATTTTCATTGGAAATTTTTGGACAGGATTATTTTCTTGTCTTGGTACTCAGTTAGCTCATAGCTCATCTTATCATCCTCAATCTGATGGGAAAACTGAGATCGTAAACAAATGTTTGTAAGGATATCTTCGTTGCTTTGTATCTGATAAACAGACACAATGGGTCAAATGGTTGCCTCTG
The DNA here is from genome assembly GCA_031772625.1 of Pinus tabuliformis. NCBI lineage: Eukaryota > Viridiplantae > Streptophyta > Pinopsida > Pinales > Pinaceae > Pinus > Pinus tabuliformis. The sequence continues at coordinate 1,433,050,661 of CM062818.1, read as the reverse complement.
GCTGAATGGTGGTATAACACTTCCTTCCATATAGCAACAAAAATGACCCCATTTATGGCACTTCATGCATATCAGCCACCATCCATCACATCATATTTAAGAGAAAATTCTAAGGTTCAAGCAGTGGAACATCGCATTGAACATCAACAACAGGTCCTCCAACTCTTAGAGGATAACCTCATGTTGGCACAAAACAAAATGAAACAACAGGCAGATCAACATCGCAACGAAAGAAGTTTTGATGTAGGCAATTGGGTATTCCTATGGCTACAACCATATAAAAAAATGTCCCTCAAGCAAGCTAAGAAGGATAATATATTATCACCAAAGTATTATGGTACGTACAAGGTGTTGCAAAAGATTGGTACTATGGCATAAAAATTGGAGCTTCCTGCAGCGTCTCGAGTGCACCCAGTTTTCCATGTTTAATGTTTAAAGAAGGTTATAGGCGACAAGCTCCCAGTTCAAACAATATTTCCAGAACTTGATGAGGAAGGAAAAATTATATTGGAACCGAAAGCAGTCACAGAAAAAAGAACTCGACAGCTACGAAATCGATCAATTTCGGAGTATCTCATCAAGTGGAAGAACTTATCTGCTGAAGATTCCACATGGGAGGATGAGAATTTTATACAGAAGCATCCAGAACTACTCAAGCATTGAGGAAAACACTTTTTTTGAAGGAGAGGGGCATGATAGGTCCCTATAATACTAGTGATTACCCCATTACTATTGTAGTTGTATCCCTTATTAACATTGTTGTGCTCCTATTGCCCCCATATTTTTATTACTGTGCCCCATAGAAGCCCTCTATTGTTATTTTTGTGGCTTTATATTATTATTGTTAGGTCGGCTGGGTTATATTGTGACTCCTTAGACTCTTATATATAGAAAGGAGGTTTTGTCATTTGAATCATCCAGGAATTGTTCATTTGTGTAATGTAAAGGAGGTTGCCCCCTCGAAGAGGCTGAATTCTAAGGCGTGGATTTATCTTTTCTATCTTTTCTTGAGTTGGTTTCATAACACTCACATTGTCCCTCCCTCTTTCCTACTATCTCTCACCTCCCCTCCCTCACCCACCCCTCTCTTACCATTCTCACTCCCTCTCCCCCTCTCTCCCTCATCTTATATCTTACCGTCTCTACCCCTCTCTCTTCCTTCCCCACTATCACCCACCTTTTCCCTAATCACATTTATCTCTCTATATCCCCTCACTCTCTACTTATCACTCTCTCTCTCTCTCTCTCTCTCTCTCCCTATTATCCCCCCTTTCTCACTCTCCCATACTCCTCCTGCACCCCCCCCCTCTTTCTCCCCACCTTCCTCCCATTTCTCTCATGCAAATTCCCTCAATCTCTTCCCATCTTTCATACTTCCTCTCTCTCCCCACCACTCTTCCCCTCCACCCCATCTCTCTCCCTTCCACAATATCCACCCTTTCCATTTTTACTCCTCTCTCTCTATCCCTTCACTCTCCACCTCTCACCCTCTCTCTTTCCCTTCCTCTCCCTCTTCGCAACTCCTACACCTTCCTTTGTCTCTCTTACCCCTCAATTCCTCTTTCTATTTCTATGTCCATCTTATTTTCTATACTTCACTCCCTCTCTCTCTCTCTTTCTCCATTCATCTCTCTCACCCTATCCATACCTCCATCCATCCTCTCACTCCCTCTTGCCCTCCATCCATCTCTCCCAAATCTCTCTCTTCTCCTTTATCTCCTAATATTTCTCTACATTTCACACCCTCACTCATTCTCTATCCATCACCCACTCTCCCTTTCTCTCCTTTTCCTTGTATCCCCCACTTTTATTCCTCACATGTCTTTCTTCCTCCCTCTTTCTCTAATCACTCACCCTCTTCCTCTCAATAGGGGGGAGGGGGGGTTAAGAGGAGGGAGAAAATGGTAGGAGAGAGAGGGGGAGAGATAGAATGTGTGGGAGGGAAGGAGAGAGACAACGATAGAGAGAGATGCGTGTGTGTGTGTGTGTGGGTGAGAGAGAGAGAGAGAGAGAGAGAGAGAGAGAGAGAGAGGGAGGAGGGTTAACAGATAGTGGGAGAGAGGGTGAGAGTTGAAGAGCCAACAATAAAAAAAAGAAAGGGAGGAATGGGGAAAGAAGAAGAGGGAAAGAAGTGGGGATATTGGGGAAGGGGGAGAGTGGAATAGTAAGGGAGAGAGTGGAAGAGGGATAGATGTGGAGAGAGGGAGGGAGGGACAAAGCAAGAGAGATAAAATGGGATATATAGAGAAAGAGAGACAGAGAGAGAGAGGAGGGATTAGGGGGAGAGAGAATGAGAGGAGGGTAAAGAGGGTGAGAGGGAGGGAGGGATAGATAGGTAGTAGAAGGGGGAATAGAGATGGGGTGGGAGGGGAAGAGAGAAGGTGAGAGAGTGGGGGAGGGATGGAGTATAGTGAGAGAGGGGACATAGAGAGAGAGAGAGAGATGAAGAGGGAAAGAGGGGGATTTAGTGGGGTAGGGATGAAGAGGGAAAGTGGGGGATAGGGGAAGGGTCAAGGATAGAGAAAAAGAGGGAGAGATGGGGATAAAGTGAGTGAGAATGTGAAAGATAGAGAGGGGGAGAGTGGTGGGAGACAAAGTGGGAGAGAGATACATAGGGAGGGACAACGAGAGAGGGTGGGAGAGAGGGAGGGAGAGTGAGAGAGGGTATGAGAGAGGGAGGAAGCGATAGAGTGAGAATGATGAAAGGTGGAAGAGAGAGAAAGAGAGGGGGAAAGAGGTGGTGGGGAGGTATAGAGAGGAAAGAGGGAGAGAGGGAGGAGAGAAGGAGAAGGGGTGAGAGAGAGAAAGGGAAAAGGTGGAGGGAAGGATAGAGTTGTGGAGGAAGAGAGGGTAGGGGATTGGGGAGGGGGGAGAGACAGACTCTTAAAAGTGCATGCACACTTTTAGGAATGTGTGCACTCTTTTAAAATCACAAGTGCATTCTTGAAAGTCTGCATGTGTACCTAAAAATGCACACACACTTTTACTTTAAGGAACACACACATGCTTTTAGGAAAGTGTGTTCACTTCTAATAAGCATATTTTTGAAAATTCCAAATCATTAAGCATACTGAGAAATTCAAACGACATCAAAACTATAGTAATTTAATAAATTTAAGGTAATGTATACACACACACACACACATATATGCTTTAATTAAAATTTTATAAATATTGAAAAATTTACTTCTATTTTTTTCCTTAAATTTCTTTTTAAACGCCCAATAAAGTTACACTAATTTTAATATTCTGGTATAATTATATTCCAAAATGATCTCTTAATTTATTTAAATTTTTTTTATTTAATATCTAATTAAAACTATTTTTTTAATCCAAATTTAAAAATGATTATACACCATATTCACACGTTTTCTTATTTCTAGATCCACATCTATATTACTCAATCCATTATGCAACCAATTCATCGAAAATATAGATCAACGACTTAAAAATTATCCTCTTTGAGGTGGAAACCTCCTTTACATTACATAAATGAATAATTCTTGGATGATACAAATGGAAAGACATCCTTTGTGTATATAGGAGTCGAAGGGTTCAAAATATAATATGAGCCTAAATAACAATAACAATGTAAGGGCACAATAATGACAATAGTGGGCTTCTATGGGGCACAATAATAATAGTATGGAGGCTACATGGGAACACCAATAACAATAAGGGGGCTACACTAGTATTATAAGGACCTAACAAGCCCCTCTCCTTCAAAAAAGTGTTGTCTTAAATGCTTGAGTAGTTGTGGATTATTCTGTATAAAAATATCATCCTCCCATGTGGAATCTTTTGCAAGTAAGTTCTTCCACTTAATGAGATACTCTGAAATTGATCGCTTCTGTAGCAATTGGGTTCTTGTTTCTGTGACTGCTTCAGGCTCAAATATTTTTTTTCCTTCTTCGTCAAGTTTTGGAAACATTATTTGAACCAGATCCTTGTCACCAATAACCTTCTTTAAGCATGAAACATGGAAAACTAGGTGTATTCAGGAAGATGCAGGCAACTTCAATTTGTATGCCATAGTACAAATCTTTTGAAATACCTTGTAAGGACCATAGTACTTGGGTGATAATTTATTACCCTTCTTAGCTTGCTTGAGAGACATTTATTTGTATGGTTGTAGCCGTAAGAATACCCAATCACCTACATCAAAACTTATTTCATTGTGATGCTGATCTTCCTATTGTTTCATTCGATTCTACACCAGAGCGAGGTTATCCTTTAAGAGTTGGATAACTTTTTGTTGATGTTCGATGTGATCTTCCACTACTTGAACCTTCGAAATTTCTCTTAAATATGATGTGATGGATGGTGTATGATATCCATAAAGTGCCATAAATGGGGTCATTTCTGCAGTATAGAAGGAAGTGTTATACCACCATTCAACTAGAGGTAACCACTTGAACCATTGTGTTTTCTTATCATATACAAGGAAATTAAGATATCCTTCCAAACATTTGTTCACTATCTCAGTTTTCCCATCATATTGAGGATGATAAGATGAACTATGAGCTAATTGAGTACCAAAACAAGAAAATAATTCTGTCCAAAAATTTCTAGTGAAATTGGGATCTCTGTCACTTACTCTAATATTTGGGTTTCCATGAAGCTTTTAAATTGTTTCCATAAATGCAGTAGCAACTGTACTAGATTTAAAATGATTGGATAATGAAAAAAAATGTGTATACTTGGTAAGTCTATCAACTACCACCATGATGACACTCTTTCCTTCAGACTTGGGTAAACTTGTGATAAAATCCATTGACATCTCCTCCCAACGCTGACTTGGAATGACTAAAGGTTGTAACATACCTAGGGTATTAATTGTCTCAATTTTATTTTGTTGGAAAACCAAAAATTCTACCACAAAATTCTAAATATTAGATTTAATGCCATCCCAAAAAAATTCCTTCTTGACCCTATGGTAAGTTTTTAAAAATCCTGAGTGCCCTCCTAAGGGAGAGGTGTGCAATTTCAAAACAATATTTTGTTTTAGTTCAGAATTCTTATGAATATATAAGAAATATGTGTACCATAATGAACCATTTTTTTAGTTAAATGTATCACATGTATTGGGATCTTGCTGCAACTTTTAAATGAGTGTCCACACCTCTTCATCATTCTTCCATTCATCCCTTGCTTTGGTTATCCACTCAGGGTGGATAATAGAAATGGCACAAAGTGATGCTTCCACATCCTCATCCTTTCTTGAGAGTGCATCTGCAACAACATTTTTCTTCCCTTTTTTGTAGATGATTTCAAACTCATAACCCAACATCTTTGTCACCCATTTTTGCTACTCTTCTTAAGATAATATTTGTTCCAAATCTTATTTAAGACTCTCATGATATTTTTTACCTTGAAGTGTCTTCCCATTATGTAAGGTCACCATTGCTTTAGTGCATGTAGTATTGTCAACATTTCATTTTCATAAATAACTTTGTGTAAATTCTTTCCTTTGATTGGATGAACTTTAAATGGGTCTTCCTTCTTGCATTAAAAAAACAACAATTCCATTTTCTAAGGCATCACATTGCACAATAAAGGTTTTTGTGAAGTCTAACATAGCTGAGTCCGGTTCTTGGCACATTGCCTCTTTAAGATATTCAAAGGCCTTAGTTGCTTATAGAGTCCAAGAAAATGCATCTTTCTTCAGTAATGATGTTATAGGTGCCTCTATTCTCCCATAATTCTCAACAAACTTGTGATAATACCTTGTCAACTCGAGAAATCCTCAAAGATGCTTTATGGTTGTGGGGATTTTCCATTCCTTCACGACTTTAATTTGTTTAGGGTCTACCTTAACACCCTCATGTGATACAATATGACCCAAATATACCATCTCATGTACTCCAAAGAAACATTTGGAGGTTTTTGCATATAATTATTTCTCCTCCAGTAGTTTGAGCACCTTGTCAACATGTTGAACATGATTCTTCCAAGACTTGTTGTAGATTAGTATATCATCAAAATATATTAACACAAAATTTCTAAGGAAGGGTTTGAAAATGGAATTCATAAAACCTTGAAATGTGGAAGGTACATTAGTAAGGCCAAAAGGCATGACCAAAAATTCATAATGACCCTCATGAGTTCTGAATGTTGTTTTCAGAATGTCTTTAGTCTTCATTCTAATTTGATGATATCCTGAATGAAGATCCAACTTGGTAAAGTAAATTGCTCCATGTAATTCATCCAACAATTCATGAATGATAGGGACGAGAAATTTATTTTTAATAATGAGCTTGTTTAGCTCCTTATAATCTGGACACCTACACCATGATCCATCCTTATTTTTCACAAATACTAGTGGAGTAGAGAAAGAACTTTGACTAGATTGAATTATACCTGCCTCTAAGATTTCTACAACCATATGTTCAATTTCACTCTTTTGGGCATAAGGATATCTGTAAGGCCTGATGTTTGGAGGAACACTTCCTGGAATCAAATGAATAGCATGATCACGATCAATAATAGGTGGGAGGCCTTTGGGAGTCTCAAACACCTTGGAATGATTGTCCAATACTTTTTGGAGATATGGAGAAATAAATTATTTCAATGTTTGAACCTCTAGTGGGAATAATTGTGCAATTACGCCCCCCTTGTTCTTCCTTTAGAAGATTTTTCATGCCATTAGAGCTGATCACCTTTCCTGATTTCCCTGCGATACCCCTTATTCAACTTCCCTACCTTCACAATTTTATTTAAAAAAAGTTCTTAAAAATTGAAAGCTATCATCCCTAAAGATTGTAACCATTGGACTCCTAATACAACATTAGCACCACCCATTGGAATGGAAAGCATTGGACTATTCAATACATATTCCCCCATGGTTAACTTGATATTATGGCACTTTCCTGAGCAATTTATAGTTCCTCCATTTGCAACCATCACTTGAAATTCTGGTGTTGGATATATGAAGCAATTCAATTCCTTGGTTATCTTACAATGAATAAAATTATGGGTACTACGCGAATCAATCAACATTATTACCTTTTTCTTCTTGATATATGCTTCTATATTGAGATTTTGAGGAGTGGTAACTATTGCCAATGCATTACAAGATATGGTCGGATTCATTTCTTCTTTCTTTGGGATTGGTTCCTAGTGTATATCCTCCTCTTTTGATGTTTCTTGATCCTTTTGTTCCTCCTCTTCATAATCTATGTAGAATAATTTCTTCTCAGCACACTTATGACCCTTATTGTATTTTCTATCACAACTATAATTAATCCATTTTACTATTTTTTCCTCCAATTGTTGTAGTGGCAACCTTGTAGGTTGTGGAAGACTAGGAGAAACAACACTTCCCTCTTTATAGTTGTGAGTCGTAGACTTCCCTGTTGCCATAATTTTTCTTTCAAATTTTCTTGCCACCTTGAATGCCTTCTCCAATGAATCAAGTTCCCAAAGGAGGACCTCATGTTGGATGTTATATTTTAAATTCCCTATGAAGACATCAATACTATGCTCCTTTGGAATATCTGTTACCCTAATATTCAATTTTTGGAAGTCTTCAATGTGCTCCTCCATTGAACCCTTTTGTTTGAGATTTATCAATTAGCTAAAGAAGGTGTTACTCTTTGTATCTTCATAATGTGCTGTCATTTCCTTCGTAAAAATTGACTATGTGACAAGTGGTTTACGAGAACAAAGCCATCTATGCCATACAAACTGATTAGGTTCTAAATATAAATATGTAATACATAACTTTTATGAGGGTTTCACACCTTGTAGATCAAAATATTTCTCCATCTATAATATCCATGTTACTAGATCCTTGCCATCAAAATTACTCATATCTATCTTTGAAATGTGGTAGTTCTTAAACCCCACATTGGAGTCTCTAAAATCATAATTGATATTCCTTTTGTCCTCATCATGATTTTCATGGATAACCTTGTCACCATCAGGAAGCCTTTCTTGCAACAACTTTTTCAACCCTTCCAACTTGACATTCATCACATCCATGTCAACCTTAAAAGAATCTATGTTTCCTTTTATACCATCGATGTACCCTTTTAAGCCATCGATGTCCCATTTTAGGTCATCTTTGGTTACTCTTTGTGAGAGCGAAATTTGTTGCACTTGGTCCCGTAATTTTGATATATCATGTTGCAATTCTTCCTCTTCATGCGTTATAGTAGAGCTTTTTGAGGGCTTAATGGGTGTAGAATTATTTTGTTTGGGAGACATTTTAGAACCAAACACTGATGTATATGCTTCAATATTCCCTTTGGATCACTTCAAACTAGTTTTTGAAACAAAATTTATGCAAAATTAAAAAAATACACACATTTTTCTTTCTTTTTAGGAGCTCGATATTGCAACTATTTTATTTCTGTAATTTTAGATCTCCAAGGTATGAAAATTTGTCTTGTGATATACCTCTGAGTCTTCTTTCCAACCCCACAAGTCAGAATAAAATTGGATTCTTCAAGAAAGATTTATTCCCAATCTCCCATGATGACCTGATTATCGACTGGTTCAAAAGAGCGAAATTGAACAGAGTGCCACGTGTCACTATTTAAACCTTTGGCCCTGAAAATGATACACAAAAAACTACAATCCATTTAATTTTAGCCAATTTTTATGATCCGATGCTCAGAGAGAAAGTTATGATGATTTTTCCTAGGTCACCTATTTGAGATTTAATTATGGATCTTGCAAAAACCCTAACTTCCTCGGATCATATCTTTGAAATTATAGAAAACCAATATATGAAATTTGTACACGAAGTTCACCAAGATTTCCTCTCCACATGGTCGAAATTTCAGCTTCTGAAGCCCCATAGAAAAAAAAAGTTATAGCGAAAATTTCAAGATGACATGTTTGAATAAGCGAAACCCTAGAATCCAAGGCTCTAATACCAAATGTTATGCAACCAATTCATAGAAAAGATAGACCAAGGACTTAAAAATTATCCTCTTCGAGGGGGAAACATCATTTACATTACATAAATGAACAATTCTTGGATGATACAAATGACAACACCTCCTTTGTATGTATAGGAGTCTAAGGGGGCACAATATAATCAGAGCCTACATAACAATAATAATGTAAGGACACAATAATAACAATAGTAGGCTTCTATGGGGCATAACAATAACAATAAGGGGGTTACATGGGCACAACAATAACAATAAGGGGGCTACAATAACAATAACAATAAGGGGGATACACTACTATTATAGGGACCTAAAACTCAATGAAATTAAAAGTACAAAACAATAAAGCCTTCAACATATAAACATGGTTAATAACAAAGCCTCACTCAAATTAAAAGTACAAAACAATGAACCAATATTCCATTTTAGAAGAGAAACATTCGCTCATATAGAAGTAATGATGTAAAGACTATTGCCACCACTTCAAAGCAACATATTCTACTTCGAAAATCATAATTTCACATTTTCTAGTGAACAAATGAACATTTAACATTGTTTTAGATCTTAAATGCATTTAAAAAATAAACATGTTCAACTCTTTATATTAAACTAGTTCTTTATACACCTATGTGTTGATTAAAAAGAAATGTGTTATAATAATTATGTTGTATATAGAATGTAATGATGTTGTATTTTTAAAAAATAAACATATTCTACTTCTTATTATTATTTTAAGAGGAAAAAAACACTGGTTTATATTAAAATATAAATTCCAGTACATATTTCAAAATACACAAAGATACCCACAATAAAAAGGGAGGAGAGAATATAGAGTCCCCATCCACATGAAAGCAAAAGAAGATAGTCTATAATGTCCCACCTACACCATTTTTAAACATCATATTGTAAGATTTAACAAAATTTCAAAATTGTCTAATATGTAAACACAATAATAACTAAAACACGAGATTAAAAGAGAGGAAACACACCCTCCTCGTGCGTAATACAATCCACAAAATAACTATATCAAAGGACTCCTCGATCTACACAAAGACCCTCTTTAGATAGACCATCAGCCACCTTGATCGATTCCCGGAAGATATGTTGGAAAGAAATGGACTCGAATGACTGTTTTAGTAGTTTTATATGATCCAACCAACAAAAAATATTAGGGGGAGCAAAGTTGGCCTAACCCAGTATGCCCTCAATGAGAGCCTTCGAGTCACCATAAATATAAATGTGATCCATCTATATTTTCTTTGCAAACCACAATGAACCCCAGAGTGCCAGTATTTTTTCTCTGGTATTGGAACAAATACCTCCATTCCAAAATAGTTTGTATTGTAACCATGTGCATATCCTGAGCCATGCCCCACAACCACAAATGCCACCCTCTGCAGCCCCATCAAACATCCCTACTGGAAAATGAATTTGTGGGTGATTTGATAAAAAATTAGTGCCTTTAACAGTCTGAGTACTCATCAATGCCAATATGTTGGAACAAATATGGTGAACATTCATAGGAACCCCTTCAAAAATACAATAATTTCTCACACGCCAGAGCTCCCAGAAAATGAATAAAGGGACTCTATTTTGCTGCCCATAACTAGATACCCACCATATGAGACATAAATCCACAGTGAGAAAACATCGAAAATTAAGTTTTAGCATTCGCAGAACAAGTGTCCATACATGCAAAGTCACCGAGCACTACTAAAAAAGATGTAGGATAGTTTCCAAGGATTTTCTTCATAAAGGACACCAACCTGGTCCTTGATAATCCCTCTTGCACAAATTAGCCCAAGTTAAGATCTTATTATCCCAGACCAACTAGGTGAATAATATAATGTTCAAGGGCATATTCCATTTCCAAACTTTCTAAAACCAACAATTGTTAGCCAAAGGGTAATATGAGCAAAGTATATACATGTAAACCTCTGCAACCACCACAGAGCCAAGATGTAATTTCCCAAACCAAGTGAGATAATCTCCCTTCTCGTTCTTACATAGACCAGCCTGTCGAAGACCTTGTAAGTAATGTTGCCATACAACAAAATGCAGTCCAACCAAACCTATATCCGATTCCTCCTTCCAAATAGGATAATGGCCACTCCATTGTTTAATGGCCTAGTCCAAAAATATAAAACCTATGGCATGAAGAAAATCAATAGTTTCCTCTAGAATGCAGATAGTGGGCAAACACCAGCCAAATGGTCGATGGCAATCAAAATTTTGTTTCCATTACCAAAGGACCATTTGAGCAAATGTAAAAACCATCTTTTAACCTTGTGGAAGCTCAGCCAAATGCTAGATCCCGATTTGACTCCAATATCGCCCCTTCTGTACCATTTCGTGATGCCCAACCTCTTCAAGTACTTCACCTTAATAATATCCTACCATAGTCCCTTGCCATAAAGTGCCCTCCAGAGGGATTTTATGAGAAGTGCCCACCCAAAAACCTACATGTCCAATAAGCCCCAACCACCATACTCCTTAGGCTTAGTAATCACTTCCCAGTGAACCGAGTGAAATTTATGGGTCTCTCTGGTTCCAGACCAAAGAAAACATGTAACAATAGACCAAATCTTCATAATAACTACCACCAAGAGTGAAAGCTGATGAGTCCAGTATACAGATAATTGTTGTAAAACAGATTGTATGAGAGTATATCTCCCTCCTAATGAAATCCACATGTGTGTCCATCTGTTCAATATGTTATGAAATTTATCCAGGAGCCAAGACCAATCCCCAATCCTATAATTATTCGACTTCAATCTATAACCCAGGTAGGTGAATCCATCCTCCATCATTTTGATTTTAACACAAAAAATTCTAGCTATCTATTCAATCTCCTCCCTATCTCCATTTGAAAATAGAAGGATCAACTTACTATCGTTATCAACTAGATCTGATGCATCCCCATATCTCATAAGGATAAAGTGAAGTAAAACCCATTAAGTCTGTGAGACCAGAACAAAGGTGAGGACATCATCGACAAAAAACAAGTGTGTAATAGTCACGCTGTGAGCTAAAATGAGTCCCCTGAATGTATCCATTGTCCTAACCTCTCTAATCTTCACACTTAAACCATCCATAACAAGAATGAAGAGAAGAGGCGCTAAAGAGAAACCTTGTATTAATCTTATACTAGCCCTGAAGAAAGACGATGAAAAACCATTAATCAAAACACCAAAACTTACCATGGTGACACAATCAATGATCCAATCCACGTTGTGCACCGCAAGACCATGAATGCCCAATCAACACAATCATATGCCTTTTGTAGGTCTAATTTCATAGCCACAACCTCTAACTTCTTAGAGTGAATGGAATGTATATACTCCTACGCCATGGCTATAGCATCATCAATCAATTGGCTTGTCAGGAAGCCAAATTGTTCGCAAGTAATATGCTCAGAGAGGGTAGCCTTGATACGACCAACAATAATCTTGGAAATGAATTTATAGGTAATGTTACAGAGAGAAATTAGCTTGTAATCCAAGAATGAGTGTGGATATGATGCCTTAGGAATGAGGGCTAAAAAAGTGGAGTTTATGGCTCTAGAAATGTGCCCGATAGTACGGGAATCCTCAAAAAGATGCAATAAGTTTTGTCCCATCAAATCAAAGAAATGTAAGAACAACTCCACTGTCTAACCATCTAGATCGAAACTTTTGTCCTTCACAAAAGACTTCAAAACAAAAGACTTCAAAACTAGATAAATTTCCTGCATAGTGACAGGGCAAAATAGGGGCCTCATTAGAAGCCTTAGCCTTAGAGAACATGGTGGAGTAGTCCTCAATCCCCCATAATTAATCTTCGATATTAACCCCATAATAGTATATACTTTGTCCCCATTAATTGTAACAATATCCCATATCGTGTTTATATTCCTTCTACTATTCACACGCTGGTGAAAAAAATAAATATTCCGATCACCCTCTTGAAGCGAGATATCCCTGCTCTTGAGACACCCGGTAATATCTTGAAAACATAATATTTCCTTTTTTCCCACCTCCTTCGATCTCACCATGTCTTTCATAACGATTTATACATTTAAAAATAATTGCTAGAATGTAATAATGTAAGTGCTATACGATGTTATATACTTATAAAATAGTCGTGATATTTTTGTAGTGTGCATGAATTTTTTTATTTTAATTTAAATGTTATTTTTTAAAAAATATTTTTATTTTAATTTAATGAATTAATTTTGGTAATTAAAAATTTTGAATATTCACTGTATAATTTAATTACAAAATTATAGTAAGCATTAATTTAAATGATATTAAACTTACATTATTAAATTAAAATATTTAATTTACTTTTGAGATAGATTTGGAAAGCCAAATGATGTAATTTGTTTAATCAAATCCCCAAAAAAAAATTGTACAATGATCCTAACAAATATTAATATTATTAAAATCACTAAATAAGTTTTTATTTATATAAATATTAATATAATTATATGTGGTTGACATAAGTGAAGCCTTCATACATATAACCAAAAACTACTGTAACACAAATAATGTTTTATCAACACACACTTGATTAATCATGTATAAAAATGTTCTGGGTCAATTTTAATTTAAGAAAAAAAAATTATAAATGAATGTTATAAATAATAATGAGGAATTTATTAGAATTGGAATAATCTCAAATCCCTAGGAAATTGGTGGGTGAGAGACATGTGACACATATTTTTTAAGTTTATTAAAAGTAATGGACCATTTTGCTAAATAAAATTTGCTTATATATAATGATGTTATAAATAATAATGAGGAACTTATCATGGAGAAACTTATTAAAATTAGAATAATCTCAGATCCATAAGGAATTGGTGGGCATGGAGCCACATGACATGAATCTAATTTTTAAAATTTATTAAAAATCTATACAACTTAACAAACTCTTTAATGCACTATAGTTATTAATAAGCATTAAAATTAAGTATATGATGAGCATATTCTTTTGAAAATCAAAATCTTAATAATAATAATAATAATAATAATAATAATAAAGTATGCGGTAAAACTGCTTCTGCTTGGCTAAGAGCTCGTCTTCCTCGGACGTAAGGAAACAGGTTAACGGCCCAAGACCCAGAGGCATCTCGCAGGAGTGATGAGTTATTACAGGTGGCGTGGTTTTCCTATCTAACTGTGATGAGTCAAACCGACATTCGCGGATAGCAGCCAGAGATGGTTATCCTCACTGTTAGTTTTGACACCTGAATTGATAGGTTTTTCCACCTAAATGATAATAATAATAATAATAATAATTAAAATAAAAAAACAATATTTTGAAAATCAATATTTTATATAATTATTATAACACAGATTAATATTATTAAAACCATTAAATTTGATGCGTTGATTGGGTTCGAAATTTCATCCCTGATTGTAAAACCACCCAATTTAACCACTGGAAAGCAACGGTATACGCGATACATTCATTCAAATAGTGACGTGTATGTGAGACAAACAAAAGATGCAAAGAAACCCTAGTCAAGGAATAGACGTTATATGGCAAAGATAAATTTACAGATCAATGCAAAGAACAAAAGTTGCTTGACTAGATCGTAGCTATAATAATAATAAATCAGTTATTTAAGGCAAAATATAAATGACATATAAAAATGAAAATGACATATAACTGCACTATAACTAATGTGTCAGTAACTATGCCTCTGTACTACCCGTGACTGTCACTGTTCAAAATATTCTCAGAAGCAAATACGTTTTACAAACTATATAATTCTAAAAGGGATGGCCCCTGTAACTAAATTAAAAAAACTAAAATATCTTTTCTTACATGAATGGCACTGTGGGCCCTATTTGCAGACTGAAAAGCTGTCTGGTTGGTTCGCGGACTCTTAGGCGGAACAGGGGGATTAACGTGACCAGCCCCATTAAAAAAAATTGTATATATCTATCTATGTATATGAAAGAGTTTTTTTTGGGCATATTTTTACAGTGTATTTTTTTAAGTAATATGTTTGAATAACAAATTTGAATTGTAAATTTATATTATGATTTTTTTAAGAGTTTTAAATTTTTTTTTTTTGTAAATTTGATAATGATGAGGCTATATTATAGTTATGTTCAAAAATAACACTCACATAAAATTGAGAATTGAACTAGTGATTTAACATTTAAAAACACTTTGAATTTATTTAAAATTGAGTGGACTATATGCTATGTCATCTGAAAGCACTTTGAATCTATTTAAAATTGAGTGGACTATATGCTATGTCATCTGAAAGCACTTTGAATCTATTTAAATTTGAGTGGACTATATGCTATGTCATCTAATTCAAATGATAGAACTGTATTTGACGGGGATTCTTCCCAAACACTTGAGTTTGACTAATTTGTATCGAACTAATTCAGAATTCATGTTTTTTTTAAAATTTCAGGAATTTTAATTTTTTTACATTGAAAATCTGCCAATGCAATCTAAAACATTACTAATTTATTTATTTATTTTTTAAAATGAGAAAATATCTAAACAAATCCACCAAAAAGGATTACATTTCACTGGATTATTAGCCAAGCCTAACCCAGGTGGAGTCTAAGAGAATCAACCTTGTGACCTACAATTAGCTAGGTGCTTTAGCAACGGGAAGACCAATTAAACTTTTTAGATTTGTATTTAAAAGCGCCTTTTAACATAAAGACTCAACAACTTGAGCTAATATTCCAAAGAGTTGTCTTTAGTGCCACTTTTTGGGTGTTATTTAAACTAGTTTTTTTAACTGTATATATAGATTTAGCACCCTGAAAAACCCCTAAAGGCACTTCTATTGTAGTGCACGAGTTACCCATCAAACTTGTGATTTCAATGAATTCCGACCAGATTTTAGAGAAATTAAACCACAAAAATCCACCAAAAAAACTTCAAAAAAATTACACTAAAAACAACTTCATCTTCCAAGACACATTTTAAACCTACTTAAATATAAAATAATTAATAATCATTTAAAAATTCAAATTCCTTTTTCTTGCCATAGTGATGTAATACTGGGTCTTCCACCCTAAAATCAAGTCACGAGATGGCAGATTTCACCATGGCACTTTCTTGTAATTACAGATACTGCTCAGGTTCCGCTCTGCCCACAGAATTTAAGAGATGTGTCACCGGAAAAAAAGATGCAATCAGGTATCAGTTGCCAAGTACAGCACTTTTCATTAAAACTTTGAATTGTGACATATCTTGTCAGCTTCTTGCAGCGCTCTGATCAGGTTTCTCAAACACTGGGCCTGTGAAAGCAAGACCGTCGGATTAAAAAAAACTCACAAAGAGACAAATTTAACGTGCACGTGACTCCTCTTTTTCGGTACATTATGGCACGGCATCTTTGAAAAATCTCTGTGACCTTCTAGGTCACGGGCAGAGAAAGCTGGTTCACGAGATTAATTTCTTCCCGGAAATTCACAGGTACCCATTGTTTTGTCCAGAAGCATTTGGCCCTCGAAATGTGAATAAATACAGGGCCATGGCTTTTGGGTATCGCAATTAGTCTGACATCCAAGGCAGAGAACTAGGGACTTTTTTAATCGATCATGGGCGGCATCGTGCTGTTAGCTGTCTTGTTCCATTTTTTCTCTTCGTCCTTGATTACAGTTTGTGATGCCAGCAGGCCGCTGCAACAGGCCAATATTGCCAATTCCACTGCAAATAGCACCAATGGATCCCCATTCGGCAGCTTCCTAGACTCTCTGCATTTCTTGTTCCCGCAGAACTATGCGAGGGCCAAAGTGGGGGAGCTGCCTCTGTTCTGGGACTACAAAGTGGAGAGCTACGCGCAGTGGTGGGCGAAGCAGAGGAAAGGGGACTGTAACATGATCCATTCCCATGGGCCATATGGGGAGAACATTTTCTGGGGCAGCGGTTCTGACTGGAAACCGAGCGATGCTGTGAAATTCTGGGTTGATGAAGAACAGTACTATTCGTATCAGAACAACAGCTGTATTGAGGGTGAGATGTGTGGGCACTACACTCAGATTGTGTGGAGGGATTCCAGGCGTATGGGGTGCGCTCGAATTGTCTGCGACAATGGAGATGTGTTCATGACCTGCAATTATGATCCTCCGGGGAATTATGAGGGAGAGAAGCCTTATTAATAATTTGAGAAACTATGTATTTAGTGTTATACTGTATTTGTATTTGTATTAATTGAGATTGATAATAAGCCACCATATCCACCTTGTATTGTGATGCAGCTTATGGACAGTGTAACTCCACCCGCTTCGCTAAGAAGAACTGTGGTGTATAATAATACATATTTCGTATTAATCCAGGATTAGTGGTTTCAGACTCATGCTCATGGATTCATATGTGGTTCCAGACTCATGCTCATGGATTCATATGATAATGGGTTTGTAATGTGCAGTTCCAGAATATCTACATGGCTAGCACTTTTCATTTAATTCTTTAACAGTTCAGTTTGAGTGGTTGTGCAGTGTATTTTATTTTTTAAATACTAAAAATTAAAATCAGGAATCCATTAAAACAGATTGGTGTTTGTATAGAGAGGTGTGAGAGGTGGTTTTAGTTAAATGTGGAATGCTAGATATTAATTAGTTAAATTAAGAAAAATGAAAATAGTTGAAAAGTTAGTGCAGATTGACCAACTTTATAGATATGAATATATTTATAGATATTATAATAGATATTTAAAAAATATAAAAACCAATTAAATTATAGTTTTATTTTATTATTAATTATAAAAAATGAATATACGAATTTTTTAATACAGAAGTTTGAATATACAAATAATAAAATATGTTTTTTTAATAGGTAAATTTTATTAATATATTTGAAATTTAAAAGTTTTGTTTTTAATATGGTTAAAGGTTGAAAATTAATGATAATTGAGAAAATATTAAAATAAATTTAACTAAGAAACTATTAAGGGTGGAGATGGATGTAGACTAGTTTAGTTTCTTTTTTAAATAGATTATATTCCACATGAATACCATGCGCTTTTAATTTTATGGTTCATTCTTTTTTTATAAGACTATATTTATTTTATTATCTTTGTTTTATTTGATTTTGACCCAGTTAAAATGTTCACATCACATTAAATCTTTTGATTTAATTTAACTTGACTTGGTCAAAATGTTAAATATTACATTACAACATCTCTACCATAGTGAGTTGGAGAATATCTCTCAACCAAACAATATAAAAATTTGATAATGAATATATAGCCCACAACAATGCATTCAATATTATAAGAAAATGGGTTAGTGGGAATATTTTTACCCAATGTATTTCCATTCATATATATATATATATATATATTCTCTTTCTCATTTTCAAAACAAATTGGAGGTGGAGTGCGCACCTAGCCCAATATTTTACCTAATATATTTCTATCTTACTTATATATATATATATATATATATATATATATATATATATATATATATATATACCTTCTCATTTTCAAAACAAAGTAGAGGTGGAGTGGGGAATATTGAGTAAAATATTCCCTATCCTATGGTGGGGAACGTTATATACCTTCTCATTTTCAAAACAAAGTATATATCTCATTTTCAAAACAAAGTAGAGGTGGAGTGGGGAATATTGAGTAAAATATTACCTATCCTATGGTGAGAAACGTTAGATAAAATATATATTTATATATTTTACCCAACATTCCCTACCTCCACCAAAATACTTTACTGAATATTTCCCTATCTTCCACCCTGATCCATACATATTTTACCCAACATTAACTCACCACTATCTTATATAATAAACCTTAAATTTAAATTTAAGTAGAACTTAATTACTATTATATCTAATTATCTACCCGCCACTTTTTTAATAAATATCTTTTTACTTTTATCTTAAATCACTTTATATAAACTAGTACAGATTGATGTCATTTTAAAATATATGAACCCATAAAGTGTAGATTAATTGGTTTGTATGGGGTTTAGTCCTCACTAGGTCATAGGTTCAAATTTCGTAGGGAAGGGTTAAAGATCATCTCACTTGTGGGCATTTAGTTCTTCCATCCAACATTGACATTGAAACCAGTAGTTCAAAAAAAAATTAAAATCTTCACCATAAGAGATTTGACCCCACAACCTCCCAATAATTCCAGGAAAAAATACAAATCCCAAAAACTCCAAAAAAATAAAATAAATATATTTAATAAAATATAAAAAATGTCATTAATGCTTAAAGAAAATAGGTTTCAAATGTCATTAATATTGTTAATTTGATTAGTTTTGAAAGGTTTTGTTTTAAAATACTTTGAAATAAAATCAGGATTGTGACATATAACAAATATCTGTTCCCTGAACTTCCATGTAAACCTGCAATGACAAAACAGAGTATATAAAAATGATCGTGAGCTCAAAATTTTCATCTCACAATTTCGTAGAAGCTTAGTTTTCTAATTACGTCCCACACATTTCTTTCAGGAAAGCATCAGGCAGATCGGTTTAAATTGGCAAAGATCCAACCATTCACGTGTTGCTCTTCACTATAAACGAGGTTTCTGGGAATTTTAAAAATCTCGAAACACATGGCAAACTGTTATAATAGGCGTTTGTTAATAGACAAATGGCTTTCTCGATTGTTAATAGACAAATGGCTTTCTCGATTGGAATGGCATAATTTAATATATATATATTA
Organism: Pinus tabuliformis; assembly: GCA_031772625.1. Lineage (NCBI taxonomy): Eukaryota > Viridiplantae > Streptophyta > Pinopsida > Pinales > Pinaceae > Pinus > Pinus tabuliformis. The sequence goes on along the minus strand of CM062818.1, from coordinate 1,433,031,108 downwards.
TTTTTAATGAGATATTATTTTTAATATATATATATATATATGATTTAGTATTTTTTTTAAATTTAAAATTTTAATATAAATTATTGTATATTTTGAGATATTATTTTTAAGTTAAATTTGTTTAAAATTTATTAAAAATTTGTTAAAATTACAAATCTAAATATTTTGTTTTCTGAATACATATATTCATTTTATATCAAAATATATTTTAAATAACCAACAAAACATAAAATAAAAAATTGTTTCACAAATAAAAATTTCAATCTAATTAGAATAAGAGAATACTATAATCTACATATGGTTTTTTACTGTCACCTTTGTTTAGGCTAGTCATCTACTTTTGTTTTTTAGGTTAGTAAAATATATGTGAGAAATTAGACTTCAAAAACTTACCAAGATACCTTTTGCCAATTATTAGGCCCATAGGCCTTCCTTTGAATGAGTTTTGTCGTCTACCTTTTGATTCTTTGATTGACATGTGGCATCCAATTGCCATTTGGTTTAATTGACATCTGGCATATGTTCTCGAACTATTCATCCCTCACCAAAATTGCTTTCCGCTTTCTGCTCCTCCTGCTTTCCGCTTTCGGCTCTTCCACTGCTCTTCCACGACCTGCTCCTATAATGTTTCCGGGCTCTTCCACGACCTGCTGCAATAATGTTTCTAATTTTTGTTGTGCACTCTATTGTGCAGGACCTACCTTGTTGCCCAACAACGAATTTAGCTCTCGGTTATTCAGTGGTGATTCATTATTGTGCTTTACAGCTCGATCCTGCTATACCCTGTTTACAGCTTGATCTTGCTATACCCTGTTTACAGCTCTGTTGTTCTGTTCAGAAGTTGTTCATTCAGGGGCTCAGAGTTTTGTGGTTGTTTTGTTCAAAGTTCAATGGTTAGTGCTCTCAAGACTGACTTTTCTGATCCCATTCTCTCTTATTTTGCTTACATTGTTATAATCTTAGTCTAGGGTTTTGTTGTGGGTATTTTATGGCAGGTACAGGTTAAATCAGTTTTTTGCGTCGAATAAATCAGTTTTCTGCCTCAAATCTGTAAGCCTTGTAGGTACCAGTGTAGCCCATTTTCTTGGTTGTATTAAGTTCTTGCTTGGCTTAATGACCAATAGCACACTAGATATGGTTTGTTGTCTAGCAGCGGAATCAAAATCTCGTTTTTATCGTTTCAGATATGTGGCTTGAAGGCGGGAAATAGTGGGGGGCATGCATATTCATACTAGAGTAAAATCAACTAAGCTAAAATTTCATAACATGATGAGTTATACACTTTGGAAGTAGTAGTAATCCCTCTAAGTGACCTCTATGCGACATCTGCACTGTGAGTATTAACGGTATTGAAATTTTCATTAAAACCTCTGAACCTACTACTGTCGATGGCGACGATGAAGAGCTTGCTTTCCTAGAGGTCGTTCAAAGGGTTTTTGTCTCGGTTCGGTATTGAAACCCTTTGTCTGTGTCCAATTTTTTCATGTTCTTTGTCTTTTAAGAAAGAATTCAATGGTGATTACATGTATAGAAGCGACATCGACACTCAGAATCTTAACGGTATTGAAATTTTCAGTAATTTTTTTGTGAAGTTACCTAAACACCATTAGGGTTTTTCCCATTTCTATTTTAGAACCTGTAAGAGTCAATGTGGTGCAAAAAATTTAGAGGTCTATAATAAAACTGTATCTTCTAAGTTATTTTGTAACTGATTTTTCCTGGAATTCAAATGTTGAAATATTAAGGTCAAGTTCTGTGCATTTTTCCCAAAACTAACAGCTTGAAAAGAGTCGATGTGGTGCAAAAAATTTAGAGGCCTGTAATAAAACTATATCTTCTAAGTTATGTTGTAACTGATTTTTCTTGGAATTCAAATGTTGAAATATTAAGGTGAAGTTCTGTGCATTTTGCCCAAAACTAGCAGCTTGAAAAGTCTACAGAAATGTTTTTGGGGTCAATTCAGAGAACAGGGGTACTATAGTTAAGGTGAAATTATAACTGGGGAGGGTTTCTCTATGTGAGGTATCGTTGGTCAAATTTGTAGTTCGGAGGGTTTCTCAATGTGGGTATTAAACTTGAATCAATTTTTATTGGGCGGAGAATTTCTCAATGTGGGCATTAAACTTGAATAAATTTTTTATTGGGCAGAGGATTTCTCAATGCGGGCATTAAACTTGAATCAATTTTTTATTGGGCGGCGGGTTTCTTCATTCGGGGTATTGAAATTTAGATGTATTTCTTTAATTGACTTGTGTTTGGGGGTAATTTTTTTGTTGGTAGGAGGGTTTGGAATTGATAAATAGAAGGATGACAATGTTGTAATTAATATCAAAACCCTACTAGTGTGTAGGCAAATGTCATTCTTCATTTGAAGAATTGATTGAAGACTAAGCAAAAGGTAGAAGGGTAGCTCCTGATTTTCGAATTATGATTGTGAATAATTTGCTCAATTTTTTTTAACAATTACATGCTCACAAAACGATTTTTCTTATGTTTAAGTCATGAAGTGGTTTATTGAGAGAGTTCCATGAGCTCTTGCCCCATAAAGGAACTTTTTTTTGGAGGCCGAGAAGATAGTTAATCGAGGTTAAAATTCCATCTACGCAAAACTTACTGAGGGTGAAAGCTGCTTTCCAAGGAAATTTCCAAAGAAATTAGAAACACCCAGAACATCAGAAGTCTGCGAGGGGTTTACTCAAAGGAGGCCATTAGTGGCCAAATATCTCATTTTCCTATTCTTTTGGCACAGATAATCTATCATCAATTGCTGGCTTGCACAATTTGGGTTGTTTCAATCAATCAAATAGATGGTTTGATCAGACATTTGATCACAAAAATACAATTTCTATGTCAGGAACTCTTTCCCAGATGTTTTCAATCCCCTCGGTCCATGGTCCTTCATGACAGGTTTGCTTTCCTAGAGGTCGTTCAAAGAGTTTTTGTATCAATTCTATGTTGAAACCCTTGGTGTATATGTTCCATTTTTTTATTTTAAGAAATAATTCAATGGTGATTACATGCAAATTGATGAGGAAATACGCTAGTGTTAATTTAGTTGTTTCCCAGTAAAAGGCACAAGGTATGTGGAGAACGGAGGGATTCTAAGGTGAAAACTGAGAGGATTTGATTCCAAATGTGCAAAATATATACCTTTTGCCTGAATGTTATTGAAATAGACTTTTTAGTGGGTTTTACGTTGTGTAAGAAAATACATCCTCTGTCCCATTTGCTTGGGTTTATTCTGAGTATTTTGTTCTACCAAATGTGTAGAATATATACCTTCTGCCTGAATGTTATTGAAACACATTTTTTAATGGGTTTTACTTTGTGTAAGAAACATGTGGATTTTTCCTACAAGGATCGCATATCATGTGTGAACAACATATTGCTGAAAAGATCAGTATTAGATATGGCTGGGAAATGTTTCTATGTCATACATGTTTTTAAGGTACTGTAAAAGGTGTCCTTGACCATACCCTGATCATTTCCGGGATTTTCCCATTTGCAGACTATAAGGATCTTTGAGTGGCTTGAGCTATTTCCAAATTTGCACAATATGTACCTTGTCACTGAATGTTATTAACAGAAATTTTGTCAATGTGGTCTAGCTTGGGTGGTTAATATGAGAGGTTGTTCTCCTCCCCATCTAGGTTGGTTTTCTGCTTGTGACATGCTTACCCCTTTTGGGGGTTGTCTGTCTTTGGAAAGAGTCATATTAGGTGGATGTGTCTAGGTACTAAGAGGATGCATAGCTTATGCAGAGCAAGATAACAAATGTAGATCAAGGGAGGGAAAGTCATATTATGTTTATGGGTTGAGTTCCTTTATGAACAATGAACCAAATTGGGAAACTCATGATTGCATTAAGCAAGGCTTGAGTGGAGTAGTGACAGAGGGTATCCCATGTTGTAGACCAATTCGGCTTCTGGAGGTGGGGGTATTGTGGGAAAAATCAGATGAGTCCAAATTAATATCACATGGATCTTTTGATGAACTAGTAGTTGTACCTAAGCTATCCTTAACTAACAACACCTACAAGTCATTACCAACTCCCGTGTTTATTTTGCTAATAAATAACTTATAGCCTTATCTATTACAAAAATGCATCTCCATCAACAAAAGGAGCATTCTACATCTGCAAGTGAATGGATTTATTTGGACTTCCATCACTCACAGGGAGGGGCCTGCAAAAAGCTTTGTATTCTACATCTTAATCAGGTAGATCTAATGAGTTTGAACAAGGAGAGGGTTTCCAAAATAGGTTCCTTGAAATATGATACACCTTTGAGAGGACTAGGCACTATGCATATATTATAGAAGACAACTTTTGATGTTTGTTCCTATGGTGTTCAGGTAGCATATCTGTATTTGATAGAGTTGGTTCAAAGCATATAGTTTTTGGAAGATTCTATAAAACTACCCTATTCTTTGCTTAAATGTGCCTACAGTAAATCTGAAAATGGGTTCGCTAAAGGGCATCCTATGTTATCATCACTTGAAAGAATACTTAGATCATATTTCTTGCCTCGGAGTGTTCACGACGTCTTGGTTGTGTCCAGAAAAAGTGCATTTTTTCCTCTACGCAAGAAAATACCTATAATTGGTTTGAAGCTTCATGACCTTGATTGGGATCAGGGAGAAAATTTGGACAAGTTCCATCAGGAAATTTTGGACACATTGTGACTACCTGATGGTATCACACAAGTAAGTGAAATATTCCTATACTTGAAAGTATGACATGAAGTACTTTAAAGTTGAGAGTGATCAATATTTGGTTTCTATGTCATACATGTTTTTAAGGTACTGTAAAAGGTGTCCTCGACCATACCCTGATCATTTCTGGGATTTTCCCGTTTGCAAAATATAAGGATCTTTGAGTCGCTTGAGCTATTTCCAAATTTGCACAATATGTACCTTGTCGCTGAATGTTATTAACAGACATTTTGTCAATGTGGTCTAGCTTGGGTGGTTAATATGAGAGGTTGTTCTCCTCCCCATCTAGGTTGGATTTCTACTTGTGACATGCTTACCCCTTTTGGGGGTTGTCTGTCTTTGGAAGGTGTCATATTAGGTGGATGTGTCTAGGTACTAAGAGGATGCATAGCTTATGCAAAGCAAGATAACAAATGTAGATTAAGGGAGGGAAAGTCATATTATGTTTATGGGCTGAGTTCCTTTATGAACAATGAGCCAAATTGGGAAACTCAAGATTGCATTAAGAAAGGCTTGAGTGGAGTAGTGATAGAGGGTATCCCATGTTGTAGACCAATTTGGCTTCTGGGGGTGGGGGTATTGTGGGAAAAATTAGATGAGTCTAAATTAATATCACATGGATCTTTTGATGAACTAGTAGTTGTACCTAAGCTATCCTTAAGTGACAACACCTACAAGTCATTACCAAATCTCGTGTTTTATGATGCTAATAAATAACTTATAGCCTTATTTGTTACAAAAATGCTTCTCCACCAACAAAAGGAGAATTCTACATCTGCAAGTGAATGGATTTATTTGGATTTCCATCACTCATAGGGAGGGGCCTGCAACAATCATAGTTGTTTTCCTCTTTAGAAAAATATACAAGATGAAGACAATTGCAAATTGATTAATTTTACAGATCCTTCTTTGAAAGTGACTTCAATTTTTTTGAATATAATGGAGTATTTTGATAAGCACCAGGATAATCAACCTAAAAATAATGGTCCAAAGCTCTTCGAAAATGTTGGTATATTATATATTCCAAGGTTCAAGTCTGAGAGTGTTCTAGGTGGGGTGCCTTACAACATTGACATGAAAACACAGGATAATCTGCAAAATGCACTTCAGTCAAGAACTACAAAGGTCTCTTTATTGTTCAACTCTATGTTTGTATATAGTGATCTGTCATTTTACTTGAATGTGAAAAGATGTTTTGCAAGATGTGGAGATCCTTCAACAAAAGAAACAAGTAGCATGCAAAGTTCTTTGCATACCGATCTCAATGAATTCTAAAATACTATTTCATCCGATTATTATTGTCAAAAGAACATGATACAACTTCATCATATTGAGATGTCCAAATCTATCATAGACATTATTAATTGCATTTGAATGGATTATGAAATGGTCTATGAGTTAGATAATGAGCTAAAAATAATAGTAGATACATTTCCAAACCTGAAAAAACTTTGTATTCTACATGTTAATCAGGTAGATCTAATGAGTTTGATCAAGGACAGGGTTTCCAAAATAGGTTTCTTGAAATATGATACAACTTTGAGAGGACTAGGCACTATGCATATATTATAGAAGACAACTTTTGATGTTTGTTTCTATGGTGTTCAAGTAGCATATCTGTATTTGATAGCTTTGGTTCAAAACATAGACTTTGTTTGAGTCGCTTGAGCTATTTCCAAATTTTCACAATATGTACCTTGTTGCTGAATGTTATTAATAGACATTTTGTCAAGGTGGTCTAGCTTGGGTGGTTAATATGAGAGATTATTCTCCTCCCCATCTAGGTTGGTTTTCTGCTTGTGACATGCTTACCCCTTTTGGGGGCTGTCTGTCTTTGGAAGGAGTCATATTAGGTGGATGTTTCTAGGTACTAAGAGGATGCATAGCTTATGCAGAGCAAGATAACAAATGTAGATCAAGGGAGGGAAAGTCATATTATGTTTATGGGATGAGTTCCTTCATGAACAATGAACCAAATTGGGAAACTCATGGTTGCATTAAGCAAGGCTTGAGTGGAGTATTGACAGAGGGTATTCCATGTTGTAGACCAATGTGGCTTTTGGAGGTGGGGGTATTGTGGGAAAAATCAGATGTGTCCAAATTAATATCACATGGATCTTTTGATGAACTAGTAGTTGTACCTAAGCTATCCTTAACTGACAAAACGTACAAGTCATTACCAACTCTCATGTTTTATGATTCTAATAAATAACTTATAGCCTTATATGTTACAAAAATGCTTCTCCATAAAAAAAGGAGCATTCTACATCTGCAAGTGATTGGATTTATTTGGATTTCCATCACTCACAGGGAGGGGCCTACAAAAAGCTTTGTATTCTACATGTTAATCAGGTAGGTCTAATGAGTTTGATCAAGGACAAGGTCAATATGAGAGGTTGTTCTCCTCCCCATCTAGGTTGAATTTCTTCTTGTGATATGCTTACCCCTTTTGGGGGCCGTCCATCTTTGGAAGGATTCATATTAGGTGGATGTGTCTAGGTACTAAGAGGATACATAGCTTATGCAAAGCAAGATAAAAAAATTTAGATCAAGGGAAGGAAAGGCATATTATGTTTATGGGCCGAGTTCCTTTAAGAACAATGAACCAAATTGGGAAACTCATGATTTCATTAAGCAAGGCTTGAGTGGAGTAGTGATAGAGGGTATCCCATGTTGTAGACCAATTTGGCTTCTAGAGTTGGGGATATTGTGGGAAAAATTAGATGAGTCCAAATTAATATCACATGGATATTTTGATGAACTAGTAGTTGTACCTAAGCTAACCTTAACTGACAACACCTACAAGTCATTACCAACTCCCATGTTTTGTGATGCTAAAAAATAACTTATAGCCTTATTTGTTACAAAAATGCTTCTCCATCAACAAAAGGAGCATCCTACATCTGCAAGTGAATGGATTTATTTGGATTTCCATCACTCACACGGAGGGGCCTGCAAAAAGCTTTGCATTCTACATGTTAATCAGGTAGATCTAATGAGTTTGATCAAGGACAGGGTTTCCCAAATAGGTTCCTTGAAATATGATACACCTTTGAGAGGACTAGGCACTATGCATATATTATAGAAGACAACTTTTGATGTTTGTTCCTATGGTGTTCAGGTAGCATATCTGTATTTGATAGAGTTGGTTCAAAGCATATAGTTTTTGGAAGATTCTATAAAACTACCCTATTCTTTGCTTAAATGTGCCTACAGTAAATCTGAAAATGGGTTCGCTAAAGGGCATCCTATGTTATCATCACTTGAAAGAATACTTAGATCATATTTCTTGCCTCGGAGTGTTCACGACGTCTTGGTTGTGTCCAAAAAAATTTCATTTTTCCCTCTACGCAAGAAAATACCTATAATAGGTTTGAAGCTTCATGACCTTGATTGAGATCAGGGAGAAAATTTGGACAAGTTCAATCAGGCAATTTTGGACACATTGTGACTACCTGATGGTATCACACAAGTAAGTGAAATATTCCTATACTTGAAAGTATGATATGAAGTACTTTAAAGTTGAGAGTGATCAGTATTTGGTTTAACCCATGCTGGGCACATGCACAAAGCGTAGATTTCCATCAGTCGGCATGTTCAGGCAAATTCTAAGCATGTTATAAGAGTTTTAGAAACATCATTACAGTTTCTAAAAGGTTTAGACACATACCTTACATACATAACATGGAATATACGTAAAACATTTTTAATTTATGCCAAAACATGTTAATTTTTTTTTTTCTACAAGGTCAGCTCGTCTTTAATAGTGGTTTGAATGACAATTCACTCTCATAGCTTGTGCGCTTATTATTGTTTCACCATCAAAAGTTAGACTTGTTAGATTAGATTCCGCATTCACATCACAACTTTCTTTACTAGAATTTTGTGCTGTCGTGAATTTGATGAATTGCAGGTACTACTATCATGGAAAAAATTATCCCTATGTTAATATTATGGAGCCAGTCTTGACTACGAATGCCATTCCTTTGTTGCTGAATGGTTTCACTGAGGTTAAACCACTACTCAGAATAATCGATATTGGTTCTGTTACCTCCTTAAAAACAACATCCTCACACTTCCACATTACTCAATCTGATGGAACACATCAACACAAGACTTTGCTACCATCTGCATATAGCCCACAAGTTGCATCTGAAGACATCCAAATTGGCTCAATAATTCTGCTTAAAAAAGAAACTTGCACGGTGCTTCAAAACTCCTCATAAGGCCCAACATTTGAAATTACCCTCTTTTATTTTTTGTCTTCTATATGCTTCTTGCATTACAAAAAAAAAATAAAAAAAATGGAATCTTCATTAATTCATTTCTCATTTGTTTACATAAGGTCCATCTGAGTGGTTGAGCTTGAAGTTGTGAAGCGTACAACATCATTGACCAAGGACTCATTAACACTACTACATGCAAACGCATGTACATCCTAGTATAGCTCTTCATCAGCAGAAGATACCTTGCCCTCTGTAGTTACTCCACTAATTAAGGCAACAACTATAACTATTCCATTCAAGGCGCTCAATCCTTACTGAAAGTATTGGTCAATCCAAGGTAGAGCATCTGAAAAAGCAACATTCAAGACTTACAACAATGTGCAAGGCTCGGGAAAAGTTTTTGGATTTGACCTTATCAATTGTGATAAGGAAGAGATCCACCTTTCTGCATTTGTTTAATTGGCCGAATCTCTTTACAATCTAATTCAAGTTGGCCAGCTATACATTGTTTCAAATAACATAGTTAAAGAAGCAAACCCAAACTACAACCACCTCAAGAACAAATGGGAAATTTACTTGTTTGTTGTTTCCACTATCAATCCATGTCCCATAGATGATCCAACGTTTCCTTACCAGAGCTTTCACTTCAAGACTATTGCTGAAATAAAAAGTGTAAGTCCAAATACGAATGTGGATGTCATTGGTGTTGTTACCTCCACCTCACCTACATCAACAATTCGACGAAAAGACGGAAGTGAAACATTAAGGAAAGCATTCATATTAAAAGACAAGTTGGGTTTCAGCATTGATGTAACATTATGGGGAGACCATTGTGACTCTATAGGACAAAACCTTGCTAAATTCTACTGTTTTGACAACCCACCAATCCTTGCAATCAAAGGAGGTTGTGTATCTGAATTTAGTGGCACCACAATAGGGACAATATCAACAAGCACTCTCATCATAAATCCACAAGTTGAAGAAACTCATCAACTACATGCATGGTTCCATGAAATAGGTTATAGCTCTTCTTCTCCATCTTTGAGTAGAAACTATGGTCTTGCTTCAAAACGTGCCCTACCACGAAAGACGTTTCATGAAATTGCTTACATGAAAATTTCTGATAAAGCAATATGGGTTTCAGTTTGTGCAATGATAATTGCTCTTCGCATGGACGACTTCTACTTTTTAGCGTGTCCATTAGATTTCAATGGAAAACAATGCATGAAGAAGGTTGTGGAGCATTCTAACAATCTTTGGCATTGTACAAAATGTAACGATGACTTCCCATAATGTGACTACCGTTACAAACTTAAAATTGAGCTACATGATCACATTGGGCACCTACAGAACATCACAGCTTTCAATGACATAGGAAACGAGCTCATGGGCATCACAACAAAAGACCTGTTCCTTCTTTCTATTGAACCAACTGATCTGTAGGAAATTTGTGGCTGAATTTCAGGACGCCGCTTCCTATTAACACTTTCCATTAAAACAGATTGCTTCAACGGAGTTGAGCGCTTGCAACCAATATTGATAAAATTAGAAGAAATTCAATATGCCTATGCATGCAAAGAAGCCCTCAATGACATTTAAGCAATGTCCACTTCAAAACGACCTGTTGTTTTCCACCTTTGAAATGTTTTTTAGGGTCTCTTCAAACACTACTGTTTGTACATAAACAAACATTTCCGCATAGCTCATTGTTTCATATTGTTGTAAATTACGCCCATGTTAATGTGATGCACACTTTCGCTACAAGTACTCTCTTCCAGTTATTCCAAAATATGTATGTTTACCCCTTTGCATTTTACATAATATAGATATTAACATTTGTAAATACTTACTACATAAGTTTTCCGTTCATTGTTTACATGGCTATACATTGATCTCTTGCTTGCTAATCTATTCATGCTATCATTCAATCTTGCAAAAAAAAAATGAAGAAGAAGAAAGAAAAAAATTGGTTATCTTGCTCTTCTCCTCTCAATAATAGATGCCATAATAACATATGTTTTTGTAATACTCCTAATTGCATGTTTTTCCTTTTACCTATTCTACCTACACTTCACCGATGTTCAAATAAAAAAAAGTAATTCTAAAACTTGTAATACATTCTCCAAACATGCAATACTTATTTATGAAAACTAACAATAATTATTTGTACTTGTTCAGAAATGCCAAAAAACACTCAAAATGCGGACAAAAATGAGCGGTGTCGTCTTCTTTATGCATAGCAAAAGGATACAATAAATGAACGATGATGACTCCTTTATAAAAACCGCAACAACCCTACTACTTCCTCTACATCCCTTCCCACCTCAAATGCTCTGCCAACTATACAAACCAACCCACCTCACCTTCATCAAATCCAATATAACCCTCCCCTTAAAGAAGAACACCATCGCTTTTGACAAAGGATTGATGAAGTTTCTACCATGCATGTTTGCACAATATGCAAAGAATCATACCTAGGAATGAAAGTAAAACTTTTACACGGTAGAATTTCTTGTTTTCATTGTGCATCATCTAATTCTACCAATCATTTTTCTGAACTGAACAACATGAACCCTGGTGAACAACCCTATGTCCTTCAACATTTAACACAAGTTGAAGAAATGCTCATTGCACATGTAAACCCCATTCTACAAGTCACTCATGTCCGTGGTGGTCAATATAAATATAGTGGCCATACAATTAGCTTCCCTCAAGATGTCACTACTATTTCAAAATACTTACCTGAATGATTTTTGACTTAGACATCCTCATTGTGAAAAGGAAAAATCCATCTGAAAAGGCTTATGAATTCTTCGTTTTCAAATCACGTGTCCTTGCAACACTTGAATACAAAATAAAAAATGACCCTTACTACAGTGATGTTCAATTCAGTACATCTGCAATTTTTGCACTACCAGATCACCCTACAGATATTTCTTCTCGTCTCCATAATGTAACCACCTCCTCTTTTGAACCCCATCAAACCACTACTGATTCTACTTATGATACTGATGTCATGCTACCTCCATTAGAAATCCAACCCTCTTCTTTCATTCCAATACTCCCAAATTCATGTACTAAGCTTGAGCACATTTGTGATTATTTTCACTTGACCCATTCAAATTCAACAAGCTCTATTAATTGGCCTATAATATCTTTAACAACTATGAATGAATACAACACCATAGGCCTCTTTGCCATGCCATTCCCCACACTCTTCCCTACAGGCATTGCCATGATCACGCAACCAAGACTTACAAAAGTTGAGATGCATGAATATGCTTTGCACTTGCTGCACTAACATGATAACCGATTTGGACAACACCCAAGATTCCACTACTATCTTTATAACATTCTAATGTGCCACCGTAGCCAAACAACTGCTAGTGTTTTTGTGAAGAAGTACATTGAGAACAACTTGCCAACAACGATTTCGGACCTACGATAGTGTCTTTGTGACTCTCCAGATTCAAGATTGCCAGAGCAAATAATGTGGTTCGGTTCAAGCCTACGAGGAACATGGTGTTTCTAGAACAAATGACGATCTGAGATGACTGACATGATCACACAAATAGGAAGTCCGACATTCTTTTTCACTCTCAGTGCAGCTGATACTAAATGGCATGACTTGCACATGATCATGCTTACCAGTGTTAATTCCAGTTCAGAAAACAACTTCCAATGGAGAATTCAAAACATAATGAAAAACCCACATCTAACATCCCAATATATGCATTGTAGATTTACAATTTTCCTTGAAGAAATCCTACAAAAAGGCCTCCACATGATAAACTACTGGTGTAGGTATTTTTTAATATCCAATTCCCTCTACATTACTTTTCTACGTTGCATATATATGTTTTAACCAAATTTTACCTTCATATTATATTCAGATGCGAATGGCAACATAGAGGATCCCCACATATTCATGGCTTCCTCTAGTTGCAAAATGCACCAAACATGGACACAATTGACTGGAACAATGCATTAGAAGTTGCTAATGCACAGAAGTATTTCGACCACTATGTAACTGCCTGGAATCCACGTCAGGTAGAACACCGAAATATTCCGCTTCACCAATCAACAATTCATAACCCATGTCTTCTTAACACAGCATCAATATTCAAGTCCAACTAGTTTGAAGACTATACAAAGCTCGTCAACTGCATTCAATGCCATACAAAGTGTCATGAATATTCTTGTCTTCACAAGAAAGGCAATGTACTTAGCTGTCGGTATGGAGTACCGTGGGAGTTAAAGTCCACATATTCACTTTTCATTAATGATAAAGGTCATAACACCTACGTCCCTGCTCACAATGATGAAAGATTGAATATTCACAATGCCGATCTACTCTCTATTTGGAGAGAAAATGTTGATTATCAACTAGTCCTATCTTGCCATGCTGTGTTAAAATATATTTCAAAGTATGCAGCAAAATCAGAAACAAGATCTGAGACCTACTGTCAAATGATATCACGACTTTCACAAAGTGCCATTCCAGAAGCACCTACTGTTGTTGTTATCCAAAAACTCCTTACAGAAACCATTGCAGATAGAGACATTGGAGCGCAAGAAATATGCCACATATTACAAAAGTTACCTCTCTCTCTCTCTGTAGCCATACATTTCGTTCTTTGAATGTAAACAAGACTGTTTTCGAACGTGTTTCGTAAGATACCGAGAATCCCTATTCGACACCAAACTTTATCCTTGTATACATGAACAGGCCTGTTTCATTGGAATCACTGCCCCTCCTTGAATATGCACGCTCATGATCATATTCTGCCCGTCGGAAAAAACAAATGGAAACACATATTCCCTCCAATGATTGTACATGTCTTGCCCTGCTACAATGTCATTCCTTCCTCTGATGATCCTTCTTATGCCACTTTTTGCTGGAGCGAATTACTATTGTATTTCCCCTTCCACACACTCCCCAATGATATTGGTTCAACTGATGGTATATATACACCATGGTATTTCCATCGAGAAATTGAAAAACCAAAAACCCCACATACTGAAGATCAACCTAACCCCGACACCCCTCCTAATTCCATGCAGATGAATGAATGGAAAATCCTCTCTCAGCTGCACCCAGGTTACAATATTGCAGTTGATGACCTTGACATGATTGGCTACTGCGACTTCGATGCCAACAACAATTGGTCGCATACTACTATCCCTCTCCACTTGCAAGAAACTGCCATAAATTTTGTTGAATTCAACTGCCCAACTATTCAAAACAAATATCATTCTTTCTCCAACCTTCCCCAAGATCACACATTATCTCCTACACAAAACATAGCTTTTACCACTATTTTTTCACACTTTAAAACCCCTTCGCCAAAACCCCCACGTAGAATCATCATACAAGGAACAACTAGTACAGGAAAATCCCATTTGATTAAATGTCTGCACCATGCATTTGTGGAAAACTCACCAACAAATAAAAACCCTTTGTTGTTACTTGCACCAATCGGCGTTGCAACTTTCAACATAAATGCCCTCACAATTCACTCTGCCCTTCGTCCCCCTATCCAAACAATGCATCCTCTTGAAGGCCAGCCACTCCTACAACTGCAAGAGAAACTTCGTCATGTAGAATACATTCTCATTGATGAAATGAGCTTCATTGGTCCGAAAATTCTTTCTCGCATTGACAATCGTCTAAGAGAGGCATTCCCTCTTTACCGAAATGCACCATTTGGTAATCGCTCAATTATCCTTGTCGAAGATTTAGGCTAGCTATCACCTGTAAAAGACATTCCTTTATACGCTGGGACATCACGTGGCACTGCACTTTGGCGCAGCTTTGACACATTCATAACAATTTCAACCGTTTTTTGTCAACAAGAAGCTAGCCTGTCCTTGGTTACTTTCCAGCAAATACTCACAAATCTCAAAAATGGAATATCTACACTTAAAGATTGGCAACTCCTAATGTTAAGGACAAATTCCTCTCTTACGCATGAAGAGCAACGCACATTTGAAGAATCGATGCACCTATATGCAACGAAAAACATATTTATCTTGCATGATAAAAAAATGCTTAAAAAATTGAACATCCTAGTCGCACTTTGCTCTGCAGAACAACAAAGGCAGAAAACTTCTACTACAATAGAAGATGAGCATTTGCCTGCAAAAGTGCTCTTATGCAACGAACAAAAAGTTATGCTCACCAGCAAATTATGGGTACATGCAGGCCTCGTCAATGGCACACTTGGGAAAGTCATCTCAATATTTTATTTAGTTGGCTCAAAGCCCCCATAATTACCATCCTTCGTGGTTGTCGACTTTAGGCAATACAAAGGAACACCATGGGACATTTCACACCTAACATATGTACCCATTTATCCCATCACAAGGGGTACACGCTGTCAGATACCACTTCAAATGGCATGGGATTTAACGATACACAAGTCACAAGGAATGACATTAGACAAAGCAACAATAGACATCGGCACCAAAGAACGACAAGGGCTAATGTTCACTGCAATTTCAAGAGTGCGGTCATTGGCAGAGATTCAAACCAATTTAGCATTTCCATTCTCACACATTGCATAAATGCACGAGAATCCATATCTTAAGCGTAGACAGCAAGAGGAATCATTGCTCGCATCAAAATCTATGCAGGAGAATACACTCTAGCCAATCGTACAACCTGTCTTCCAGATTTATCCACATGGTAAACAACACTTACTACATAACCAAATTTCACATACATTTGCTTGCTATTACATTTAACCTCATATGATTCTATATTAGTTTAAAAATCGTTTATTTTATTTCAAATATTCAAACAAAATGTTTTCCGCTAAGAACGGCAAGGTCTAGCATTCACTACAATTTAAAAATTTCTTTAAAAATTTATTTATTTTACTTCATTTCTTTAAAAAAAATGCTTTTAGCAAACACATCCATTGTCACTTACAATGTTTTCTTTTTGGATGGCAATAGGTATGGATACAGGCTACCTACGAATGTTGTATGAGTATTGCCAAGAAATTCAACAACAAGAACTTACATTACAAGATATGCAAGCAAAGGTCCTGCCCCAACAATCATTGCCTCTTTACCATTTGTGTCCAACCATTGAATTGTTAAAGAAGATAAGAAAAATACTCAAGAAAACAATTCACATCCATGAAAGGGATGCACATAGGAAAATACGGAATCAATTGCAGGAACAACTCACACAATTTGGCACCACAATAAACAATAATTGGTGTTGTCGATACCATGCCCCATCATGCATGTATGATTAGCTACTCATTTTCAAGTACATCTATATGTCATAGAATGCTTTTATTGTATATATGTTTAGATGTCAAATAATATTTTCATTGTATATATGTTTAGTTATTACCTACCAAACACGTCTTTATGTATAGACCATATGTAAAATTTCAAGAAATACATTGCAAAGCATGTACAAAATTGTTTCCACTTTCATGA
Organism: Pinus tabuliformis; assembly: GCA_031772625.1. Classification (NCBI taxonomy): domain Eukaryota; kingdom Viridiplantae; phylum Streptophyta; class Pinopsida; order Pinales; family Pinaceae; genus Pinus; species Pinus tabuliformis. The sequence continues at coordinate 1,433,014,711 of CM062818.1, read as the reverse complement.
CAATACTCGTCAACATTGTATATGATTCAAATTTCAGTTGCTCATCATTGTATATATTTACTTGGTAATGTTTTACTTTTAAATATATCACTTAAGGACGTTTCTGTTATGGCTTCATCAACAAAAACGCTCAATTGTGCCTCTCTTTTTAGATAATAATATATTATTAATTTCCTGAAACAATTATTGCTAAAGTTCTTGCTATTCTGGTTTGTTTCAAGCCATTAATATCCTTGCCCTTCTTTTCTCATTTTAGAAATTTTAGGAGCTAAACTGACGCTTTCTAGCTTCACTACATTTGTATGCACAACTAGCTTTTCACTATGACTATGCAGCATGTCTTCCTTTTCCTTTTCCTCCACCTCATCCAATACAAAATTTGTGTCCACGACATACCCTCCTTCCTCCATTTGCTTAGCCAAGATGTTCAACATTGTACATATTTTCTCAACTATAGGTTGTGCCTTGTCTCCCACAATGAATGCATGCCATTTGGTAGTTCCACGAATTTCTAACATATCAAAACATAGCCACATCATTGTGCCAACTGAAAACATTCAACCCCAGGGGATGTTCTGTGCAAACAAGAATAGTTACTTTTGCTTAAAACTGCTTTGTTACTAGTGTTGTATGCAGAAAGACGATAGGAACACTAGATTAAACAACAAATAGGAGAAAGAACAAAGGTTAACTGTGAAAGCAAAAGGAGGTTAGCTTGAACAAAAGTTGTATACAGGAATATGAAAAAAACACTACGTTAAACAACAAAAAGGGAAAATAACAAAACTTAACTATGAAAGAAAAAGGAGGTTAGCTTGAACAGTCAAAATTTCTTCAGCATCGTTATATCCTTTTTTAGTTAGAAAAATTGTCTACTATTTTTCATCAAAAATATAATGTGTACTTATCACATCAGCGATTTTCTATGTACGTTTTATAACCTTAGTAATACTTCCGTTCAGTATCTTTGTAATGCATAAGTCTAAGTGTCATACTTCTAGGATCATCACAATCTAGGTGTTCTGGACTTCTTGAATATAGTGAAACTATCTACAGATAGATGATCCCACTTGTATGAAAGTGAATCTCTCAAGAAATGTAGGTCGTAATGACCCCAACAACTCATTCTTTTTTCTGTCAATGACAAACTTCACTTGGTCAACATTCGTATCTCGAATCACATTCTTGGTGTACTGCTAGAGCCCTTTGCTTACACCCCCTTACCAAATGTAGAAAATGTGACATTAACAAGGATATATTTTTGTTGGCCATTTTATAGAGGAGTTCCTTGGCCTTCTCCAACTTGCCTTTCTTACAAAAAACTATCAATAATAGCATTGTATGTGACCACAATGGGGCAAATGTTTTCGTTAGGCATTTCATAGAAGAGCTTCCTAGCCTCCCCCAACTTGCCTTTCTTGACCATCAATAAGCACTTTGGATGTAACAGCACCAAAACAAGCACTTTGAGATCATTGGCCTGAGATTTCAGAGAAGATGAAAAACCTAAACTCAGAATTTGGAGGTGCTCTATGGGATATTTCCTGGAGAGAGAATGTACCCAAATTGTATGCTTATATGGAGAAACACAAAACAGAATTTAGGCACATTAACAATCAGTGTCTTGAACAGGTTATTCATCTAATTCATGACTAGACTTTTTACCTGAGCACTGAGCGTAAGAAGAAGCTGAAAGAGGAATATGGGGTAGAGGCATGGACATTGGAATCTGCCATGAAGGAGCTTGACACCTTGACCATGGTTACTGAGGAATCAAACAAGGGAAAGGGTACAGGGTCATAGAAAATGTGGATTCAAGCTGTTGCTTTCTAGCTTCACTACATTTGTATGCACAACTAGCTTTTCACTATGACTATGCAGCATGTCTTCCTTTGCCTCTCCCTCCACATCATCCAATACAAAATTTGTGTCTGCGACATACCCTCCTTTCTCCATCTGCTTAGCCAAACTATTCAACATTGTACATATTTTCTTAGCTTGAGGGTGAGCCTTGTCTCCCACAATGAATGCATGCCATTTGGCAGTTCCACGAATTTCTAACATATCAAACCATAGCCACAACATTGTGCCAATTGAAAACATTCAACCCCAGGGGATCTTCTATGCAAACAAGAATAGTTGCTTTTGCTTAAAACTGTTCTGTTACTAGTGTTGTATGCAAAAATATGACAGAAACACTAAATTAAACAACAAATAGGAAAAATAACAAAGCTTAACTATGAAAGCAAAAGGAGGTTAGATTGAACAAAAGTTGTATACAGGAAGATGACAAGAACACTAGGTTAAACAATAGATAGGGAAAAGAAAATAACTTAACTGTGAAAGCAAAAGGAGGTTAGCTTGAACAGTCAAAATTTCTTAAGCATCCTTATATCCTTTTTTAGTTAGAAAAATTGTCTCCTATTTTTCATCAACAATATAATGTGTACTTTTCACATCAATTATTTTCTATGTACGTTTTATAGCCTTAGTAATATTGTCGTTAAGTATCTTTGTAATGCACAAGTCTAGGTGTCATACTTGTGGGATCATCACAATATAGGTGTTGTGGACTTCTTTAGTACAATGAAATTGTCCACAGATAGATGATCCCACTTGTATGAAACTGAATCTATCGAGAAATATAGGTCGTAATGACCCCAATAGATCATTCTTCTTTCTGTCAATGACAAACTTCACTTGGTCATCATTCAGATCTCGAATCACGTTCTTGGTGTACTGCTAAAGCCCTTTGCTTACACCCCCTTACCCAATGTAGCATATGTGACATTAAAAGGGATATATTTTTGTTGGGCATTTTATAGAGGAGTTCCCTGGCCTCCTCCAACTTGCCTTTCTTACAAAAAACTATCAATAACAACATTGTATGTGACCATAATGGGGCAAATGTTTTCGTTAGGAATTTCATATAAGGGCTTCCTAACCTCCCCCAACTTGCCTTTATCGACCATAAATAAGCACTTAGGATGTAATAGCACCAAAACAAGCACTTTGAGATCACTGTCCTGATATTTCAGAGAAGATGAAAAACTTGAACTCAGAATTTTGAGGTGCTCTATGGGATATTTTCTGGAGAGAGACTGTACCCAAATTGTGTGCTTATTTGGAAAGACACAAAAGAGAATTTAGGCACATTAACAATCAGTGTCTTGATTTCAAGCAAGGGATGCATTTTGGGAAGAGCTCTTGGCGGTCAGGCCTGTTTGGTCACATCAACTGCTACTGTGAAACACATCAATATAGACTTGGTGATGCATGTCTTGAAGAATAAGATAAACATGAGACCCAAGACGAAGAAGAAAAAAGAGGAGATAGTGGTGGTCAGATCGAGATCGAGATTGATCAACCAAGTGCGAATTTAAGTAGGCTTGATAAGTGGACGAAGGAAAAGAGATTTAAAAGACCCAGGTATGCACTCCAAATTAGTCTGCATGAACAATTTGTTTCAGTAACCAATAATGAAGAAGAGGATTTGGCCTTGTGTCTTGTAATGCTTGCAAGTGGAGTAAACACTGCCCAAAACCCACAATTCCACGTTGGGGCTACAGATCCTAAAGCAGGTTCCCTCAAGCTTCCCAATATTGGTTCTCAGCTTCCGAAATCCATGAGCAAGAAGGTCAAACAGGGAAAATTTTAAAAACCAACCTAAATTTATATGTATAATAAATGGGCTAATCCCCATGATACATAGGAAAAATGGGAGGCGATTTTATCAATATATATATATATATATATATATATATATATATATATATATATATATATATATATATATATATATATATAATTTTTTTGGCAAATCTCTCACTAGATTATATTATGTTATACAGTGATGGAGAATCTTTCACTGAATTATAAAATCTTGTAAGATTTTGACAAATCTTTTACTGAATAATAAAACATTGTGAAGTCTTGGCGAATGTTTTAGTAAAGTATGAAACCATATATGATAATAAGAAAACATATTCATTAAACTGTAATATACTAACATACATGTTCGGAAAAAAGAAACACAATTTTCTCTTCCTACAAACAATGTTCCAAGTTTTAGTGGCCATGTTTGTCAAGGTTCTTACAATACACTCTTCATATCCTTCTATTAGTTTTGATAATATTCCACAACAACGTTCTTGTAGGCATTGATATTGACCATGAGTTTTGTCAAGGTAGCAGAGATTAATCTTTTCTCTACAACTTTTTTCAAGCTACCATTTTTTTTCAAGTTATCAAATTTCTTTCTTATTCCATAGATTCCAATTATGAGACAAAAAAAAACACATCAAGTTTGTTTACCCAACACGCCAACAAGTAGCAAGCCCCAACTATATTATATAAGAAAATATTAGGTATTCCTAAGGCTTGAAGGGGATCTCATTGAACAAAGTGACCATTGTGAGAAGCCTTCCAATCAATATATGATTATATAAATGTAGATTTATTATTATTTTAATTGGAAATCTTCAATTAAATAATAAAATTTAATTACGTCACTCCCAATCTAAATTGCTTATAGCATAATTCTCTCATAATCTAAATTGCTTATTAACATAATTTCTTATTAGCATAATTCTCTCTCAATCTAAATTGCTTATTAGCATAATTCACTACCCCCATACGTCTCGCATTTTTTAACAACGTTGTAACATGTAGATTAATTTCCTTTTTGGTGAACAATCTCCATCTTTTAGGAAAATATGGTGCAGTGGCTCCAACCCCCACAGATCATTAGGACAAACTAAGAATAGCACAAAAGATGAAAGGTTGTACAAACCAGCTGATTTTTTAAACAACTAATCCAACATTAGTACCTAAACTTTTTCATGAAGATATCATGTTGAGAACGTTTGAAAAATGGTGGGAGATCTTCTGCGAGGGTGATGCGGAAAGAGTGATAAGGTTTCACTGTTTTGAATGTTTTTTTGTTAAATCAGAAAAACCAATATTAATAGAGATATTGGTATTTTTTACTAAATTTTGTGAAGTGACTAAATATAGCTTTAACCATTCACCTTAAGATGTTTTTACAATATAATTTCCTATGTCTATTTAATATCTTCATTATCATAAAAACTTAACTCCACGTCTACCACTCTTAGAGGGATAAATCTATTTATCCCTCTGAGCACTTGGTAGACCCAGAATTAAGATGGATCTAAGATGATAGAATTTCCCCTTTAAATAGTCTATGCTCACATGAATACCATGGTATTACCATGGGTCAATACCATGGGTTATCATAAACCTGGAGCTTAAAAATTAGTATTAGTAATTTATAAAAATTAATAATTGATTTTTATTTTATTTTTTATTTTATCCAAGTTAAAATGTTTAACATACATTAAATTACAACATCCATTTTTACTCTTGATCCACCAAGCCCTGAGAGGGATCAAATATTTTTTTACTCTATGCTAGTTTGCATATCACTATATTTGATCCCTCTCGGGGCTTAGTAGATGCAGAGTAAAGATGGATCTACGTTGGTTTAAATATAAGGTGACTTATGGAGTAAATATAAAAAAATGTTTTATTTATTTACCATACCTCTGGTTTATTTATATTTTTATTAATTTACCATACTTCTTTTACAAATATGGTATTTGGCCCATAGGATTCACTTAAATAAAACCTATTTTTTGAGCCTTCATAAATAGAAAGAGGGTTATGGACTAAATATAAAAAGAGGTTTTATTTATTTACCATACCTTTAGTTTATTTATATATTTATTTATTTACCATAGATTTTGAGTAAGTATAAAAAGAGGTTTTATTTGATTACCATACTTTCACTTTATTTATATTTTTATTTGTTTACACCCTTGCATGTATATAAGGTGACTTATGGAATAAATATAAAAAATGTTTTATTTATTTACCATACTTCTCATTTATTTATATTTTTATTAATTTACCATACCTCTTTTATAAATATGGTATTTGGCCCATAGGATTCACTTAAATAAAACCTATTCTTGAAAATTAGGGCGAATGCAAAGTTGTAACTCCTAATTTCAAGGGTTAAATTTACCTTTTTTACCCTCTCCCTTAAAATAAGGTGGGCTAACCTCCATACCTAATTTTTTTATAAAATAAATTTGAAAAGTTTTATAAAAATGTACTATGATATAAAATATTCGCTCACTAAAAATTTAAAACCCCTTAATTTCACCTAAGGGCGAAAATTTGCCCCTAAAATTTTCCATGAGGTCAAATATACGAAACTTAATGATGATGCTAGTATTTATGATGATTATGATGAGGCTACGAAGGGCAAGTTCAAGTGCACCACCTGTAACAAGTTTTTTCATTGCTATTAGGCTCTGAGAGGCCACAGTGCTAGCCACGTTAAGTTCAAGGGTGGTTTTACATAGACATAGGATGAGAATGAGAGCCTAGAAGAAGACATAGCTGATGATTTCAGTACTAGATCGAGCTCTCAGCTGCCTGGCAATTTTCACAAGTCTCCTACAAAGGAGAGAACTAAGGTTTCTGGTGCCAAAGCTAGAGATGGAATGAGGACAATTGAGTCTGCTGCTATTTTAGGTAAGAAGATTCCAAGGATCCATGAATGCTCAATTTGTAAAAAGGGTTTTGCTTCAAGTCAGGATTTGGGTGGTCACAAGAGATGCCATTGGGGTAGTGGAGCTTCAGATACTATAATTACTAGTTGTGGCAACAAGGAGACCCCTAAGCTGCAACAGCTGCCTACAAGAGTGGAACTATTGGACCTAAGCATGCCTGCCACTTTTGATGATGATGGTGATGCTGGAGACCTCAATACTGTGGATGATAATGCAATGGATTCTCATGGAACTTCCCATGCCCAAACCCACAACCCTCCTTCCTTGTTGTCTTCATTGATGAGTAACCACCCGAGACAAGGATTGTTCTTGTACAATAGTGATGCTGATTTAAGTAAAGATGATGAAGCAGATAGTAGGATATTAGATTTGGTAGAGGGAGCCATTCAAAATTCCCAGTGAGGGCACAATCATGGTTGCAATTGTAAGGCACACAATTCATTATCTGTAATTAACTCATTTGTGTATACGTACGCATTGAAATTTCTTTTTGTATAAGACCAATAATTGGTAAGTATAAGTATTACAACAATGATATCATGAAACTTTGAAAATATTTAACAAATAGGTTTATAACCTTCGGATTCAAATGAGTGACTGCATTGTGCAAGATAACTAACACCAACTCAACTATCTCTTTGGTTTGTACCAAACATTGTGAACATGATTTCACCAATTCCCAACATCAATGAGAAAATTCCGTTGTTAATTTGTAGTTATTTTACATTTATGGATTAGTTAATTTAGTAGTTATTTTATGTTTTTAGATGAGTTAATTTTGTTAAATTTATTATATATTTTAAGAATTAAATGTATGAAGATGTAGTTATATATATATATATATATATATATATGTAATTTTTTTAAAATGAAGGTGTAAGGGGAATTAGGCCAATAGCATAGTCCTCCTGTTCCCCACATTTGCTTGGAATAGGAGTTGCTGTTATGAAAGCTGGAAGATGTTGGACTGCTAGATGAAAAAGGACCTCCTGCAATAACGTTTCTTTCAATTCTGTTGTTGAATTTATTTTGTAATAGATATTTTGTAGTTATTTTACATTTTTGGATTAGTTAATTTAGTAGTTATTTTATGTTTTTGGATGGCTTAATTTTGTTAAATTTATTATATATTTTTAAGAATTAAATGTATGAAAATGTAGTTATATATATATAAATGAAGGTGTAAGGGGAATTAGGCCAATAGCATAGTCCTCTTGTTCCCCACATTTACTTGGAATAGGAGTCGTCGTTATGAAAACTGGAGGATGCTGAATTGCTAGATGAAAAAGGACCTCTTGTAATAAGGTTTCTTTCACTTCTGTTGTTGAATTTATTTTGTAATAGATATTCCTTTACTCATGCTGTTCTTATTTCGTTAATGATCATGTAAAAATAAAAAGGAAGATATTCCTTTCATCACTAATTTTGAATTGCTTGTTTGTTGGTTGAAGAGTGATCAGAAAAATATTTTCCCCATAAGAAATATCTTTATATTCCATTTGAGGAATATAAATGTTTTGGTCCTTGAGGGACTGCTCATACATTAAGGCTCGAAGCCATTAAAAGAAATACTCATTATGAACTCAATACATCACATGTAGGGATTAAACATGTTTGGGGGCGATAACAAGTTAACAACATTTATGCCAACCACCTGAGCTAACTCCGATTGATGTGTGTGTGTATAAATTACAAGATTTCAGATTTAAATTTGGATATGGATCCGCCAGTATTTTAAGGCTTCTCTAAATCTATGGATCCCATTTTTGGTGTAGTGAATTTTCTGGAAAGACCATGCAAAGTTCACAACATTTGCTTAAGAAGTACTGCCCAGCTGTATGAATTATACAGTTTGTTAGAGCTTCATAATGACAATGGTCTGCACTGTCCATTGTGAACAAATAATGAGTAGAAATATTAAAAAGATTTATGAATAATTAAGTAAATGAAATATCAAAATTGTATCTTACTTGGGACAAGCACAGTTGATTTGATACAAACTGCTCATTTTTAAATAAATGCAAAACATATTAAAGATATATATTTATATATAAAGAAAGATTTCTCAACCTTTCTTTACAATATTTCTTATTGCATTGCACTAATGTGGCAGGTTTCACGAAGAATATGAATCAATGGATGAGAAGAGTTACAATTGAGATTTTAAGAAGCATATGTTTGTGTAAAAGTTAACCAATACCCAAATTGACAATACAATTGAGATTTTGTTTAATATATATATATATATATATATAATAATAATAATTTAGATTATAGATGTTATTTGGTTTCTAATATCCATTATTTTCAATTTTTAATATTCTTTTGAGAGATACTTTTACTTTTTAATCTTTTATAGAAATTCAACAATTCCAACTTCACATGTCTATGGGCGTCTCTTTATACCTTTTAGGACAATTGCTAGTAATACAACTCTCACAACCCAATATGAGACACGACCAACATTTTAAAAAAGTTTCAAAATCTACTAGACACCTGACAGGTTGATGTATGTTAATTTATGACGCTATATGAACCACGGCGTCATCATTCCCTTAGCTGAATCCAGTGGTACATTACATTCAACGAATTTGATGATTAGATATTGCCATTAAAATTAAAATTATGTAAACTTAATGGATGGATGATTCAACTGCAGCATATAGCAAATCCTCAAATTGTATTGGGAAGCGAAGCGAAAAGAAAAGGCGGAATCAGAAACTAACAGAGACGTCACTGAAGAAACCCGCCCTCGGTCACACCGGTAGATTGTTGCCTGAGGACGTCTGCAACAGGATGAATTCATCCACTAAGTCGATTCAATTCTTTTATACCATTGTATTGTGAAAACTTACTTTTGTCTTCTGCAAGTTTGAACCTTTTTCATTGTATTGTGAAAGCTCACTTTTGTCATCTGCAAGATTTGAACCTTTCTCATGCCAGTGATAGACAATTTGTTTATTTTAATAGTAAGATCTTAGAAAATACCATTACTCCTGATTATTATAGACCTTTTGTTTCTTATTGTGTGCCGGGCACGAAGGCAATCATTATCCCAGATTTATTATTGTTTAAGGGAATACATTGCAAGTTCCCGTGTATTCGGAGGCGTTGGAGGGTGTATCTTCAGATGACTTATGTAAAGGCATAATCCACTGTAAATAATATATATGGAGTTATTTGTTCATTTATGGTGTGACAATATATTTTGTTCGTGGGATAATGTATTTGGTTGAATTTGAAGGTAATACATTTTTTTTCCGGAAGAGAAAAACAAAATTTAAGTCGAGAAAGTTTTACAATGTCGTGAGGCTGTTTCTGTCAGGGAGAAAAAAATAGAGAAGCCAAAATATGTTTGTAATCCAATTACAAAGGACAATTTCTATCTGAAGATTAGAAAAACCAAAATCTCTGCAATCTAAATATAAATAAGAGCCGAAACCAAAGAACACATCCCAACATGCAATGACGAAAAGGGGGCAATTCATACCCAAGGAGAACAAAGACCTCCAAGAACCAACCGACACAGAGACCAAATATCAACATCAAAAAAGAGGAGCTAAAGCTCAAAAAAACCAACCCCATGACTCTTCCCAAATGACAAATTTTCAAAGAATAAAAAGCCAAGGCAGAGGAAGAGGCCACACTTTGAGAGAACATCAGCTTCCAAATTTTGTTCCCGAAAAATACGCTGAAAAGAAACCACTGGAAAAGAGGGGATGAGGTTCTTTATTTGTAGCATCCAATTATAGAGAACAAGAACATCAAGGGAACATTGTCCCAATGCCCACTTAATCATGGAAAGAGAGTTACCATTGATCAAGAGTTTGTCTAGCCCAAGCCAAGAGGAACACTGGAGAGTGCCCCACATTGCCAGTGACTTAGCCCTGCAATTATCACCCTTGCCTCCATACCAAAAAAATTGAAAGATAGTATTAAGATCAATGTGGAGGGCAATACCACAACCACAATCATCATTTGAGGAAGCACCATCGAAGAAGCAAATGGGGAAGATCCCATTCAAATCCACTAAAGAGATGGATCAAGAAAAGGATTTCGGCACCTAGGGACCAATTTCTTGAAAGTAGGCCACAATATTCAGGGCAACAACCTTGATCACAGGGGGCCTATTCTAAAAAATTAGAGCATTCCTGGCCCTCCAAACCCCCCATAGAACATAGAGAGGGACCAATCTATAAGATTTCGCTCTGCAATACCAAAGATTAATGCAATCACGAATAGAGTTTGCATCGGTGATATAGGGGACACCCAGAAGAGAGGACACCTCCACCCAAATCTCAACAACCATAGGAAAACTGAGGAAAAGGTGAGTGCAACTCTCTGAATTCCACCAACAAAGAGAGCAAATGCCAGGACCCAGAAATCCCCTCCTAATCAAGTTATCCCAAGTCAAGATGTGATTGTGAATAGCTAGCCAGGAGAAGCACTTGATTTTCAAGGGCATATTCCATTGCCAAAACCGTGAGGTACAATTAGAGAAGGGAAACTCCAGAGAGGTCGACGTAATGTGGGCATAAACTTCCTTAACCAGAATTCTGTTGTTACCAATATGACCACCCCACACCAAGTTGTCCCGCCCCTGTGAAATCCTAATGCCAACCAAGCAAAGGAGGGAACAATAACATTCCCAATCCGCAAACATCTCCTCTGACAATCCAATCTACCACACATGAGGCCAAATATTAGCAGCGCCAATGGTCCGAGACCATTCCCACAAGATGGCAAGGGAGACCAACCCCCAAGAGTTAAGAGAGAAAATTATCAAAAAAGGAAGGAGGTGACAACCATTTAGAACTTTAATAGCGTCCAGGCCAATTTTTATTTGCATCCCATCGCCTACCATCCAAGCAGAGGTTACTACAAAGCCACAGGATGGCAAGTCTAAGACTGCTCCAAATTTTTGAAGGCCTACCTACTAATGGGGCCCCTATTGCAAGCCATTATTCTAGGCAAGATATATGTATATATTTGTTGAACAAGATGTCCGGCCACAACCCCTTATCAAAGAAGAGTCTCCACATGTTCGCAACCAACAATGCCAAATTGAAGCTTCTGGAGTCAATGATGCCCCAACCTCCATTCTTAACTGATATGATAATCAACTTTAGACCTATGAGGTGAATCTTCTTGTCAAGACCAGAGCCAGAATAAAGGAATTTGATAACTAAAGAGTTAATTTTATTTGTAACACCCTCCTCCCACATCTACCCAAGCAACCGGTCAGCCGTGGTAAACATGCGACGAGAGGCCACTATGATGATTCGACCTCCTAAGTCACCTTAAGGAAGTGGAACTGACGAAAATACACGATACATATAACCAACATCATCAACAAAACCCTCAGAGGACAAGTCATCCACTCAGACAACCTGTCCTTGGGTCCCACCACTATTTTAGGTCTCTTGGGCCATAGTCGCTCTCATGCTATGGGAAATGGAGCGACCAACAGCCTAAAGTCGCTCTCACAGGCTTGCTTGCTAGTGATTGTGGACCAAAATTGTCAATGTTGTGCCGACGACCCTGAGATTTAAGCCGCTTTCTTAGGCTCAGAGCCCAAGACACTGCCCATAACTGATCCATCTCTTCAAATAAGTAAAGTAACATGGAAATGAAATTACTAAAGCAAATACTTGTTCAAAACCTTGGCTAGATCCCTACTGGCCATGACAGGGATTTCGTCAAACATATCATCGACATGTAATCTATAGGTGTAAATAACAGAGTTAGGTGTAGGGATTTCATAATTATATGAGAATCGATATGAACCATTGTTCCCTTATGCCATTTGCTGCATTATCATCTATTAGGTCATAGACACATTATCCATTCACATACAAGTAAACACATGCTGAGAGCCATACATAACTACTTCCATAAAATGTGCATATAACCAATATAATAGGGACAGAAATATAATAAACATGATAACCATCAAATCCATAAATACATTAGTACATTTACACATGGAAATCAAGGGAAAGGATTTGTCATTAATGAATGCAATGAATCAACCAAAGAGGGGACTACCATGTTCCACTCGATCATAGAATGGCTGAGCCAAATCTCTCTTTATCCATTCACCCCCATGCCATATTCCAAGCATGAATATGGGATCTCATAGAACACATCAATCAGAACTCATCCAGGGCTTCTAGAGGCTGTCCACCTCAACCCATCAAACATTGATTCCACCTCATGGTCAAACATCACAAAACCATCATCAGATTGGTCTCCATCTAAGCCTTCTAGGGCTTCCAGAGCGTTTGTTCCAACCAAGGCTTCAAGGACTAGTAACTCAACCCATAGCTGTCGCAAAGCTTCTAGAGCATTTTTCCAACCAAGGCTTCGAGGACTAATAACTCAACCCACCAAGGGATTCCAGTGCGTGTTTCCAACCAACGCTTCGAGGACTAGTAACTTAACCCAAGATGTTACAGGGCTTCCAGAGTGTTTGTCTAACCAGGGCTTTTAGGAACTAATAACTCAACCCAAGCTAAGGAATCATGAGAACCGACCAAAAACAAATCATGAAAGTAAACCCACAATCACCATGGCTATCCAGGAAATGGAAAGGCTAATCCAGGCAACCTCCATGCCCATGACATATCATGACCAAGAATCTACATGAATATGCTATGCATGTCCAAACTAGTGAAGAAATCAGACATGCAAATCGGTACCTGCAAGAAAATATGATGTAGTTGCTGATGTCAATGCCTTCTTGTGCTTTCCTACTCTTCCTTTGCCTTCTTGCTCTAAGAACCCACATATGCCACACCCTCCAAGAGTGCTCCAAGAAAAATCCAAGTACTATCCAAGAGTATGAGAGACAGAGAATAATGAGAGAGCGCTCCAACACTGAACTGACAAAAGGTTACCAATTGATCCTCAGAAGCCTTTTTATGAATGAGGCCTCTATTTTCTTCATTTTCCATTATTTTACTTCATTTTTCTCCTCACATGCAACCTATGATGTTTCACCCCCTTTTTCTCCCGATTTCCATTATTTTCATAAATAATTGTGCCAAAATGCATTTTAATGCCTTAACCATTTCCTTAGCCATAAACAACCAAATGAACACCCCCTAGGATGTCTTGCCCAACATTTAGTTTGGAATAAGTGTCCCATTCATCTGTGGTTATTGTTTTTAACTTTATTACATGGAATTTTCACCAGGGATGTTATAGAACCCTCCCCTTTGGGGGACACCATCCATGGTGTTCAATCACACATATACCCTAGCAACCTGCTGAAAGAAGACATATTGCTCATGGAGCTTTATAACACAACATGATGCAATATTTACAATGAAAGACTTGCTAAAGACAAAACATCATGACAACATCACAACATACCGCATAGTGGAGCTTTATAACACAATTCGTTATGGTATTTACAATGATAATCCTGCTGAGTGCTAACTCATATGACACCATAACATCATGATAACATAACCACATGATAGCATAATAGCTCGTTACAACATTTACATCCATACACGGGTGTACATATAGCAACATCATCCAAATATAGATACCAAAGCATATGCCAAATCATGTACCAAAGCATATATCAAAACATACACTAAACACCATGTCTAAGCACATATCAAAACATCATATAGCATATATCAACCATCATAAAGCATATATCAATCACCATAAAGCATATACTAAGTCAACATAGACAAATACTAAACCACCATAAGCAAATACCAAACCACCATGTCAAGTTGCTTTGCCTCAATCGGAAAACAATGAAGGATATAGAGCCCACATTTGATCTTCCATCTCCCATGTAGCTTCATCAAGCCCAAAGTGCTTCCATTTCACTTTAAATTGCTCTATTGTTTGGTTCCAGAGCATGAGCACCTTTTTCTGCAATATACAATGAGGCTCCCACTGGAATTCTCCATCTAGTTCCACTTGCAATACAGACCAGTCAATTACATGATCAAAATATTTAACATACTTCTTAAGCAATGGGACATGGAAAACATCGTGAACTTTCACTGTCGGAGGCAGTGCAAGTCGATAGGCTACTAGCCCAATCCTCTCACTGATACTGAAGGGTCCACAAAATCGTGGTGTCAGCTTGGTACATGAGCCAATCCGCAAGGAGATATTCTTCGGTTTGATGCGCAAGTACACCTATTCCCCAACCTCAAACTCCTTGAACAACCTGTTCATGTCTGCATAACTCTTTTTCCTATCCTGTGATGTCTTAAGATTCTTCTTGATCACCTGCATCTCCTATTCCATGTCTGTCACGTATCTGGTCCAATCAATACCCTTCTAACTATATCAATCCAACTAATGGGAGTGTTACAACTCTGCCCATACAACGCCTCAAAAGGGCTCATCCTCAATGAATCATGATAATCGTTGTTGTATGCAAACTCGACCTAAGGGAGATACTCTTCCCACTTCCACTGTTGATGCATCACATACATCCTCAACATGTCCTCTAATATCCTATTTACCCTCTCTGTCTGTCCATTCGTTTGTGGATGATAAGCTGTGGTGAAGGCCAACTCTATCTCCAAACCTGCAAATAACTCCTTCCAAAACTTGGAAGTGAACTTCGCATCCCTATCTGATACAATCTTCTTCGGGACACCAAGTAGTCTAACCAGATCTCTGATAAATACATGTTCCACGTCACTAGCTGAGAATGTGGACTTAACTGGAATGAAGTATTCAACCTTTGTTAACCTCCACAATGAACATGATCGAGTCATGTTGCTTCAATGTCTTCAGAAACCCTATAATGAAATCCATTGAAATGACCTCCCATTTCCATTCTAGAATTGCAATTAGCTATAGCAGTCCACCTAGATGTTTACACTCCGCCTTCACTCACTGAAAATCAAAACATCTAGCCACAAACTTTGCTACATCCCTTTTTAGATTCGGCCAATAGTAATATCTCTTTACTGCTGTCAGTCTCTTCTAATAACTTGGGTGACCTGCATAGGATTTCATATGAAAATCCCTTAAGATCACCTTCTTGAGGTCACTGTCATCTGACACATATATCTTGTCTCAAAACTTGACCAATCCATTTGCTATAAGACAATAGTCCAAGTCCTGTGCACCTGCACTTGTACCTGTACATATACCATCACCTGTACCTATACTCGTGCCTGTACTTGTACTCTGCTATAACCTATGCAACATCTCCATATATCTAACATCGGGTTGTCCTGCCCACAAGATCATGTTCTGTAAATATGTCCCGTGGGAGCTCATAGCTCGTAAGTGATGTATATGTATCTGTATACTAAGAGAATCTGCCACTCTAATCTCCTTTCCTTCGATGTATCTGATCTCAAAGTTGAACTCGTTGATCGTGGCTAACCATCTAGCCTGCCTGGCATTCAGATTCCGCTGGTCAAACAAATACCTCAACCTAATGTGATCACTCATAAGCACAAACCAGTCGCCAAGAAGATAGTGCCTCTGCATCTTTAGTGCATGTATAATTGTTGCCAACTCGAGATCATGCATCGGGTAGTTTTTCTCGCGCTTGTTTAGTTTCCGAGATTCATAACATACCACCTTTCCATCCTGCATAAGGACTCCACCAAGCCCTCTCTTGCAAGCATATGTACATACTACAAAATCTTTGTCTGGATCTGCAATATGTAGTAATGGTGCATGTGTCAGCAATTGCTTAAGTTGCTCAAAGCTAGCTTTACACTCTTCGGTCCATTGGAATTTCTTACCGTTTCTTTGAAGTGATGTAATGGAATAAACAATCTGTGAGAATTTCCTGGCGAACCTCCTATAATAGCCTGCCAGACCCATGAAAGATCTCACCTTATCCATAGCCTTAGGATCTACCCACTCCATGATGGCTCTTATATTTTCTAGATCTACTGCAATATCTTCCTTGGAGACAACATGTCCCAAGTAGTGTACCTCAGTCTGAAAGAAACTACATTTGTTGAGCTTAGCATACAATTGATGCTCTCTCAACAACCTCAACACTGCTGCTAAGTGCTCGACATACTCTTCCTCATTCTTAGAATATACCACTATATCATCAATGAACACAATAACAAACTTGTCCAAATATGTACGCAACACACTATTCATCAAATACATGAATGTAGCTGGAGCGTTCATTAAGCTAAATGGAACAAAAAAAAACAAACTCATAATGCCCATACCTTGTCCTGAACATAGTCTTATATATGTCATCTTCTTTGATGCGTACCTAATGGTATCCGGATCTCAAGTCAATCTTTGAGAACACTGCTGCTCCCTTCAGCTGATCGAACAAGTCATCAATCCCCGGCAAAGGATATCTATTCTTGATGGTCACTTTGTTCAACTACCTATAATAAATGTATAATCTGAGGTTACCATCTTTCTTCCTCACAAACAAAACGGGTGTGCCCCAAGGTGATACACTTGGCCTAATGTACCCCTTGTCCTGTTGAAGAATCTAGGGCACTTATAGTTAATGCGATTCTTCTTAGCTTGATAACTATTTGTGAGGATTTTCAACTTTTCTTCTTATCATAGTCTTCACTTGTTATATTAGAGTATGTCTTCTTAGTTCATCAAATAACTACCAAAACAAAAGAGACAAGAGCATGAGATGTTGGCTTTCTGCCAAGTCAAAAATCTCTCCCTCTTTGAGAGGAAAACCCACACAAAATTCTTCTTATAGAGATTCAAATTGACGAATACCAAGACCTTGACTCTTGACCTATTAGGCCACTCCAAGATTGAGACACTAATCCTCTTCTACATCAATGCTGAGATCATCATCACTGTTGCTCCATCACTAAGGTATTCATTTATGAGGTCTTCATATGTATATGAGAGATGAGTATAGATTCATTGATATTATGACAGTCACATCATGACCTTTATATCTTCATCAAGAGAAATATTGTGACTGCACCTGTATGCCAAGATAGTGTGTTGCTATGAATTCCTTCAATTATGTTGAGGCAGTGTGTTACTGTGAGATCTATGGTTATGACAGTGCTGAGATTTGTACCGAAGAGGAGACTGTGTCCTTCCGTCATGCCAAGAGTATCTCATTGTATCATCCATCCAAAATTGTAGCAACACTTCCTCATCCGAGATCCTGAACTGTTGCTCCTAATCCAAAATTCTGCACCTCCTGTACCCATCCGAGATTGCAGATAAGTCTGAGTTTCTTATTCCACTTGTCCAAGATTTCAGAGCTCCTGTACCTTCATCCAAAATCTCAGAGACATCCGAGATTCTTATTTTCTGTGTTAACCTCAGCAGGCTATTTATGGTTGTCATGTCTCTATAAATAAGTTGACATGATAGCGAAGTGTTGTGTCACTTCATTTGAGCCGACATGCCTGTTCTTTATATCATTTTACTGGCTGACTTGACTGCATTTGACATTGTTTTGCTTGATTCTCTTCTCAAGAGGATTGTGCTTTTCTTGGAGGGTTGTCCTATACTAGTATTAATTTACACATAGGCTTAAGAAGAGTTCCCTATACATAACTTTGACTCTTTGATTTTCCTAGACCTATGAAATGAGAAAGAAACTCATTCTTATAATTTACAAAAATAATATTTCTTTTTTCTTGACAAGTACAGAGATCAAAATTACATTTGTAAATATCGAACCTAGTTACGCTTTCTACAACACTCCCTCTTAACTAAGGAGGTATTTATAATGGTACTTGGTCATTCTCAATCTGAATAATTTCTCATAGGAAGAATTAGATTGGTAACCCATCTGTATAGCATCATAGTAACCAACATTGTTTCCACAACAAGGCCTTGACTGACAACTCTATCTCTCATCAGATCAGAGAAAAATGTTGGTGAGACCAATGACTATAGACACCTTTATCATTGTCTCTCAAGGTACATACCCACCCGGTGTTCACTGAGTATGACCTTCTAGGACTATTCTTATCTTAGGTTCCCAAGTCTCAAACAATATCGGTCCTCTTACCTGCTCTTGTCTTGGATGCCCTACACATTCTCAAAGAGCATAAGATGCCAGGTGATTACCCAATCCTCCATTCTTTCTTCCAAAGTGAAGACAAGAATGTTGTGTCTATCTCTCCCTCTCAGCTAGGGAGGATATCATGTGCCTTGATTTCTCTTCATGGCCTTCACCTAGACTTATGGTTGTTAGTCCTGGTCTAGTGCATGGAACATGAAATAGAAAAACATAACTGCCACTCCTTTTTAATCAGTGGTGATCCAATCCAATCTCCCTCTTGATCAGGGACCTGCCAGAGCTCCCTCTTAGCTAGGGAATCTTCTATACATCAACAACTTCTTTCCTCGTAGGTCCTTTAGCTGCTTGATCAACTTCTCTCCTTGATGTCATAAAATTTAATTGAGCTTATTCCTTGTAGGGAAACAACCATCGATCACTTTCCTCCTTAGTTTATCATGTCATTCCTTTCTTCATGAAAAGTGGCCTTCTTCATATCAGGAACCTTTGTTATATGACTACTTCTTTCTCATCATGCTTCTTCCATCCACCACATGAATGCTAGTTGTACTTGTATTTACAACTCTTGTTTAAGTAGCCCTGCATTATCCATATATTATTCAATAAATCAAAACATCATATTAAATTAAATCATACCTTACAAGATGGATCTTCATCATGACATCTTACTGTAGGTATCAACATCCTACAAACATATTGACACATCTCCCAAAGATATCCATTGTTAAGGGTCTTCATATTTTTTAGACTTTCATCATAGTCTTCATATCTTTCCGGGAGATTTCCTAGTCAAATCTTCTTGGTCTTTTGGATGTTGATTTTCTTCATCATGGTTGCATATCTCACAATCTCTTCCTCCCTCACACATTTCATTCTCAGTAGCTTTGAATCAGAGTTTATTCATTGTAGTCAATCACCTCATACTTCATACGATGACATATTATGTTGATTTCATCTAGTGTGACTTATGCCTTCTTGCATCCTTTCAGAGGAGGAGATCCTTTTCTTTTTTTTTTCTCTTGATCATGCTTCTTAAGATAGAAGAAATGATCCATGTTACCTTCAACCATATGACATGAAATTATAATATTAAACACAAGCATACATACCTTATTTTACCTTTAGGTCATCGAGGCTTCTTCCAACGACTTCCTTGATTGAAAAGTTCTTCAATCCCTTGATCTGCTTCACGTCATCACATCATCATCTCATGGATTCCATAAGTTGGAGTTCTTGTTGAAACACTTGCTTCATCTCTATATTAGTGAACCCTACAATGAGGATTCCATAAGATAATTTTGAGGATCTTAAATATCCCCAACTGGCAGATGTTTCCTTTTTGACTTGATATATGATGAGCCTTGTCTGAGATGACTTCTTCCTTTCCTTCTATGTCCACAGAGGTTCCCAAGAGCTATATCCTTCATGTTTTGTCTATCATGGCTTTTTTTCCTTTATGATTCCCATGGTGATATCATGAGCCCTTGTTTCTAATGCTTCCATGATGCTACGATGCATCTTATCATCATTGCCATATCTTATAGAAGCTTATGATAGGACCCTTTTGTGAGGGATATTATCCCAATCATAGAGATCTATTACTCCATATTTCCTTGGCCATTTTCTCTAGCTTCCTCCATTTATCTGGTGATATGAGCTTCCATAATTTTAGCTATACCTATTCTACCTTGTTTGAGGATCAAACTTCCCTTTTCTTTCTACACATGATTTAGTCCTTTACCCTTCAATACTTTTGCCATCCACTTGTCTTTCTCTATTTAGCATAGAGACCATAAGTTGTCAAATGAGATAACCTTCTTATCCCATGGATATTTGTTACCTTGATTATCTATTAGTGCATTATGGTTGTCTTCCTTTCTAGGTCTTGTAGATGTAAGATATCCTACATCCTTTGATACCCTTTACTTTTAAGTAGATAAGATTTTTTGCATATTTAGAGAATGAGTTTATCATCTACATCACTTTGATGTCTCCAATATTTCTATGTGAGGGGATCTTTCATAAGCATCCCTTTCCATAAATTCAGAGGATACCTATTGATATGTTTAATGACTTCAACTTCTTAGAGGACTATGACTATCCTCCTTCTTCATGTAAGGAATCTTGATAACCCATCCAATTCATAGATGTCCTTGCAATCATGAAGTCATTTTAACCAAACTTGAATATAGAATGAAAATATACTTACTTGTCATGCGAAGATGAAATATTCACCTTGATGCTTTCTTGAATGATCTCCAATGAGATTCTTGCTTGAGTTCCCTGGTACAATTGAGTTCCAAGACTTTTCTTGAGATTTCCTAGCCTTGTTCAACACCAAGCACTACTGCTTTTATAAAATGTTGAGATTACTAGATCCGTTGTGAGGGTATGAAATCGAAATCAAAAATTTTAGAGAACTATTATGATGCCCATCTGAGATGTGGCATTATGTTCTCCTGCTGTAGTGATATTGTTGCAATGTGTGATGTGATTGTATGTCCTTGTAACCTTGTTGTAGTGCTCCTTGCTGGAGTAGAACCTTGCTTGAGTTGACTAGCATGAGAAAATATTTTTGAGGCCTTCGAGCACTGTTCAATACCAAGCATCAAAACTATTTCAGACTTAAGTTATTGGTATGTTTGTGGTATGACATAGATTGTAATGAAACCCAATTTGGGGCTAGCACTAAAACTGTGAGAGGCACTTATTTTGATTGTGATTCGAATTTTGAGCAATGGTATTGGGACTTCACTTTATCTGAGATTACTTGATCTTGAATTGTCTTGCTATTGTATATTGCTTGTTGAAGACTGATCTTTCAATTCCTTCAACTTGTTTTGATTCCATTCTTGAATATGATCCTTAAGTGTCTCTTTTTTATGTCCTTTCCTTGACTTTAGCACCTTAGATCTAATACCATGTTGAAGAATCTAGGGCACTTACAGTTAATTTGATTATTCTTATCTTGATAACTATTTGTGAGGAGTTTTAAATTTTCTTCTTAGCATAATATTCACTTGTTATTATTAGAGTATGTCTTCTTAGTTCATCAAATAGCTAACAAAACAAAAGAGACAAGAGCATGCAATGTTGGCTTTCTGCCAGGGCCAAAACCTCTCCCTCTTGGAGAGGGAAACCCGCACAAAATTATCTTATAGAGATTCCAATTGATGATACCAAGACCTTGACCCTTGACCTATTAGGCCACTCCAAGACCAAGACTCCAATCCTCTTGTACATCAATGCTAAGATCATCATCACTGCTGCTCCATCACCGAGGTATTCATTTATGAGGTCTTCATATGTATAGGAGAGCAGAGTATAGATTCACTAATATTATGATAGTCGCATTACGACCTTTGTATGTTCATTAGGACCAAGATTGTGACTGCACCTGTATGCTGAGATAGTGTGTTGCTATGATTTCCTTCAATTATGTCGAGGAAGTGTGTTATTGTGAGATCTATAGTTATGGCAGTGATGAGATTTTTACCGAGGAGGAGACTATGTCCTTCCATCATGCTGAGATTATCTCACTATATCATCCATCCAAAATTGCAGTGACACTTCCTCGCTGAAGCTCCTGAACTCTTGCTCCTAATTTGAAATTCCTACACCTCTTGTACCCATCTGGGATTGAAGATAAGTATAAGTGTCTTACTGCACTTGTCTGTGATGACAAAGCTCCTATACCTTCATTTGAAATATTAGAGACACGTGAGATTCTTATTTTCTGTGGTAAACTCAACAAGCTATTTATAGTTGTCATGTCTCTATAAATAAGCTAGCATGACAATGAAGTGTTGTGTCACTTCATTTGAGTTGACATGACTGTTCTTTATATCGTTTTTCTGGCCAAATTGACTACATTTGACATTGTTTTATTTGTTTCTCTTCCCAAGAGGATTGTGCTTATCTTGAAGGGTTGTTCTAGACTAGTATTCATTTACACATAGGCTCAAGAAGAGCTCCTTATACATAAATTTGAATCTTTGATTTTCCTAGACCTATGAAATGAGAAAGAAACTCATTCTTATAATTTACAAAAATAATATTTCTTTTTCTTGAAAAGTAAAAAGATCAAAATTACATTTGTAAATATCGAACCTAGTTACACTTTCTTCAACATATCCAACGTTCCTTCAGCTCCAACTTTAACTCAACCATCTCAGGTGTGCTCATCTTGTAATGTGATTTTGATGGTGGAGCTACCCCTGACACTAACTCAATAGAAAAGTATACCTCCCTATGAGGTGGCAAATTTGTAATTTCCTCAAGAAATACATCCATGAACTGTTGTAAAACTAGATACTTGTTCAACACATCTGCATCCTCAACCTCCTTACCCTTATCACTAGAAATGTGTACTAAAAATAGCTTGCTCCCTTTCTTGTGGCTATGCTTTGCTTGCATAGATGTCACCATCCTAGCTGATGTGGATTTCTTCTTACCTTGCAAGAATCTTGGTTCTCCATTTTCATCAACACACTCAATAGCTTTGTCATAGTAGTCAACCTTGGTTCTATGTAGATACAACCAATCCATTCCAAACAACGTATTATATGAACTCAATGGTAAAACATTCAAATGTGCTGTAGTAGGCATACCATTTAAGTCAAATGCGCAAGCTCTTACCTAATGATGAACTTGCTTCTTTGTACCTGTATCCAAATTCACTAACCAAGACTCTGCATGCAACTCCTTATTCAACACACACTTATCCACTGGGTTAGGACTAACATAGTGATAATTAGATAGAGGGTCAATTAAAATAGAAAGAAATTGATCACAAAGCTTACCATCCATCTCAATGATAGATGCCTAATGTTCTACTTGCCCATTGTCCACGACTGCATAGATACGAGGATTGCTCTGGCCTACATCTCTAACATTCTGCACCTCTTGTGAACTGTATATCTAGGGTCTACCACCCTGATTCTATGGGAAATCTCTCCTATGATGGTCTTTTCCACAAGTCCAACACTTAATAGGCTTCCAGTCTCCATCGTTGTTATTATCTACAGCTCTATGTCCCTATCCTCTATCTAATGCATTGAACCTCTTAGCTGGTGCAACATTATGCTTGTTATCTATACCATGCAGCCTTGCTTGCTTTTTATCCCATTTGCCTTTGCTCTTTACATCACCTCTCCAGTCTGACTTAGTCTCAGTTCTGCAATTTGATGGCCTCCTCCAATGATCTAGGCTCATCAAATTCAATCCTGTCTTTGAATGCAACAAGTAATACACTAACGAACCTCTAAATCTTAGCCTTCTCCTCTTTGAGGTAAGACACATAGCTTAGTAACTCTAAGAAACTTCTAGTGTACTCATCATCTGTCATAGAACCCATCTTTAGTTCATAAAATTCTTTTTCTCTGTCATCAAAGTACCTTTACGACAAGTATTTCTTCTTAAATATCTTCTCAAACTCACTCCAAGGCAAATCTTCCTCATGAATACACCTAACATTCTTAACATCTTCCCACCAGATGTTCGCTTTACCTTTGAGACTGAAGGTAGCTAGTCTAGGTTTCATGTTCTCTGAGTATTCATGCAACTTGAAGAACTTCCTCATGCCAAGAAACCGTGCATCTACATCCCGTGGTTTCTTTATTTCCCCATCAAAATTAGGTGGCTTCACTTTATTAAATTCATCTGGAAAATACCCCCTATCACTCCTCCTATAAGGATGATACTGATGATGATCATAGTGCCTATCTGAATCAGAACTAGAATCATACTTGTGTCTATCCCTTCTCCTCTCCAGAGTGTCCAACAATATACCATCTCGGATGGTGTCATATCTATCTGACCTATGTCTACTACGAGACCTGCTACCATATGCCCCATTAGTTTTTTCCTCCTACTCATGACTGATCCATAGCGGTCTTTGTCGCTGCAAATTTGATATGCTCTGAAGTATGAATGAATTAACCTCTGCTAACTTTTCCTATGACTGCATGATTATGTTATTATATGCCTTACAACTCCTGATCTCTTCCTTTAAACTTCTCAGTGTCATTGCCAAGTCGGAAGAGTTCCCAACACCATACTTCTCTTCAAATTCATAGGGAGAGTCTATGTAGTCAACCATCTTGCTAGCCATTTGATATCTCTTCCTACAAGGCATAGTATGTCAGATAAGTCAATCATAATAAATCATGTACCTTAGCATAACTTAGGGAGGATACCTTGTCTGTAAGATTACGAAATTAGCGTGATACATGTATAACACAATCATAACAACATATAGGCATACACGAGTAAATGTATCAACTCATAAACATTACTCAAACTAGGATCTGGTCATCAATGCAAGGCCATATCAACAATGCATGTTATGACCTCATGCATGAAAACAACCATTACTCCATTGTAAACATTTCAACATGCAACCAACAATATGCATAAGAAATGACAAACCAACTAGAAATGCGCATAACCGCATGTAGTCGTACATAATCGATCAGTTCTTGTAATCAACCTACAAGACTAATGCATGTAATCAAAATATTTAAAATGTAGCCTAAAATAAAAGGATATAAGTAGGTACCATGAAGTCGATATGTAATACATACACTGTTAGTCACATACTCATTTTAAATACATTTCATGAAATCAATAAAAAATTCTCCATGATAACCATACTACAACCCTAATCGACATCAAGCAATTGCAATAAGTATATAAGTGTAAGAGACACACATGCAATTGACATGCATGCATGACCAACACATAGCCCATCTAGTCCGAGGGGTGAACCATGCTCTGATGCCACTCTGTAACACCCTCCTCCCACACCTACCTAAGCAACCATCCAACTGAGGTAAACATGCGACGAGAGGCCACTATGATATGATTCAACCTCCTAAGTCACCTTAAGGAAGTGGAACTGACAGAAACACACCATACAAACATCCAACATCATCAATAGAACCCTTAGAGGACACGTTAGCCACTCAGATGACCTGTCCTTGGGTCCCATTGCTATTTTAGGTCTCTTGGGCCATAGTCGGTCTCATGCTATGGGAGAGGGAGCAACTAACAATCTAAATTCACCCTCACAGGCTTGACTACCAGCGATTATGGACCAAAATTGTCAGATTGTGCAAGAGACCTTGGGATTTAAGCCACTTTCTCAGGCTCAGAGCCTAGGAAACTGCCCAGAACTGATCCATCTCTTCAAATCAGTAAAGTAACATGCAAATGAAGGTACTAAAGAATATACTTGTTCGAAACCTTGACTGGATACCTACTAGCCATGATAGATATTTTATCAAACATATCATCGACATGTAATCAATAGGTGTAAATAATAGAGTTAAGTGTAGGGATATCATACTTATATGAGAATCACTATGAACCATTGTTCCCTTATGCCATTTGCTGCATTATCATCTATTAGGTCATAGACACATTATCCATTCACATACAAGTAAACACATTTTGAGAGCCATACATAAGTACTGTCATAAAATGTGCATATAACCAACACAATAGGGAAAAAAATACAATAAACATGACAACCATCAAATCCATAAATACATCAGTACCTTTACACATGGAAACCAAGGGAATTACCACGTTCCACTCGACCATAGAATGACTGAGCCAAATCTCTCTTCAGCCATTCACCCCCATGCCATATTCCAAGAATGAATGTGGGATCTCATAGAACACATCAATCAAAACTCATCCAGGGCTTCTAGAGGCCATCCACCTCAACCCATCAAAAAATGATTCTATCTCACGATCGGACATCACAAAACCATCATCAGATTGGTCTCCATCCAAGCCTTCCATGGATTCTAGAGTGTTTGTTCCAACCAATGCTTCCAGGACTAGTAACTGAACCCACCAAGGGCTTCCAAAGATTTTGTCCAACCAGGGCTTCCAGGACTAGTAACTCAACCCAAGATGTTACATGGCTTCCAGAGTGTTTGTCCTACCAGGGCTTCTAGGAACTAATAACTCAACCCAAGCTAAGGAATCATGAGAACCAACCAAAACAAATCATGACAGTAAACCCACAATCACCATGGATGTCCAGGAAATGGCAAGGCTAGGCAACCCACTGTCCATCCAGGAAACCTCCATGCCCATGATAGATCATGAACAAGAATCCACATGCATATTCCATGAATGCCCAAACTAGTGAAGAAATCATACATGCAACTCAGTACTTGCAAGAAAAGCTGATGTAGTTGCTGATGTTGATGCCCTCTTGATTCAAAATGGATTCTAAAAACCTCTAAGTCTTCATGTACACAGCTATCGGAAACACTATCGCATGAGAGAAACACGAAGAAATGGTGAAAACAGAGTTAAGTGGAGGCTAAAGCAACATTGCACAGGAGCTGTCGGATCAGATCGATCAACGGTCCAGATCTAATCGGCATATCACAATCAGAGGTGGCAAGCGGAGTCTATTGGAGGTGGCCTTATGGAAATCACGATAGCGATCGAGGGCCATTGATCACACGTGCAGATCAACGATCTAGATCTACTCGCAATATTGCATCGCTAATACACACACAAAAGGACTTAACCCGTGGCCCGAAGGTTAGGTGATATGTGATTGCGATATATCGCATCGCAGCGATACTAAGGAGTGGGGCCAATACAAATGCGACTTGCGATAGCCGGACCTAACGGGTTTTATGGATACAATTTAATATATTTTGAGTTCCGGTAAAAAGGGTTTTTCTATGTATTTTCGCGTTTTCATTAAATAAATGAAATACAAAGAAAATGTGCCCAGAGCGATAAAACGAACCCGAAAGGTTAATACATGCAGCTCTATATTATTTGAGTTCCGCAATGAGTGGGATGTTGGGCGGGCCTCAGGCGGTAAGTGGTATTGGATGGGCTCCACCCAATCCCATACACTGGCCAACACATGGCTTGGCGCCAGAGAGAGAAAACCACCTTTTTGAGTGGGCAATCTCCATATGAATAAGTTGCCCGAAATGAATATCAACCGTTGGATCAGAGATCACCTAGATCAATGGTGGGCTTGCGATAGCGACCAAAGGCAGATCCAAAAGGATTATAGGGTGGATTTGATGATTTTTGAAGACCGATAGAAAGAGTTTTGTGGGGTTTTCAATGTTTTTAGTGTATTTCTTTGTGTAAACAGAGAAACATGTTCTGGGGGATTTCAACTGCATCAATGGTCCTTCCATTTAAAAACAGGTGGCCACCATACCTGAAGGCATTTCACAATGACTGTTTAACACTCAGAGGGGATTTGAACGAATAGAGGCTAGAAGCTAGAGAGCCTGAAAGGGGAGACGAACAAACAAGCACCGATAGGCTTAAAAGCAAGTCAGTGGCAGAGACAGGGGAGGAAGTTGTTGAGACAAAGAGAGAATAGAAGACAGAGAGTGAGAGGGAGAGTCTGTGCACTCAAAAAGACTTGAGGGATTCAAGTAAAACCTTGTTGTTTATTCTTGTTGTGTTGAGACTCGATTTGAGCTCACACTTGTAAAAACTCTACTTTTGAAGACATAATAGAGAGGTCACCACTAAAAACTGGGCTAGGAGACATAGCTCAAGAGTTTTGGGTGAACTCCTTGATTATTTGCCGTGTTGATGTGTGTTTGTCTATTATGTTTCTCTAACTGCCCATTGTCTATATTATTCGCAATCTTTTCAATCCGTTGCACTAAGTAATATAGGAATTCATGCAAATGAGTCTATAATACCTTAATATTAATCTAAGATCTCATTTTCAGATCAAGTGGTATCATAGCTTTAGGTTTTGTTAAGGCTAAACAAGCTTGTGCTAGATTTTGAATGCTAACTAGGTCAAAGCTCAAACTAGGAGAAGGAGAACTTGTTGAGGCTACTCCAAAGATTGGAAGAGTCTATCCTTAGAGGAGAATGGTAGAAGAAGCTGCATTGGAATTAGAATCTCAGTTCGTGGACAGTTTTATCGCCATGTGAGCCATGGTGGAAGAGATGTATTGGGAATTTAAGAAGGGTTGAGGTGAAAGCACTTCAACACCCAAACAAGACAAAGGAGCAGAGGAACCTTCTATAGTTGACCCTCCAGAGGGCAAAGGGAAAGTGGAAATGCCTCCTCCATTGTCTCGTCCACCATCACCTTCATCATCCTCATCTCCTAGCCCTGATAAGAAAAAGAAGAAAACTTCTTTGACTAAATTAGATGTGAAATTTGATTTGCCAATTTATGATGGAGAACTAAATGCATAAAAGCTAGATAACTAGATAAGATAGATTGATGTATATTGCAGGGGATAGAACATTGATTCAGAAAGGAGAAAGATTCAACTGGCTAGCCTTCAACTTGGAGGAACTGCACTAGTGTGATGGGAAGGCAAGACACAATCTGATCTGAAAAGACATGGTAAAATTATTTCTACCTAGAATGAATTTGTTTCTGCCATAAAAAAAAAATTCTATCCTCTAGCTTATATGTAGCAAGCAATGATGAGTTGGCAAACTCTCCACCAATTAAAGGGTCAAAGTGTACAAAGTTATACCCAGGAATTCAGAAAAGGAGCTTTAACTATAGGCATATCTCTAGACTCACCTGAAACTTTGTTGAAGTATACAGGTGGTCTACATATCTATTTGAAGCACACCATTCTCATGTTTAATCCCACTAGCCTAGATGATGTATCAGTTCAGGCTACACATCTAGAAGCTAGAGGCAAGAATGTGAACCCAAAGGTTGGGGGACCATCTAAACACTCTGCAAGCAAGAACAAGGAAAAGAAGAAGCTGAAATGGAAGGAGAGGAAGAAAAATGTTGTACATAAGGACAAACCTTCATGCACTCATTGCACGAAGGATGGACACGATGATGCACACTGATGGTCTTTGCTTTCGGAGCTGAAACCTAAGAGGTTTTGTGGTAAGAAGAAAAATACTGTTGCTACTATTCAGAAAGACTTGGGGCTAGACTCAGGTGATGAAACAACAGTCACATCCACAGGTATAAAAGGTAAAAATTATGAAGCACCCACAAGTAATTCTGCATCCACATGAGATTTTTTGTATTAGAGTCATTTCCAAGCACCAAAAGAGTGATACTTTATTTGATAGCGGATCACAAGTAAACTTGATTTCTGAAACAATTGTAAAGAAGTTGGGATTACTAACAAAACCTCACGAGAAGCCATATCCATTAGGTTGGGTATGTGATAAAAAAAAGCTACAAGTAATAAGACAATGCAAACTTAGGTTTGCTATTGGGTCAACATTTGTAGATGAGGTTGAGTTAGATATAGTTCCATTGGATATATGTGGTATTGTTTTGGGAAGTGCTTACTTGTATGATAGGAAATCTATTTTCTATAGAGCTGAAAATAAGTATCAACTCACTAAAGATGGAATAGAATATGTTGTAAGAGCTCAGAAACTCAAAAATAATTATTCTCTCATAAACTCAGGGTAGATGAAAAGAATTGTGAATTCATGTAAGCAATTTTTACTAATGGTTGTAAAGGAAAAGAACCCTGATAAAATCAATGTATTTGAAGGCTGTGATGCTAAACAAAAAGCTGATTTAGTTAAAGTTGTTTCAGAATATGATATCCTATTTCAAGAACCTAAAGGTCTACCACCCAAAAGGGAAATAGTACATGATATTCATTTGCAGCAAGATGCTCCATTACCTAACATTGGAAAGTACAGGTTATCCGCTTTAGAGAATGAAAAGATAAAGAAGCAGGTACAAGAGCTACTCGATAAAGGGTTCATAAGACCAAGCACATCACCATGTGGATCTCCAATCATGCTAGTGAGAAAGAAAGATGGTTCATGGAGAATGTGCATTGATTATAGAGCACTGAATAAAATAATGATCAAGAATCATTATCCTCTTCCTCGTATTGATGATCTATTAGATCAGTTGAAAGAAGCAGTTTAATTTTCCAAGTTAGACTTGCGTAGTGGCTATCATCAGGTCAGAGTTGCAGAACAAGATGCATGGAAGACTGCTTTCAAGACAAAGCAAGGGTTGTATGAATGGCTGGTTATGCCTTTTGGCTTAACTAATGCTCCTGCCACTTTCATGAGAGTTATGAATGATGCACTCAGACCTTTTATTGATGATTTTATAATTGTATATTGAGATGAAATTCTTGTTTTCAGTAAGACATGGGAAGACCATGTAAAGCATGTAAATCAGACTTTAGATGTTTTGAAAAGAGAAAATCTCTATGTAAAACTGTCAAAATGTGAATTTGGAAAAACATCTTTAAATTATTTGGGTCATATTGTAGGGGGTGGTGAATTGAAGATAGATCCCTCTAAGGTTGAAGTCATTGTGAATTGGCCTAAACCCAAATCTGCTACAGAGGTTAGGAGTTTCCTAGGAGCAGCACAATGCTGGAGAAATTTTATTTCTAACTTTCTTTGATTGCAGCTCCATTACATGCTTTAACAAGATTGAAAAAGGTGTTTCAGTGGGGAGGCAAACAACAAAAAGCCTTCGACATCTTAAAACAAAAAAATTAGTACAACACCAGTACTAGCACTACGAGATCTTCAATGTCCATTTGAGATTGAAGCAAATGCCAGTGACTATGCCATGGGAGCAGTGTTGATGCAACACAGTAAACCATATGCTATCATTCTGAGACATTTAATTCTGCAGTAGTTAATTATCCCAAATATGATAAAGAATTGTATGCATTAGTACAGAGTGTGAAAAAATGGAAACATTACCTAATGGGCAAAGAAACAGTCATACATACAGATCATCAACCACTTCAATATTTGCACTCATAAACTAAATTGCAGCAATCAAGACATTATAGGTGGATGGGTTTTCTACAACAATTTCATCTTGTCATCAGATTAAGAAAGGCATACAAAATAAGGTTGCAGATATGTTGTCAAGACCAATCATAAATGCATCTACTATACTTAAGCATAACTCAGTAATGCATGAAAGTTACATTGAACAATATGCTCAAGATGTAGATTTTAAAGATGTATATGCAACTTTAAGTCATGGCAAGCAAGTAGAAGAATTGGATTATTATGTTAAGAATCAACTCTTATATCATTTGGGAAATTTATGCATTCCACAAACTGAAAGAGTTAATATAATTCAAGAAGCAAATACTTCTCTTATATCAGGTCATTTTGGTGTAAGTAAAACAGTTTCACAGTTGCAAAGGTTCTGTTATTGGCCAAGAATGCATGAAATAGTTTCTAGATATATTAAAGGGTGTACTATGTGTGCTACAAGCAAGCCTAGTAATAGAAAAGTATACTTGTACACTCCACTTCAAGTTCCTTCTCGCCCTTGGGAAAGTGTTTCCATGGACTTTGTTGTGGGATTACCAAAATCTAGAAAAGGTCATGATTATTTGTATGTTGTTGTGGATAGGTTCAGCAAAATGTGTATTTTGATACCTTATAACAAGAAGGTTACAGCTAAACAAACAGTGAAGTTGTTCTTTCAGCAGGTATGGGTTCATTTTGGGTTACCCACTTCTATTGTATCTGATCGAGATTCCCGATTTGTTGGGAATTTTTGGCCAAGTCTATGGGAGTTGATGGACACCAGATTGAAGAAGAGCACAACAATTCATCCACAAACAGATGGTCAAAAAGAGGTGGTCAACAAGACACTGATCCAGTTGCTCAGAGGCTATTGCAGCAAGCATCCCAAGCTTTGGGATGAGCATTTGTGTTATGTGCAACATGCTTACAATCGTGCCAAGCACTATTCTACTCAGGGATCTCCTTTTGAGACTTGTTTTGGTTTTATACCAAAGTCTCCCTTGGATTTTGTCTTTGGTAAAGACATAGCAGTTGATGGACACAATGATGTGGACAAAGAAACCAAGTTCATTGAACAGAGCCAAGAAATTCACCACGTAGTGTAGGAACAGCTGGAAAGAAGTCAGGCCAAGTACAAGGCAAGGCATGCCAAGCATCAAATTGAGCATAGCTTCCACGTTGGTGATCAAGTCTGGTTGTACATCAGCAAATACAGAATGCAAGGGGAAGGTAAGAAGCTGAAACCAATAAGGTATGGGCCTTTCAAGATACTTGAGAAAATTGGTGAAAACACTTTTTTCCTAGACTTTCCAACTTATATGCATATCTATTCAGTTGTTAATGTGCAAAACTTGAGATTGTATGAACCTTCATTGGTTGAAGATCCTGAAGAGCAAATTTAGTTTCCTTCTATTGATGATTTGTTGCCTGAATACCTCAATGAGCTGGAGGAAGACACAGTTCTGGACAGGAAAGTGAGAACTACGCACAGAGTGGATGTTGAGTACCTAAGAATCGGACTCAAAGGTTCAAAACCAAGTAGTGCACGATGGATAGAAATTGGGCAATTGAGGAAGCTGTATCATCACTTGATCGATGCCTAAAAACCTTTTGGTGGTCCAAAATCTTTTTAGTGGGAAGGCGTGATCCAAAATGGATCCTAAAAACCTTTAAGTCTTCATATACCAAACTATCAAAAACACTATTTCATGAGAAAAACATGAAGAAATGGTGAAAACAAAGTTAAGCGGAGGCTAAAGCAACATTGCACAGGAGCCATCAGATCAAACCGATCAACAGTCTAGATATAATCGGAATATCACAATCAGAGGTGGCAAGCGGAGTCTATCGGAGGCAGCCTTATGGAAATTGCGATAGCGATCTGCGCGATTAGACGAGGGCCATTAATCAAGCATGTATATCAACGTTCCAAATCTACTCGCAATATCACATCGCTAATACACACATAGAAGGACTTAACCTACGGCCTGAAGGTTAGGCGATATGCGATTGCGATATATCGCATCACAACGATACAAAGGAAAGGGGCCAATAAAAATATGACTTGCAATAGATGGACTTGACAGGTTTTATGGATATAATTTAATATATTTTGAGTTTCGGTAAAAAGGGTTTTTCTATGTATTTTTGCATTTTCGTTAAATAAACGAAATACAAAGAAAATTCACTTGGAGCAATAAAACGGACCCGAAATGTTAATACATGTAGCTCTATATTATTTGAGTTCCGTAATGAGCAGGATTTCAGGCGGGCCTCAAGCGGTAAGTGGTATTGGATGGGCTCCGCCAGATCCCATACACTGGCCAACACGTGGCTTGGTGCCAGAGAGTGAAAACCGCCTTTTTGGGTGGGTAATCTCTGTATGCATAAGCCGCTTGAAATGAATATCAACCGTTGAATTAGAGATCACCCAGATCAATAGTGGGCTTGTGATATCGACCAAAGGCGGATCCAAAAGGATTATAGGGTGGATTCGATGATTTTTGAAGTCCGATAGAAAGAGTTTTGTGGGTTTTTTCAGCTTTTTTAGTGTATTTCTCTGTGTAAATAGAGAAACATGTTCTTGGGGATTTCAACTGTGCCAATGGTCCTTTCTGTTTAAAAACAGGTGGCCACCATACCTAAAGGCGTTTCACAATGATTTTTTAATGCTTAGAGGGGATTTGAATGGATCGAGGCTGGAAACTAGAGAGCCCAAAAGGGGAGACAAATAGACAAGTGTCGATAGGCTTAAAAGCTAGTCAGTGGCAGAGACAGGGGAGGCAGTTGCTGAGACAGAGAGAGAACAAAAGACAGAGAGTGAGAGGGAGAGTCTATGTACTCAGAAAGACTTGAGGGATTCAAGTAAAACCCTGTTGCTTATTCCTATTGTGTTGAGACTTGATTTGAGCTCACAATTGTAAAAAATCTACTCTTGAAGACATAATAGAGAGGTCACCACTGAAAGCTGGACTAGGAGACATAGCCCAAGAGTTTTGGGTGAACTCCTTGACTATTTTCTATGTTGATGTGTGTTTGTCTATTATGTTTCTCTAACTACTCATTATCTATATTATTCGTAATCTTTTCGATCCATTACACTAAGTAATATAGGCATTCCTACACATGAGTATGTAATACCTTAATATTAATCTAATATCTCATTTTCAGATCACTGCTTGCACTTTTCTGCTCTTCCTTTGCCTTCTTTCTCCCAGAATCCATGTGTGCCACAACCTCCAAGAGTGATCCAAGAAAACTCCAAGTATCCAAGTGTATGAGAGAGAGAATAATGAGAGAGAGATCCAACACTGAATTGACAAAAGGTTACCAACTGATCCTCATAGGCCTTTTTATGAATGAGGCCTCTATTTTCTTCATTTTCCTTCTC
Source organism: Pinus tabuliformis (assembly GCA_031772625.1). Classification (NCBI taxonomy): domain Eukaryota; kingdom Viridiplantae; phylum Streptophyta; class Pinopsida; order Pinales; family Pinaceae; genus Pinus; species Pinus tabuliformis. The sequence continues at coordinate 1,432,979,949 of CM062818.1, read as the reverse complement.
ACATGCAACTTGTGACCTTTCACCTCCTTTTTCTCCTAATTTCCATTATTTTCATAAATAATTGTGCCAAAATGCATTTAATGCCTTAACCATTTCCTTTGTCAATTTCCTGAGCCATAACCAACCAAATGAACACCCCCTAGGATGTCTTCCCCAAAATTCAACTTGGAATAAGTGTCCCATTCATATGTGGTTAGTGTTTTTAATTTTATTACATGGAATTTTCACCAGGGTTGTTACATTATTAATGATAGATTGTGAGATATGGAAGAGATGCATCTAATAGACTGGGATACTAAGTAGAACAACCTTAATCATAATGAGCCCGCCACCCATCAAAAGCCATCTCTGATCCAAACAAGACAATTTTTTTTTTTTTTTTTTTTTCAGATTGGAGAATAACCATTCCCAATCTGATGAAGAGTACTTGCAAGGCTTTAATGTACATCCCAAATATTTGAATCCAGATGACATCGCTCTAATTTTGACACCAAACAACCCAACAATTTCAAGAGTAACAGGGTCATTCACTTGATCTATGATCAACTCAGTTTTATCTTTATTAATCCACAGTCCAGAAGCTTTGCCAAAATCATCAAAAATCTTATGAAAGACCTCCCATTCTGATAGTTTACTTGCCCCAGCGCATAGAATGTCATCCACAAACATGAGATGGGAAATATTGCATCTTCTGGAGAGCTGGCATCCCTCAATGGAGCCATATGCTGATTTGGAATTTATCCCTCTACTAAAAGCGTCCATAATCAGAATAAAGAGGAGTGGGGACAAAGCACAACCTTGTCTAAGGCCCCTGAATATTTTGAAGAATTGTGTAGGCTCACCATTGATGAGAACAACTATAGAAGTTGTGGATAAACAAGCCATTATCCATTTAACATGCCTGTGCGGAAAGCCTATTTTGTATAGAATCATCGAAAGGAACTCCCAGTCCACACAGTCAAATGCCCTATAGAGGTCGATCTTCATTAGGCATACTTTAAGCTTCTTTGATTTGACCGAGTGGATGCACTCTTGTGCAATTGCAATGGCATCTTGAATTCTCCTGTTTGACAAAAACCAAAACTTCTACAGAGAAATGTGAGATGATTTTTTTTTTTTGATTCATTTGGATAGGAGCTTAGAAATAATTTTATATATGGAATTACATAAGGAAATATTCCTTAAATTAGAGAAAGAGATCAGAGACTTTTTCTTAGGAACTAGAGTAAGAAAAGTAGAATTAATAACACCTAGAATGTGCCAAGAAACTCTGATCTCTTCTTCCATACTTACCATATCCTCCTCCATCAACTCAAAGAAGAAAGAGAAAAGTTCAATGGGCCAACCGTCAGACCCAAGGCTTTTATCCTTATCCATCTCCTTGATCGATTGCAAGATTTCCTCCTTAGTAATTGGGTTATCCATCATTGAAATGTCTTCCTCATTTACCATAACAGGAAACATATTGGCAAAGCTCATTTTTTTAGTAACATATTCACCCTCATATTCCTTATATAGTTTACTGAAAAAACTGAAAGCCTCCTTCTTATCTCCAGAGCCAAGGTATGAGTGTTGCATTCAACATCTTTAATAGTCCAGATGGAGTTTGTTTGGGTCTTTTTAGAAGCAGGCCGATGTTTTTTTTTGTTTGTTCTAGTCACCACCCTTAACCCATGCAATTCGACTCTTCTGTCTCCATTCATGTTCCTGTAATTTAAGGATTTTGTCCTTCCTCCTCACAAGGTCCAATAATTTCCTCTGCTGTAGGTTAGAAAATAGACCTGGAGAAATCGGGTCCCACAGACGAGAAATATCCTCATCTATTAGAGCCAGTTATTGACAAAGGGAAATTCTCCTATTATAAATCCATACCCTTCTTCTTTCTTCAGTGAATTGAGTTTATTTGATAGACTCATGATAGGTTTATCAGTTGCATGGAACACTGGAGAAGACCACAATTGTTTGACCAAATTCTGAAAATCCACCTCCTCTAACCACATCATATTAAATTTGAAGGGTTTCTTGGGAAAGTCCAGCTCCTCAATCCATTGCAAAATTATTGCATCATGGTCCGAGATATTAGTGAACAATGCCAAGGAATGAATTTGATTAAGACTCTGACAGAGGGTAGAATCAACATGGAATTTGTCAATTCTTTTGGAAATTCCATCTTCACCCGAGCATTCATTTCACCCGGCAGGACATAGAATAGTTGGAGCAATGTCCCTGAGGATTTTCCAATCAAACAAATCTTTGAATAAATTCTCCAGTGGGTCAGCCTTGGCCCTAAGACCCCAACTTTCTTTTTTATCCAGAGTAAAATTCATATCTCTAGCTATGATGACCGAATGTCTATGATACTAGATGATTTGATTGCCCCCCAAAAAAGCTATGCATTTGGAATATGGCACATATATGTTCATTATCCATAGCCGATAGGGACTGCCCCTAATACCGTTATTCAAAATTAAACCTGCACAAAAAATAAATGCTTGAAAGTTAAAAATGTATGGATCCCAAATGGTAGCGAGACCTCTGTAATTTCCAAGGGAGTTTGTAACACATCCACTCCATTGAGGGCAAATCTTGAAAAGAATCACAAAGGATTTTTCCTTAGACATAATTGTCTCTTGAAGTAATAGAATGGAGGGGCCTTTAGACTTAATATTGTACTTTAGGGATCTTGTGGCATAGGTAGATCCCAGGCCTCTAATGTTGAGACATAATATTCTTTAGAGAACCTTTGCATGAGGGAAACATGCTCTAAGGTATTGAAGCAAAGCATACACCGAATCATCAAAAGGTGTGTTAGATGGGTCAGGATCGAAGGAAGGGAGAATTACCTTCTCCATAACTTCAGAGAAACAAGAGTTTAAGTCCTCCACCAAACTGCCACATACAGAAATACTTTTGAATTTAGTCTCTCTTCTCTTCTTTTTGCTAGTTGTGCATGTCAATGAACCACCATCTCCTTGTGAATGGATTTTTTTCTAACAAAAAATGTATCCATTCCAAAGCCCACCTTACCCACCAGGACCTGAGGATCTTCGTCAGTTGGAGATGAAAATATTTCTTCCTCATGTTCATGCATGTTATGGATGAGACATAATAAGGAAAGTTTGCTTGCTTTAAGACCCTCCTTATCAATGCTCTTTCATTTTCTCTTCAATGGAGACCTGACTAATCTACTCTTTGACGAAATGTGACAACCAAACTCATTTGTAATTTTACCAAGGACAAGTCTTAAGGAGGTCTCTTGTTCAAGGTTTGTGCCCAACTTATCCGATTTTAAACTGAATTCTGATTTGCCCAAGGGTTGGTTCAACAATTTGGGGGGGAAGAATAACCTAATTATTCCCAACATCCATATGATCAATATCCCTATTAGATTGTATAAAGTCTATAGCCAACTTGTCCTTATTTTTGTGGTGATTAGGATAATTGATTAACAGGTGTCCTGTGTTGTGGCATTCTAAACACTGGAACAAAATGCCCTAGTAATAAACCTTTTGTCTTTTTTTGAAGTCACCAGAATAGGTTGTAGGTTTTAACCCCATATAGAAATTACCTGCATACAAATTCCAAAACACAAAAAATAAACAATGCGAGAGCATAACACATAAAACAAATATACATAGAGATTTTCCCCTGGATCCCAAAATCGGGACTACCAGCTTGATTTTTCATTATATTCCTTTCAATGTTACAATACATATTTATACATGCCGAAGCATCCAATACCTGGACTGAAAAACCACCGCATCCAAAACCATGGATCGAAAATCATCGCGTCTAAAAAAACTATGCGAAAATAGTGCAAAAAACCATAGGTGGGTCCACCCAACCTAACATAGGGTCCTAAACCAAAATTTTCCGGGGCGCTACCCGGGACCCAATAAAGTGGGGTTACGGGTCCACCTCAAACCCCCTGTGACCCCCCCACTACACAATCAACACAACGAAGGGGGGGCTCCACCCCCCCTCTAACCCCTTGGTTAATTATGTGGGCTAGTCGTGGAAAGAATATAACACAACCCAACATTCTCCCACTTTTTGTTTTCTTTCCACAAGGGGCCACAAGAGAGCTTAGTCATTTTTCCAGCCCTGAAACGCCCATTGTCTCTCTACACCAAGAGAACTTCTCAGAGCTCATAGATTTTGTTAATGCATCTGCAGTATTCTTCAAAGTGTCCACCTTTACCAGCAACACCTTTTTGTCTTCTATCATATCCCTCACAAAGTGATACTGAACATCAATGTGCTTTGTCTTTGAATGGTATGAAGGGTTCTTTGCCAAGAAAATTGCACTTTGGCTGTCATAGTCTATCCTTATAGCTTCCTATACTAACCCCATACTTGAACACAATCTCTGCAACCAAAATGCTTCCTTTCTTGCATGAGTGGCTGCCATGTATTCTAGCTTTGTAGTTGATAGTGCCACTAAAGATTGTTTCTTACTCATCCAACTGACTGCACCTCCAAATAGGTTAAACACATACCCACTTGTAGATCTTCTTTGATCCAGATCTCCAACCCAGTCTGCATCAACAAAGCCATGAATATCCAACACTCTGTCCAATCTTGGTCTTCCTTGGTAGCATAAACCATAATCAATAGTGCCACGCAAATAACTGAAAACCCGCTTCACAGTTTTCCAGTGCTCCTTCCTTGGTTTTGACATAAACCTGCTCAATACTCCCACTGCATCTGCAATGTCTGGTCTAGTATAAACCATTGCATACATCAGGCTACCGACTGCACTTGCATATGGAACACGGGACATGTCCTCTTCCTCTTCTTATGTCTTGGGACACTGTTCAACAGATAACTTCACACCTACAGGAATATGAACATTCATCGGTTTACTATCCTGCATCTTAAACCTCTGTAGTATTGTCTTGACATACTTCCTCTGGTTTAACCAGAGCTTTCTCTTTGTACGATCTCTTTTAATTTTCATGCCCAAAATATAGTTTGCAACACCTTTCATTTCGAATTTGGAGGACAATTGGGTCTTCAAATCTTAGATAATTTCTTTAACATTTCCAACCAGCAACATATTATCCACATACAAGACCAAATAAATAACACGGTCACCAATTAATTTAAAATACACACAATGATTTGCTTTGCTTCTGGTGAAACCAAGTCCCCATATAAATGTATCAGATTTCTAATACCACATCCTTGGTGGCTGTTTTAACCCATACAGAGACTTCTTTAACTTGCATACCAGTTCTTTCTTACCCTTCACCGCAAAACCTTCAGGTTGCTTCTTGTAGATCTCCTCCTCCAAATCCCCATGAAGAAATGTTGTCTTCACATCCATCTGTTCTACCTCATAATCAAAAGTAGCAGCAACAGATAAAAGTAATCTAATAGAAGTTACCTTGGAAACAGGAGAATAAATATCACCAAAATCAATTCCCGGCACCTGGGAATAACCTTTTGCTACCAACCGAGCTTTGTATTTATCCACCTTTCCTTCTGCATTTGTCTTCTTTTTGAACACCCATTTGCTTCCAATGGGTTTCCTTCCAGTCGGCAACTCCACAAGATCCCAAGCCTCATTTTTGTGCAAAGATGCCATTTCATCAACCATGGCCTCTTTCTAGAGTTTTCCATCCTCTGAATCTACTGCTTCCTTCACAGTTCTGGGATCATCATCAGTAATAGATAAAGCAAAATTTGAACAAAAAGCAGATGGACTATACCTCTCTGGCTGCCTTCTTTCTTGAACTGATCTTCTCACACCCGGAGTTTGTGGCTCTTCATCTTCTGATTCCTTCTCTACCTTAGAGTCTGATTCTTCCTCCTTTAGCTCAAACTCTATCTTCTCAGGTTCCTTTGGTTGGATTTCATGTTTAATAACATATTTTACCTCTCTGAAAACCACATCTCGGTTGTACACAATCTTCCTTGTTAGAGGGTTCCAAAGCTTATAACCCTTTAAACCATCCTTATACCCAATAAAGATACACTTTTCAGATTTACTATCCAACTTGGTTCATTTCTCCTTTGGAACATGTACACATGCATCACATCCAAATACCCTCAAATGTGAAAGAGAGGGTTTCTTACCAGTCCATACCTCTTGTGGAGTCTTATCCTCCAACGCTGATAAAGGTGACTTGTTGACCAGGTAACATGCAGTATCCACTGCCTCTGCCCAGAATTCTTGTCCTAACCCGGCACCACTGAGCATGCTTCTTGCCGTTTCCATCAACGTCTTGTTCATTCTTTCTGCAACTCCATTTTGCTGAGGTGTATATGGAGTAGTTTTCTACTGTGATATACCACACTTCTTACAAAATTCTTCAAATTCCTTGCTGCAAAACTGTCCACTTTTATTTGTTCTCAGCACCTTTATCTTCTTCTCTATCTGATTTTCCACGAGAGCCTTAAATTCTTTAAACCTGTCAAAGAATTCAGATTTCTTCTTAAGGAAATATATCCATGTATTCCTTGAGAAGTCATCCATAAATGATACATATTACACAGACTTACCCAGTAATGGAACCTTTACAGGTCCAAACACATCACTGTGCACAAGCTCTAATATCTATTTCGCCTTCTTACTACCAGAGGGGAAACTCACCTGATTCTGCTTCCCATATACACAATTTTCACAAAATTCAAAATTCAGAGAGTTATTACTTATACCTTCTACCATACCTTTACCATGAAGTATTCAAAGGCCCTTCTCTCCAATATGTCCAAGATTTTGATGCCACAGCATGGTCTTTTCTCCAGAGACCACTAGATCTTTTGCTTCAGTTTCAGGAACCACAGAACTTTTGCACCCATCAATAACAGTGCTACCTTGCAGCTTGTACAGAGTTCCAATCCGAACTCCCCGCATAAATACCAGTGCTCCTCGAACCATCTTGTAGGTATCCTTCTTGAACACTGTTTTTACACCTGCATCATCCAGCTTGCTAACAGAAATCAGATTTCTGGCTAGTGCAGGAATATGCAAAACACCCGGAAGTGTTCTAACCCTTCCACCTTGCAGCTTCAACTTTATTTTTCCACGACCAATGATTCTAGCCTTCCTGTCATCCCCTAAGAAGACATCACCACCATAATATTTCTCATACTCGTAGAACCACTCTCTATGGGGAGTGAAGTGAAAGGATGCACTTGAGTTAATCAACCATGCCTCATGATCTACATGTGTACTTGAAGAAGCCAAGTACACATCCCCACCTTCATATGAGGTGGTTTTTGCCTCTGCAGAAGGGGCATCATCGGATCCCTTTCCTTTATCAGGAGCTTTAGATTTACAATCCCTTTTTTAGTGGCCTTTCTTTCCACATTTCTAGCACACCACCTTTACAGGTTTTCCTGGAGATTTAGATCTCCCTCTAGATTTAGATCTCCCACTCGATGACTTATTTTTGTTTCTGTTCTGGGACCGTCCTTGTATAGACAAGGCATCACCATTCTGGCTCTCCATATTTTTCCATCTCATCTCCTCCGTCAACAAGGCTAATACTATTTCATCAAACTGCAAGGCAATTGCATTGCTACCTATTGCAATAACCAAACTATCCCACGAATCTGGTAGAGAATACAACAAGTTGATGCACTTATCTTCATCTGAAATTTTAATATCAACAGCTGCTAACTGACTTACCACATTATTAAATGTGTTTAGATGCTCTGTCATTGAGTCTCCATCTTTCATCCTCCGGTTATACAGATTTTTCTGTAGGAATAGTTTATTCACCAGAGACTTAGATTGGTACAAGGTCCCTAACTTGTCCTACAAAGCCTTCACTGTGGCTTCCCTGATACATTCAGCAATACTGAATTTGAGACATAATCGTATTGTGCTCTTTGCCTTCCAATCCAACTTCTTCCATTCTTCATTAGACACTCCTGTTGGTTTAGTACCCAGATCTACCGCAATCGACTGATATTTATCCACCAACAGATCCTCCATCTTGAGTTTCCACAACTCAAAACTCTGACCATTAAATTTCTTGATCTCTATCTTTCCACTACTCGCCATCTTCTTTCACCACTAGAATCGATCTCATAGATCTCCCACTGACTAGGGTCTACCACATGCCCGAGCAAAACCCCTCAGCAACAAAGGCATCCCCTTGAAGCCAAAATTGCTTTGATACCAAATGTAGGTTTTAACCCCGTACAGAAATTACCTGCATACGAATTCTAAAACACAGAAAATAAACAATGTGAGAGCATAACACATAAAACACATATACATAGAGATTTTCCCTTGGATCCAAAAACTGGGACTACTAGCTTGATTTTTCATTATATTCCTTTCAATGTTACAATACATATTTATACATGCCAAAGCATCCAATACCATGGACCAAAAAACCATCGCATCCAAAACCATGGACCGAAAACCATTGCGTCCAAAAAAACTATGCGAAAATCATGCACAAAAACCATAGGTGGGTCCGCCCAACCTAACACAGGGTCCAAAACCAAAATTTTCTTGGGCGCTGCCCCGGACCCCATAAAGTGGGGTTACGGGTACACCTCAAACCCCCTGTGACCCCCCCCGCCAACTGCACAAGCAGCACAACGAAGGGGGGGCTCCACCCCCCCTCTAACCCCCCGGTTAACTACGTGGGCTAGTCATGGAAAGAATATAACACAACCCAACATAGGTCAATCTCAATAGGTAAGCCCCCCACTCCCCCCCAAAATCCACTTCAACTAGGAACCAAGCAATTTTTTTATCAGGAAGGCCCATGCATCCTTTGTCCACATAGTAAAGATTTCCAATTTTATCAATTATTTCTTGGATGACCCCTTTCGTCCATAATTATATGGGGAATCCAAGAAACATAGCCCATATTATTTTCCTTTTTGACACTTCTATAATTGGGTCAAATCCCACCTTCCAGGTCTATAGAACTAAGAACCCCCGACATTGAACCCATGGGAGTGATATAGTCTTGCTCGCATCCTCTTCCTATAAGAAGTGGAATCCAAACCACCCATTAACCAACACACTTACTTTAGGTTTGTAACCCAAGAGTGAGGAACAACTTTTCTGTACCTAATATTTTATTTGATCGCCATTCATCCTTAAGAACTCCCATCTACCAACTAGTAATCTTTTTCTGAGACTAGCAACGTTCTCCCAATATAAGTCGACCCCAAAAATCAATTTTTGGATTGCTTCTTGTGCTTTAATTGGCTTATTGAACTTTTGATTGTTCTTACTCATATGGGGGACCATGTGCAATGATGGAACGTCCGACCTATCTACGCCAAACTTAGTGACATGTGTACTCGAACACAGATCAAAACTATCCTTTGATGAAACCCTATTTTACACACTGTGTTTTGTATGGTAACTTCCTTTGTGAAAACCTTGTTTTGATGGAATATGATTTTTCTGGTGGATCCTATGTTCAATTTCATTCTCAGCAGCAATCGTGACATCAATGACATCATCAATATCCATATCCAGATCGATGGGCAGTGTATGGCCCATTGTATTAGGTCCCATTCCTATGGTCTTTCTGCTGATGGCGGGGTAGGAATTAGAGATATGCCTATGTAGGACAAGAATAGGAGAAATTGTAAATCATGAATTTCACAGAGGATTTAACAATGACCTAGTATAGGCCCAGTCAGAAAGGGAAAGCCTCCAATAGAGGTGGGATATACCCACCAACCACCAATCGGATTAACAAGTCAAACTTTTGAACCTTTCAAACCGCATGAGGACAGGTGGATGATTATGGTTGATACACAATTGTAATATAGTTGATTGGTGCCCCATGGACCTTTAGATCCATTCCGAGGAGCCCACTTCCTACAAATTTAGCCAATAAACCATAAGAGAGGGGCCACCCAGTAAATACTCCACTATGATTGTGAGACACCAATCAATTTTCCAACAAGCCCTGTAGAATGAATCTAGGTTATACAACATTTTCAAATTTACCTGCTCCAGAATGGTGTTTAGTCTATTTACACCTACAACATAATGCTATCCATCATTTCAACAACACATTGATCCCAGTTACAGTGTCAGAGAATCTATAAGCATTAATAGGCCAACCATTATTTTCAAATTGACCTACCACTAGCCACCCACATTATTGGAGCCATCATTGTAGGAACCGACAACTGTACATGGTAGAATCCTACCAACAACAACCATGCTCAAACATGAACTAAGGGGAGTGAGGAAACCTCCTAGATAGGAAAGAAAAAAAAAGAGCATCTCCAGTTTGTAGATAGATAGAGGGCCACCCTAGATAGATTACCTCGCAAGGGAAATATTGGTCAAAGTGCAATGAACGAGGGAAAAAAACCAAAACAAAGTTTTGTCTATATAAAAACATTATAGAAACAAAATTACACTATAATGAGGGATTTGTGCTTTCCAAAGTTTATATTGTCCACCAATCTTTACCCAGGATCTAACCTCTCAGTCCCCTAACGTGCCCACCATTCTTGTTGTTACACGTCATTTTGTCACATTAGGCAAATGACCATCGGTTTGGATCTTTCACTATCCACAAATGTGTCCCTAGAACATTCCCTTGCCAAGTTAGAATCTAAATCATCCAAAAGAAAGTGGAATTCCTCGATCCCATGGTATAAAAACCCTATTTAGGCTACCTTCACAGTTTCCTAGTTAATTTCTTTGCACACGCAGAGAAGACCATTAAAAGTTGCACATAAGTACGCACTGTATTACACTATGACTTGTGAACATGACTCAACGAATTTAAAAATAAAGAGTAAAGTCTAGAAGCATTGTTGGTAGCATCTATCCGAACCAACAAGGTTCGAATGGGTTCCTATTCAGCCCTGATCTCTCCCATCATGGAGCAACTCCCCTTCCTTTGTGGAATCGCTATCCCACTAATAATGGATCTCATCCCTTGGAGAATGGAACCATAACTTCCCATTCTTGGCCTACAAAGCTACTACAGGTTTGAGGATTGGGGGAGGACTATTGGAAGTAGGTTTATGCTGTTGAGATTAGGTTGGAAGGCTATTCTTGAAAAGGAAAGGGTTGGAGATTGTAGAAGGGACTTGCAACATCAAGGCTATATGGTTGTAAGGATTTTCTCCAATCTATTAATATAAAATAAATTTTTCTTTCTCAATTACATCTTTCTTGATCTAATTCGTAGGATTCCTTGATCACCTACATGGATTGTGATTGCATATTGATCAGTTTATGATATATAATTAGTTAATTAGTCCATTTATCTCTTTGATTATATGTTGGATGCTTTGATCTCTTGCCTGTCTTTGTTTATGTAGATCTCTTTTAGGATGTCATGGATAAGTTGTGGGGAGCGACGAGAAGGACACTAAAGCATCAAGGAGAAAATGTATGAAAGCTTTGAAAGGGACTTCATCAATCATTTCTTTTAATTGGTAATAGGCCTCTATCATTATATTTTCTTTTAGTCAATCAGAGTCTAGAGAAAAATAGAAGTTCATGTTTGTTTGTTTCTAGGTTTCTTTGAAGTCTAGGGAGATCGATCTTGTTCGCAAGAGGGATTAGTCCACATAACAGATTGGTGACTCCACTGGGCAACCATGCACTGGGCAACCATCTCGATCTCCTTTAGTTTTTCTTGTTTTACCTTTTCAACCTGATGCAGAAGACTTCCTTGAGTGTATGGAAATTATAAATTTGGATTTTTGGGCTAGATTTGATTTATTACTTATTTTTTCTTAATTTCCCCACTATGCGCACTTATACTTTAGGGACAATGTGCACTTCTGCGTGTTGACCTTTCAGCAACATTGTGTATGCACACTCGTTTACTCCAGAGATTACACACATACCTGGAATTTTTGAAAAACTCAGTTATTTACTCTTCAAAATCCAAAATTTTATTTTTTTCGTATTGTTTTACACTTGTTTGAACCTCCTGCGAGTGTTTTTTAGTCTGATTGAATGTTATTTTGGGTTTTTCTTGTGATTGTTCTTGTTTTTACAAATTAGGGTAGAGTCTTGTCTGATGAATGGTTTACCTATCAAAAGAGAGATTTTTTGGTCCTGCTAAGTTGACTATCTATCTTTCTTATGTCGATTAGATCAAGTTTTGAGTCCAATTTTCTCTTTTACAAAATTTTATTTTGAATATCAAAGTGTATGATTTACAAGATTAGGTATTTCTTATGAAAATACTTCTTATGCTTGTTCTGATATGAAAAGTCATTTTTCTTTCTATTTTCTTAAGTGTTCATGAACTGATTTTTTTACTGCAAGCAAATTTATAACATTCAATTAGGGAAAATTCATTTTTTAGTGATTATTGGTTTCTTGTTGCATTTTTCCGAATTTCTGAGTAATTGTATGAAAATATAAGTTTCTTGATTTTTGTGTTATTTGGGCAAAATGAAAATTTGAATTTATTTTTCAATGTTGGGTAATTTGAAATTGGATAGCTGCATTTTAGGAAAAGGAATATAGTGGGGTCAGAATTTTTCTTTATATTTCAATTGAAAAATTGAAAGAATCTCTCCGTACTTTAGATAGATTTTCATTGAAACGAAAAGATTAGATTTTCATTTTCGATTGCATTAGGATTTTCGTCAAGTCATAATTTCATCAGTTTCACATCCATCAACTCTGAGTAAATAACAGCTCCTAAAATCAATGCTAATTAAAATTAATCTAGAAAGTTTTATTCTTAGGGCTCTTTTCCACTTATAGTAGATTAGGTTATAGGGTTTTGGAATAGGGAAGTGAGTAAAATTTCCAAAGCTGCAGACAAACACTAGAATCTTGCGATAGGGAGATAAATCCACTTATTACAATTTTTCTCTAGGAAGCTCCCCTTACAAAGGAATCAGGCACGGGATCATATCAGACTTGCTGAAGTTACACGTATTAAAATGGTGCTGAAAGTTACTTGGGGTCACTTGAAAGTAAACCTCCAATTAACCATGTTGAGGAGCTTTCAAGGGGATTGAGCTTTGTTACTCTACCCTTGCGTGTATGTCCATTCTACGACTCTTCCCCTAGGTTGAATTATTTTAGTTGGTAACATTAGTGACCATAATGTTAGGGTTATTACCTGAGGTGACGACAGAGGGAAGGTCCCGATTTACCTGGAACAAATGTTGACTAGACTCACTTGGACTTTTTAGAGGGTAATCTTCAATGGATATGGCATAAGTGAAGTTACTTGCACCAAATTGTTTCATTAAGTAGGTTGTCAATGTAACTAGTTCCACTCGCTCTATCTATAGCCACTTTTCACTTTGATCTCTATGACGTTGGATTTCATCACCAACTAGTGAGCTTGCCGTGAAAATCTTGTTTGCATGGTTTGAACCATTAGATTTTTTAGCGTGTGTTAAATTGTTTGCTTTTACTTTTTAGAGAGCTTAGTATTAGATTGTGAATATGATTTGATTTTGTGATAAATTTTCATCCTGGCTAAATCACCAAGGCAGTGACGTAGAATGCAAGGTAAACCACCTTAATACACACCTAGTCAATTGGAAAAGATAAAAACTAAAAGGTTAAAGTCAACAAGATCTAAAAGCTCAGAAGAATATGAAACATCAACAGTTTTACAATATGAGACAATAGAAGTCAAAGTGAATCCAACGTAAGAAATAGAATCATGCTTAGTTCACTCTAGCCCAGAGATTACCGAAGTAGCTCAAACTGAATCTGATACTGGTGAAGTTTCAGATACTGAACTAACTGAACTAGACATAGAAGAACCCCAGTATGAAGTTTCTCAACTTGAATCACCTTCGAATGCTTTAGCTCCTCCTTCACAGCCATCTTCACATCGAAGGAAGCTGATAATTATGACTAGATTAACTCCTCAGTTAATTAACATTGAAGATATTATTGGAAACGAAGAGGCATAAACACCTCATTCTCCATTTATTGGTAGTGAATATTTTGACCCAAGAGTTCCTTTCTCTCCTTTCCGACCTGACCCTTGGTATTCTGCCACTTTCAATTTTTTAGATCAGAATTTGTCACCGCATACATTCATTTTTATTCATCAGAAAGAACTATGTCAGAAATTCCTATTGGGAGCCAACCCACTGATTCATCTATGTTTACCAGCTCCTCGTAATCACTATTGTATGGTGGTCCATAAGTTCCTCTTGAATACCAGTCACTTACTGGGACCTTTTTAGGAGCTGATTCTTCTCCTCAACCTTCTACTTGGTCATCTAGTTTATTTATGCCTACTATTCATAGGATGACTTCCATGTCTGAAGCATTTACGACATAAAACCAACAAATTCATATAATATCCAGTAACTCTAGTAACTATCAAGTAACACGGGACTGGTATTTATTACCAGCCTGGGGGGAAACCACATTATCCTCCACCTGGAGGACAACCTATTGTTGGGGTTTAACCTTATACTAGAACTTATGGTTAGATACCTCAACTTGGCCTAGGTGAACCTATTGTAAATCAGCCTTTGCTTGGTACTCCTTATCCTAGGAAGAATACTATTTGGAACCCTTCTTTTACTCAACAATATGGTCCAATTGCTCCACAAGTGCCACTTTGTCAACTTGTTCAGCTTACTGTACAAACTATTCCTCCAATACGTATTCCAAGTATTGTCATACCTGTCCAACAACCTATTGAGGGGATTCCTCAAACAATTGTCCAACAACCTGTCCAAGGAATTCCAAAAACACTTGTTCAAAAACTGATTCAATGATTTGGAGTTCACCACATACACCTATTCAAACACTTGTTTCGTAGTCAGTTCCAATTTCTTCTCATACACCTATTATAGGAGTATCACAAATGACCATTCGTGTTACCCCTCAAATATCTGTTCCTCAGATTACTCAGGAAATCCCTCTAGTTTCTTCTCATCAAACTGGCCCTATAGGCCAACCTATACCACAGATTCCTATGGGGAAACCTATTGTAGGAACAATGTAAACACCTTGTCAAGGTCAAGCTCTCCAAAGTCTACCATTTCAAGGTCAACCTTATTAGGTTCAACCTTTTCAAGGGTAAGTTTTTCAAAGTCCACCTTTCCAAAACTCACTTTTTCAATGTCATTTTATTCAAATTCAACCTATTCAAAGTCAAATTTTCAAGGTCAAACTTTGCAAGCTCAACCTGTACAGGGGCAATATTACTTAGGTCAAATGGGTCACTCTCAATCTTTCCAGAGTCAACTGTACCCCAATCATACTTATCAAGTCCATGTTCAACCTCAACTTGGTACAGTTCACCCTAGTTACCTTGGTGGAATTCAAATTCCAACTGCATAGGCTATAATAAGATATCTTGGGTATCCTCCTCCAAGGGTTGGTCTCAGCTCGCAAGGTTATCAAACTTTACCAGAAGACTCTAATTGATAGTTATTGTTTATTGCAACCTTAGATTTACCTGATTTATCTCGGTTAACAAATGATCCTATTTAATATTATCCTTATTGGTCGATGATTCCTACAAAGTTACTGAGTTACATACCCAAATTTAAAGGCAAATCTGGGGAAGATCCATCCAACCATGTGATGACATATCATCTTTGGTATGCACTGAATTCTCTAATTGACGATTCTATTTGTCTTCACCTTTTCCGATGAAATTTAACTTCAGAAGCCAAATGGAACATTGAGCTACCTCATGAGTCTTTCCATAACTTTAACTCCTTGGAACAACATTTTCAACCCAATTTCAGTTACCAATCCATTATGATACTAGTACCGAACTACTGAATTCTTTACAACAATCAAAATTTGACTCACATATTTGATCACATCCATGAATGGAGACGTAGATGCAGATTAGTAAAATATTTTATTCTAGATCAGATTTTAGCTAAATGGTTTATGAAGTCACTTCTTCCTGATATTACCAAGGATGTTTCTAAGGGAGGTGTAGTCATGGAAGAATAGGTAATTTCTCATGCCCAATATTTAGACTTAGTCTACACCAAATTTGGCACAATGTATGAGAAAATATTGAACTTACCACGCCCTATAAGTGATCCAATAGTTACTTATCCTACAAGATATAATGTTGTTGATGGTATCCTAGGTTATGTTAGCCAATATTCTAAGGGGATTTTTTTTCTTTCTAAAATTACTTAGACTTTTCCCATACAAGATTCACCAACTGAAATCCTTTCTCCGGAAACTATTTCCAAGATTAATGTCATAGAATCATCTACAGACAAATCCAAATTGACTAGAGGTAAAAACAAGAGGAAACATCAATCGAAAAAAATGTTTCTTCAAAAGAGAAACCCGCTAAAACTAAATCTATTGACAAAAAAAGAAAACCTCGCTATCCTTGCCTTATTTGCAATGAGGATCACTAACATAAGGAATTCCCACTTCGGGTAGAGGTTTCCAAATTCATCAAAGGTTCTCCAACTCCTACTATTTTAAAAGATCCATTTCATTTTTAAGACAACAGGATGGTTTCTCATAACACATCTTCCTCTTCCACATCGCAGGATATCATGATGATGTCTTTGCAACAAGTTATGGTAGTTACGATATCAAAATATTACATATCAAAGGGTCTTGTTAACAATGGAAATGAGGCTAGTTGATCTGGTCAAATTTCCGGTTCAATTCCTCCTTCTCCTTCTGAAACATTCCAGATCGAGAAACTGAACCCTGACATGATGATTCGACCACCTCCCAAAGGTGTGCTTCAGAAATCAAATTTCGACCCACCTGCTAGAACTGCACAGAATTATAACATTGTTGAAGATTTTGTTATGTCTGCTTCTGTAGTGTCAAACTCTGGAAGTGCTGCAAACATGCCTAACGCAACAAATTTTTTTATTGTCCGCTATAGGAGCTATTGATATACAAGAATCTAATCTAGTTAATTTTTATCTTGAGAGTCATATCACAAGACTCCCTCATCAACTGGCATTCCAAATTCCATTTTTTGTTAAAACCAGACGAGTGTTTCACATAGTTATTAATGAAGGAGCTCTATGTGTATGATGTCGATTCCATGTTGGAAAGATTTAGGTTCTCCAACCATCAATTAGTCACCTACCACTCTAAAATCCTTTCATGGAAGAGGTTTTTGTCCTTATGGAATCCTTAACAATCTGCCCATAGAGATAGAAGGTAAAACGGTCACGATCAAAGTTGAAGTTGTTGATGCTTAGCTAGATTATAACCTTTTGCTTGGTCGAAGTTGGACATATGATATGTTAGCAGTGGTACCATCCCTTTTTCGAATGATACAATTTCCTCACAAAGGGAAGATGGTCACAGTAGACAAATTGTCTTACTATACTTCATACCCTAATTCTATGGGTAGCATACCATTTTTTGGTAAAACAAATGCTTTTTATGAGTATGTTGGTGTTGGTTTGCTCAAAGACTTATACTCATGGGAAACTTTTCAATTCCTCCACCTAACTTCCCTTCTAATTTTTCTGAGGTTAACATGATTACATCAAGCACTGTAGAATCATCTAATCCTTGGATAGTTCCTTTAGAGTCTAAGTTAGCCTCCTATGCAATGAGATGCCTTTGATTCCTTTTGAATTGGATTACCAGGAAATTCAATTGTTTTTCGACCCATCATGTTCTAAAATTGATCAAGTGGATATGATCAATGATTATTATTATCATTTACCTTGGTTAGAACCAATTTCACTTCCTGATCCTTTCGATTATACGTTTTCAACTGAAAAATGTATCATGGAGGTCATGACTTCAGATGAAATTCCATGGAACAATTGCCATCACCGTTCATTTTTTCTACCTAACCCTGATAAAATCAAGAATGATTTTTCGAATATGTTTTCTCCTAAGATTGTAGATAATATAGAATGGCCCATTTTAGTTGTTCAAGATGAATCCGAAAGGAATTTGGGTAATATATCTACAATGATTTCCATAGATATCTCAGTCAAAACAAGAATTTTTGAAAATATTCATGTAGGTACTTCATGCTCAGTTGAAGATGTCCAAATGTATAAAGCCATGTTTCAAGAATTTCGCAACATTTTTTCCTGGTCCTATGAGGAAATTCCAAGAATCAATCTAACAATTGTTGTGCACGAATCAATACTTACCCAGATTCTAAACCTATGAGAGAACGATTACGTCCTGTGCATCCACGAAAAGTTGTTGTGATTAAAGCTGAGGTCAAGAAACTGCTCAAAGTAGGTTTCAACTACCTAGTTACCTTAAATGAATGGGTATCCAATATCGTACATGTTAACAAGAAACAGGGAACCATTAGAGTATGTGTTGATTATAGGGATATCAACAAAGCTTGTCCGAAAGGAAATTATTCCACTCCCTATATCGATCAAATTATTTACGAATGTGCCAGAAATGAAGCGTTTTCATTTGTGGATGATTTTTCTAGTTACAACCAAATCAACATACTCCCACCTGATAAAAAAAACCACATTCATCTACCCATGGGGGAATTTTTCCTATTCGAAAACTCCCATTCGGTTTGAAGAATGCTGGTGCAACTTTTCAACGTGAAATGTTTTATGCATTTCACGATATCAAGCATATTTTGCAACCTTATTTGGATGACTTTCTAGCTCATTCATTGATATGGGAAAACCATCCAATGCATTTGAGGCCAATATTTATCAGCTGTCGTTATTACAATATTCACATGAATCTGCATAAGTGTATTTTCTATATGCAATCTAGTCGATTGCTAGGATTTTTAATTTCAAAGGAAGGAATTTGTGTTGATCTATTGAAGGTTGAGGTGATTTTGAATCTGCCTCCTCCTTCCAATCTCCGCCAACTCCAAAGTTTGCAAGGGAAGGAAAAATTTCTACGTCAATTTATCTAGAACTACGCCGAGTTGACTAAAGGTTTTATTCGAATTTTCAAAAAGGGTATCACATTTATATGGGATGAAGTGGCTCTAAAGGCCTTTGATGCACTTAAATGTGCATTGACCCATACACCACTGTTGCATCCTCCCAATTATCACCGAGACTACTTTTTATACTTAGCTACATTCGATGCTACCATTAGCATGGTTCTAGTTCATGAAGACGAATCGAATGAAGAGCATGTGATGTATTACTTAAGTCGTAATTTGACCAAAACTGAAGCACATTATGCACATGTGGAGAAATTATCTTTGGAAACTATTGAAGCTATCCAACGTTTTCGTCACTACATTCTATTGCGCAAAACTATTATGATTTCAAATTGCAACCCCATGGTTTACATTCTTACCCGAAAATTGTTGGGGGGAAAATATTCCAAATGGATAGTCATCCTATAGGAATTCGATTTGGAATTCATTAAATCCAAATCTAAGAAATCAATGGTATTTGTTGAATTATTATGTGACTTTCACTGTACTGAAATGAAAAACATGACGAAGGATTGTCTTCCAGATGAATTTCTCTTTCTAATTAGTACTCTAGATCCTTGTTATGGAGATATCATTATTTATCTTTAGACCTAGACATTTTTGCTTAAACTGAGTCAAAATTATCACCTTCATATCCAGTATTAATCCCAACAATACAATATTGTTGGTGATACACTTTATCACTGTGGTGTTGATTCCATCTTCAGATGATGTTTAACTCACAAGAAAGCTGAAAAGGAATTAAATGATTGCCATTCTGGAGGTTGTGGCAGTAATATGTCATGGTTTTCCGCTGCTCAAAATATCTTGTGCGCAGGATATTTTTGGCCTTCTATGTTTAAAGACTGTATCACTACAGTCCGAAAATGCCATAATTGTCAAATTTATGATCTAAAATGCATGCACATCCATTAGGGGAATTTTGAGGTCTGAAATGGGCCTTCTAAGAAAAATGTACAACCAAATCAAACTTTATAAGAACCAATAGGATTCAATATGATGATGTCAACCATGGGGAATGATGCACCATTTTTGGAGTATAAAGTAAAATGATTAAAAAATAATAAAATAATAAAACCACTTTTTCAATTTGTATTTTCAACTTATTTCCTTAAGGTTTTACTCAAATTTTGAGCGGGAGTACTCGTTGGATATAAAATATAATTCCTCATCCAAGGAGTACCCATGTTGCATACTTTCGATGGACCTTGCTACATGAAAAATGAGAAATACATGAAAAAATGTGATTGCAATCACGTTTATTTATTTATTTATGTATTTATGTTTTTTCATGTAGTAGGGTCCATCAAAAGTATGTAGCATGTGTACTCCCTATATGAAGAATCAAATTCTTCATCCAACGAATATTCCCGCTCGAAATTTGCGTAAACCCATAGGGAGATAAGTTGAAAATACAAATTGAAAAAGTAGTTTTTTTCTTTTTTCTCTCTAAAATTTGATGATGTAATCTAATATTATTTTATTATTTCCACTATTATTTTATAATTTCCTTAGGATGCCCATTTTAGACTTCAAAATTTCTCTAATGCAACTCCTCTTCACCTAATCATTGTTGTCGGTCATTTAACTAAATGGGACATCAATTTCCTTACATGTAACCCTCACTTAGCCTAGGGGGCATGGGTACATTATCCTCACAGTAGATTATTTTACGAAATGGGCCGAAGTGATGCCCACATATAAGGATGATTGTGAAAAAACATCTATTTTCATGTTCAATCAAGTGATTTCTTGATTCAGAGTTCCACAAGCCATCGTCACAGACCATGGTAGCCATTTTTGAAACTATATGATGACTGATCTTACCACGAAGCGGCCTATATCATGACAGTTCTACTCCATATTATCCACAAGAAAATGGCCAAGTAGAAGCTATTAACAAGGTGTTAACCACCATGATTAAAAGAATTATCTAGACTCGTAAAAAGATTGACATTTAATGCTTTATCTAGCCTTGTTATGAAACCAGTTCGCAAAAAGATAGAAAATATAGATCAACGCCTTATAATTCAACCTCTTCGAGGGGGAAACCTCCTTTACATTACACAAATGAACAATTCTTGGATGATACAAATGACAAGACCTTCTTTCTATATATAGGAGTCTAAGGGGACATAATATAATCAGAGCCAACATAACAATAATAATGTAAGGGCACAATAATAACAATAGTGGGCTTCTATGGGGCACAATAATAACAATATGGGGACTAGATGGACACAAAAATATAATAAGGGGGTTGCACTAATAACAATAAGGGGTTAAACTAGTAGTATAGGGACCTAACATGCCCCTCTCCTTCAAAAAGTGTTGTCCTCAATGCTTGAGTAGTTCTGGATGCTTATATATAAAATTCTTGTCCTTCCATGTGGAATCTTCAGCGGGTAAGTTCTTCCACTTGATGAGATACTCTGAAATTGACCTATTTTGTAGCTATCGATTTCTTGGTTCTGTGACTGCTCGAGGTTTGAATATGATTTTTCCTTCCTTGTCAAGTTCTTGCAATACTACTTGAATTGGGATCTTCTACAACTTTTGAATGAGTGGCCACACTTCTTCTTCCTGCTTCCATTCATACCTTGTTTCGTTTATCCAATCTGGTTGAATAATAGATTTAATGGTGCATAAAAAAGCTTCCACATCCTCATCCTTTCTTGAGAGTGCATATGCCACAACATTTTGCTTCCATTTTTTGTAGATGATTTCAAAGTCATAACCCGACATCTTTGTGACCCATTTTTGTTTCTCTTCAGAGGATAATTTTTGTTCTAAAAAGTATGCAATACTATCATGATCCATTTTTACCTTTAAGTGTCTTCCCATTAGGTAAGGTCGCCATTTCTTAAGTGCATGTAGTATTGCCAACATTTCCTTCTCATAAATAGCTTTCTTGAGGGACATTTGTTTGTATGTATGTAACCATAAAAATACCTAATCACCTACATCAAAACTTCTTTCATTGCGATGTTGATCTACCTATTGTTTCATTCGATTCTGCACCGTAGTGGCATTATCCTTTAAAAGTTGGAGAACTTGTTGTTGACGCTCGATGTGATCTTTCACTGCTTGAATCTTTTTCTTCTTGATATGTCCTTCTATATTTAGAGTTTGAGGAGTGGTAATTTCTTCCATTGCATTACAAGATATGGTCGGATTCATTTCTTGATGCTCTATGTGATATTTCACTTCTTGAACATTTTTCTTCTTCATATGTCCTTCTATCTTGATAGTTTTAGGAGTGGTAATTCCGGCCATTGCATTACAAGATATGGTCGGATTCATTTCTTCTTTCTTGATATGGTCTTTCACTTCTTTAACCTTTTTCTTCTTGATATGTCCTTCTATCTTAAGAGTTTGATGAGTAGTAATTATTTCCAATGCTTTACAAGATGTGGTCAGATTCATTTATTCTTTCTTCAGGGTTGGTTCCTGGTGTATATACTCTTCTTTTGACGTTTCTTGATCCTTTTCTTCCTCCTCTCCATAATCAATGTAAAATAATTTCTTCTCAGCACACTTATGACCTTTAATGTATTTTTTACCACAATTGTAACAAAGCCCTTTTTCTCTTTTTTCTTCCAATTGTTATGGTGTAACCCTTGTAGGTTTTGGAAGGCTAGGAGAAACAACACTTCCATCTTTATAGTTGTGAGGGGTAGAATTCCTTGTTGCCATAATTTTTCTTTCCACTTTGTAACAAAGACCTTTTTCTCTTTTTTTTCTTCCAATTGTTGTGGTGTTTCTCTAAAGAAGGTGTTGCTCTTTGTATCCTCATAATGTGCTATAATTTCCTCTGTGAAAATTGACCACTAACAAGTGGTTTACGAGAACAAAGCCATTTATACCATAAAAATCGATCTTGTTCTAAATATGAAGATGCAATACATACCTTTTGTAACAGTGGCACACCATGTAGATCAAAATATTTCTCCATCTGTAGCATGCAATTTACCGGATCCTTGCCATCAAACTTTCTCATCTTTATTTTTCTTGATTTTAGGAGCTCGATATTGAAATGACTGTAACTCTATAATTTCAGATCTCCAAGTTTTGAAATTACTTCTTGTGGTAGCTCTCTGAGTTCTCTTTCTAACCCTGCAAGTCTGATTATAATTTGATTATCCAAGAAAGAGTTATGCCAAATCTCCCATGGTGACCTGATTATAGACTAGTTCAGTGGAGTGAACTCATACGACGTGCCACGTCTCATTGTTTTGACCTTTGGATCTGAAAAATATATACAAGAAACAACAGTCTGTCCTCTTTCTATAACTTCTTACGAAATTTCAATCTGATGTTCAGAGAGATAGTTATGACAATGTTCCCATAGTGGCCTGTTTGGAATGTAATTCCAGGGTCTGCAAAAACCCTAACTCCCTTAGACTATATATCTGTAAATATAGCGATATAGGATCTGATATTTAGAGTCAAGGTTCAGAACGATTTCTTCTCAGATGGGCTTTTGTTTTAGCTTCTGAAACTTCGTAGAGAAAGTGTTATAGTGACAATCCCACGAAGACCTGTTTTATCTTAAATTATGGGGCTTGCAAAAACCCTAACTTCCTCAAATCATATATCTGAAAATATAGCAAGAAAAAATTTGAAATTTTGACTCGAGGTTCAGCGCGATGTTGTCTCAAATGGGTTTTTTTTTTTAGCTTCTGAAACGTCGTAGAAAAAAAAGTTATAGTGAAAATTCCACGATGACCGGTTTGGAGCAGCGAAACCCTAGAATCTAAAGCTCTGATACCAAATGTTATGAAACCAGCTCACAAAAAGATAGAAAAGATAGAAAAACACCTTATAAATCAGCCTCTTCGAGGGGGCAACCTCCTTTACATTATACAAATGAACAATTCTTGGATGATACAAATAACAAGACCTCCTTTCTATATATAAAAGTCTAAGGGGACATAATATAATCAGAGCCGACATAACAATAATAATGTAAGGGCACAATAATAACAATAGTAGGCTTCTATGGGGCATAATAATAACAATATGGGGACTAGATGGGCACAAAAATATAATAAGGGGGTTGCATTACTAACAATAAGGGGTTAAACTAGTAGTATAGGGACCTAACAAGCTTTGTGGGCATACTGTACCACAACAAAAACTTCGATGTGTTTTGCTCCTTTCCAGCTTGTTTATGGCATGGAACAAGTTCTACCAATTGAATGTGAGATATTGTCTTTGAAACTAGAAATTGAATTATTACTAACCACTTCTACTGAAGAAGAACGTTTCCTGTACTTAGTAGGTCTCAATGAAAATCACCGTGATGTTGCAGTAGCTAGCGAGGCCCCAAAGAAACGAGTTAAAGCACAGTATGATCAAAATGTCAAACCCCGTTCATATGCAGAAGGTGATTTAGTCTTGGTCTATGATCAAGAGCATGATAAGTTATGCGTTGGTAAATTCGATTGCATGTGGCATGGCCCTTATGTTGTAAAATGTGCACTGGAAAAAGGGGCCTATGAACTAGTTGATTATGACGAAATCCATTTGAGAAAGCCTAGAAATGGTCTTTACCTAAAGAGATATTATACTTAGATTGTTCGATGAAAAATTTGTATATTACTGTACCATAGTTTACATTTGGTAAGTTTTAGCAACTTTTTATGATTTTCCACTACTTCTCCTGCTTATCTTGTGTTACACTTGATTTGCAGATGTCAATGCTCCCTTAAGCTTACATTGGCTTTGCTGATGGCGCTAGTTGTAGTACTTAGAATTTGTCTTCTACAACTTGGGTCATTTATTTGCCCCCAAATGAGTTAGTTTCTATTCATGGGGTGTGCCTTGATCAAACAACGAATAATATTATAGGATATAGTGCAGTGATTGAGATGTTATCTAATGTCATTTTGTATGGCATTCGTCGATTAATTGTTAGGTTAGATTCACAACTCATAGTATTACATTTGAATGGTGTTTATTCAGTTAGAAGTGCTTCCATGTTAAGGATGTTTGTTTGGATTCGTCTCTTGGAAAGAGAATTTGATTATATTGAGTATCAACGTATTTTGAGAAATTTAAACACATTAACAGGTGCAATGGCTAATTATGTGTTAAATTAACACTTGTAAAACATTTGTAAAATAAATCAATGCAATATTCATTCATATATTATACAAGATAGACAAAAATATAAGTAATAGCTTTCATTAGATAAGTGTCTATATAAAGTGTAGCTTTTACAAAAAATGTCATCCAAAGGCATAAGTCCCCGTGGCCTTTATTTTCTGAACATGCCAATACATCATCAAAAATAAAAAATCTAGCCCTTAGAGTAGTAACTACGTATGATGATGATCATGGTAGCATACAATAGCATGTGCTACTCATTGTATCAAACGATTAATAGGTCCAAGAACCCCTGTAATATGCCTCTAGTAGTGGAGAGGTAGATCATTTATCGTGGCATTCAGGATGTCCAAAGTCAACCTCTCGAGGTTGTGCTCTATCTATGTCAGTGTCTCTACCGCATATGGGTTCGGTACTATGAGAGATACTAGTTGCTCACCACGCCGATCATATCTACATAATCCAGCTGGTCTAACTAGGGCCACATCTACATGATCATTTTGGATAATTAGTTTTGGATGCCCAAAAATAACAAAAAATTCAAAAATTCAAAAATTATCCAAAATGTGAAGTTTTACCTATAGCACCCCACTGCATCTTAGGAGCTAGTTGCATGTCTATATCTCCTATTTAGTCCATCATTTCACATGGAAAATATTCAATCATAATGATATGATTTTCCAGCCAATCGAAGAAGTTAGGAGTAAATTTGATTGTTGGTCCTTCGCCACCTCAATGGCGCGACATAAGTGTAACCCATTTAGACATGTGAGGGTCATGAGGTCCTCCTCTCTCTATAGATACTTGTGGATCCAGAAGAGGAATCCGCTCCAAAGCATATGAAATAATGAAGGCACCATACCCAAAGTTTTTGAGTTTTCATTTTTTGATCCTAGTTAGTTGCCCCTTTAGATTGGAAACTACAACCTCACTCTAGTTGAATATGGTATGTTCCAAACACTCTACAGTGGTTTGCATATGAGCCTTCTTGAGAAAATACAAATCTTCACTGCCACATAGCCATGCAACAGTGAACTTGATAGCTTTCAAAGGAATTTCTGCTATGGTCTTGATGTCAATCTTGCCATCTTTGAGAGAAACCCCTCGAGTATAATGTTGTAGAAAATAGGTGCACATTTGTTTCACCACCTCGCCTATGCCCATACAGGTTGATTTCCACCCCATGGTGTGGAAGTCCACTCAGGAAGTAAATGTCATCAGCATTAATGAAAAGTATATGGTCTCCAACTATGAAACATTCTTCTTGAACGTTCCACTTGCCCACCATCCATTCTAACAAGTCTAATTGGGCCTTCATGTCTAGAATGGTGAAAAACTTGTACAATCCATAATTTTTCAAGGCTTGTATAGTTGCTAGATTGTTTAGAGAAGCTATGTCTTTTTCTTCGTGCTCATGTTCTCTCCATTCCATGTTTGTGGTCTAAAACCTTGCAAATAGACATACAATATCAATAGAAAGAATCATGGAGAAAATTAGAAAAAAATTGGGCATTTTCTATTTAATTTTTGATTCCCTCGATGTTGTTCGTAGTCGACTATTATGAACAGTTCTCATGTGCATAATTTCTTCCTTTGGAATTGCACACATAGTGTTAAAAAACTAGTTGATGTGCACATGCCTGATAAGGGTGACCTGTGCACGTCAAGGGAGAAAATGATTATGAAAACCCTCCCCATAAAACCTAAAACTACAGTTGAAAGCTAAATAAAAAGAATGAAAATGAAGAACTTAGAGACATAATCTACCTGGAGAAGGTGGTTCATGATTTCACCCAACAGTTTTCCCAGAATCAACTTCTGAAGTTTCTGGTGAAAATGGCCTCTATCACTCTCAAAAGGTTAAAAACACAAATGGTATTTTTTTTTGTTACTTTTTGGGTTTTTTATAAGTTTTTAGAGATATTTTATTTTTTACCTATTAACTTTTAAAATACAATTTTATAATGAGAGAATTATTTTGAGTTTAAGTGTGCAGGTCACAGGTCATTAACAGAAAATGAATCATTTTGATACTAAATAAATTTTATTACTTTTTCAAAATCATTAAAACTTGTGAAAAAGTGAAACTATGGAGTCCTCTTTATGCCCTTTTCAGACTCCTTAAATATGAAAAGATCACCGAGTAGTTGATTTTTCGAACACATAAAATTAAATGAACAACCTTCTATTAAGTATAAGTTTACCCCTTTTCCGGACTGAACCAAACTATTTATGAAAAATGTATACATTGACTAATCGTGGTCAATAGAGTTCTCTCCTACATTATTTTACCTTTTTTTTGAGGTTGAGGGACTCAATTTACGAAAAAGGACATTATGGAGTTTACTTATGTTTTTCTCCTAACTCCCTAAAACTGAAAAACATCGAGTTTTACTTTCTCCGAGTTCGTTAAAATTTTTGAGTGAAAGAACAAAATGAGTTTCCTTTTTTTGTGTCTTTTCAAACTCTTTAAACATGAGAACTACATCGAAGTACCCCTTTACTGGACTCGTAAAATTTAAATAGTGCAGGACTCGTCAATCATGATGAAACCGAACCACTCCTTTGGGTTCTTTAAAAATACTTCAAAGGACTCATATGAAGGATGAGCTTATAGGACAAGAATATGTTATCCTCCTCAAGATTTTAAAAAATAAAGAGGTACTTGCCAGTGATGGTGGGGGAAAAGTGAAAAACAATATTTTTTTTTGTATTTGTAAAAGGTATTATGTCGCTCTTGAACATGACACTCCATCACTTTTTGTGTCTGGGTTGGGAAATCCATTTGCCTCTCATTTGACCATACCTCATTGAAAGTCTTCATTCGATTTGGTTTTTTATTTTGAGTCAAATGGTGCCAATTCATCATGTCATGTCTCTGATATGTTCAAGAGAAGTTTAAATTTAGTCAAATTATTTTTCCAGTCTTCGCCTTCAGTTGCATTGACCATGCCTGAGTTAGTCCTAGATTACTTTAAATTGTTGTTAATCAAAACCTGACATGAGTTTTGTGTCATAGGCCCTCCTACGACGAATCACTTCTTATCAAATTTAGCTCGTTATCTAGGAAGTTGATCTAGAAATCTTCAGTACCTTAGGGCCTGCATACCCTAATGGCAGGTTTCTTGCCTTCGATGATAGGTTCTCATCATCAACCTTCGATCGAATGACTCTATGAGTGTTCAAAATCAACACATCGATTCACACGTCATAGATTGTACTGGATGTACCTTGAGAGTCATTGTCATTATTAGTGGTTTCTCTCGCACTTGTTAATGGTTCACATCATTGACCGGTAATCAAGTGGTTTCTATGATGTTAAACTTCAAAACATTCACTCACAAGGTTAGATTCGTACTAGAACTCGAGAGATGGAGATCAAGAACCTAGATCTAGTTTCATCCATCTAGGCTGCATGGAGTTATTAAATATTCATGATTATAAACATAGATCCATTGATGGTTGCATCCATACTATGCCTTCTATTGACATGGATCTTCAAATGTATTTCCATACAGTTCTTTGAGACATTTATGTTCTGAGTATGGAAATTGCTACCTCAACACTGATATGATATATTGCATTATAACATTTGATTGATTGTTTCAGGTCTCCAACTGTAGTCTCTGACCCAAACCTTAGCATTCTAAATCACTTCAGTCATCATATATCCCTTCGAATTTTCACTTTAGGGGGCAATCTGTTACACATCATTTTGTCACATTACGAAAATGACCATCGGCTTGGATCTTTCGCTATCCACAAATGTGTCCCAAGAACATTCCCCTCCAAATTTAGAATCTAAGTCATCCCAAAGAAAGTGTAATTCCTATATCTCATGGTATAAAAAACTTGTTTTAGCTACCTTCACAGTTTCCTAGTTAATTTATACGCATACATAGATAAGACCATTAAATGTTGCGCATAAGTACACATTATCGTACACTATGGCCTGTGAACATGACCCAATGAATGTAAAAATAAAAAGTAAAGTCTAGAAGCATTGTTGGTAGCATTTGTCCTAGCCAACAACCTTCGAATGGGTGCTTATTCAACCTTGATCTTTCCCATCATGGAGCAATTCCCCTTCCTTTGTGGAACCACTATCCCACTAATAGTGGATCTCATCCCTTGGATAATGGATACATAACTTCCTACTCTTGGCCTACAAAGCTACTACAAGTCTGAGGATTGGGGGAGGAATGTTGGAAGTAGGTTTATGTTGTTAAGATTAGGTTGAAGGCTATTATTGCAAGGGAAAGGGTTGGAGATTGTAGAAGGGACTTGCAATATCAAGAGTATATGGTTGTAAGGATTTTCTCTAGTTTATTAATACTAGCTTAGATCCATCTTGACTTCGATCTATCAAGCGCCGAGAGGGATCAAATCTCTCGAGGTGAAAACCTATTTTTTGAGTGAAAAACTTCAGGAAAGGTTTTCACCTCGAGAGATTTGATCCTTCTCGGTTCTTGATAGATTCAGAGTTAAGAAGGGTCTAGGTTGGTTTCAGTCGTGTGTGACCAAGAAAATCTATCAAAGATATCATTAATTTGATCAATAATATGTAAATACATCTAATATTAATATAATCATTTTAAATATGCTAACTATGTATGAGATTATTTTAATTTTAATTTTTCTTAGTTACCTCAGTTTATCGAGATGATAAATATTGTTAATAACTTTAAATGACGAAATAAAAATTTTGAATGCAAAGTGACAATGCAATAGTGTTGAATGATAGAAAATGTGAATAATAATAATGTAGTCAATTACAAATAGTCTTTATTGTGATCAATCTCAACCTATTTTCTTCTACTATTCTTATTATCACCTTGATTAGTTTTGTCATCTTTTCATATCAATTATATGAAAAGGACAATTGAAATTATAAACCATTTAAATATTTAGCTTGAGTTGTTGTAGCAAACATCATACCTTGTCTCTCTTGCTCTCAAATATCAATAAGTTGGATTACTATAACACAAAAATCAATGTACATTGGCAATATTTTTTTGTGCTTACAATGAAATCAATGCACATTGTTAATACAATCACTTTAAAATTAATGTACCATCATACATCCGATTACATCAAATCAAAAATCAACATCTACACTGAAATCACTGCATGTAATGCAACAATCAAATAATATTAGGAAATAACTTCTACACTGAAATCAATGCATCTAATACAAACAATCAAATAAGATTAGAAATCAACATCTACATTCAAATAAATGCATCTAGTGAAAGTAAGCAAATAGGATTAAAAACCAACATCTTCATTTAAATCAATGCATTTAGTGCAAGCAATAAAATGGGATTAGAAATCACCATCTACACTAAAATCAATGCATTTAGTGAAATCAATCAAATAGGATTAGAAATCATTTACATTTAAATCAATGCATATAGTGCAAGAAATTATATATAATTAGAAATCAACATCTACATTGAAATCAATGCATCTAGTGCAAGCAATCAAATATCATTAGAAATCAACATATACAATAAAATAAATCCATCTAGTGCAAGAAATCAAATAGGATTATAAATCTCCATCTACAATGAAATCAATGCATCTAGTGAAAGAATTTTTCTTCCCTTTCTCCACCCTCCATCTCTATCTATATCTCCCTCCATCTCTCCTTTGTCTTTCTATATCACCCCTCCAAACACACATGCTATCTCACTCCATATTTATCAATATCTTTGTCCCTCCCTCTCACCATCTCTCTCTTCTTCCCTCTCTTCACCTTCCATCAATATCTCTATCTCCCTTTGTCTCTCTATATCACCCCCAAAACATACACTCTCTTTCTCCGATATGTGTAGCTATCCCTAACTCCTCCTCTTCCTCTCTTTCTTTCTCTCTTTATCTCTCTCTCTCTCTCTTCCCCTTCTCTCCCTCTCCCCCGCTTCTCTCTCTTTCCTCCCGTTGTCCTCTCTCCCTCTCTCTCCATCTTCCTTATCGCGCTCTCTCTCTATATGTATTTCTTCTTACCTCCCTTTCTGTCCCCCTCCAACTCCATCTCTCTTTCCCTCCCTCTCCCCACTCTCTCACATCCTCTCTCTTCCTTCATCTCTCTCCCTTTATCTCCCACCTCTATCTCTCTCTCTTTCTACCCTCCAACTCTGTTACTATATCCCTCCTTCTCTCCTTGTCTCTCCTTTTCGCCCCCCTTCTCTCCATCTCTCCTTCTTTGCCTCTTTACTTCACCCCCAATCATGCATGTTCTCTCTCCATATCTCCCTTGTCACTCCCTCTCTCTTGCCACTTCTCACTCTCTATGTATTTCTTCTTACCTCCCTCTCTTCCCCTCCAACTCCATCTCTTTATCCCTCCCCCTCTGCTCCTCTCTTGCTCCCTCTCTCCTCTTCTATCGCATCCTTCTTCTCTCTCCCTTTATGTCCTACCTCCCTCTCTCTTCCCCCATCACTCTCCTCCTCTCTCTCATCCTTCCTCTCTCTCCCTTTATCTCCTACCTCCCCCTCTCTTCCCCTCTCTCTCTCTCTCTCTCTCTCTCTCTCTCTCTCTCTCTCTCTTTTCCCTCCAATCCTCTTTCTCTCTTTCTCACTCTCTTTTCCCTCCAATCCTCTCTCTCTCTCTCTCTCTCTCTCTCTTTTCTCTCCTCCTCTTTTCCCCAATCTCTCTCTCTCTCTCTCTCTCTCTCTCTCTCTCTCTCTCTCTAACTATGTTACTTTATCCCTCCCTTTCTCCTTCTCTCTACTCCCTTCTTTCCTTTTCTCCTTCTTTGTCTCTTTATCTCACCCCTATACATACACACTATGTCTCCATCTATCCCTTATCACTCCATATCTCTCTCCACTTCTTACTATCTATGTATTTATTCTTCCCTCCCTCTCTCCCCCTCCAACTCCATCTCTCTATCCCTCCCACTTTTCTCCTCTCTCTCAAGTCCTCTCTCTCCATTTATCTCATACCTCCCTCTCTATTTCCCCATCTCTCTCTCCCACCTCCAATCCACTCATTATATCCCTCCCTCTATCCTTCTCTCTCTCCCCTCTCGATATTTGTGTCTTCCTCTCCCTCTCTTACCCTTCTTGACCTCTCTGACTCCTCTCCCTCTCTCTCTTCATTCCTCTTCTCCCATCTACTTTAGTTTATATCCATCTCTCCTTATGACTCCTCTATCTCTCCACCTCTATCACTCTATATCTTTGTTCTTCCCTCCCATATATATCTAGAATTAATATATATCATAATATATTAATATACATTATAATATAACAAATTTAATATTGTATTAATCTAAAGTTATTAAATTTAATAATATTAATATTATAATATATTAATATGAATATTATATTTAATAATAATAATATTATTAATCTTTTAATATTAATGTTAGGGTTAATAATGTTTTTTTGCATGGTATTAATAATAATTTGGCCCATAAACTTCACCTAAATAAAACTGCTTTTGTAAGTGTGCATAAATATAAAGTGGATTATGGAGTAAATGTAAAAAAATGTTTATTTATATTTTTGTGTATTTACCACACCTCTCTTAATTGCCATGGTATTTGGTCCATAGGCTTGGTACATAATTAGATGTTGATTTCTAATATTTTTTTTCTACGTAAAACTATATCTATTATATTAACAGGGAGATAGTAAATTTACATCATGACCATAGTCAAGCACTCTGCTCCTGCAGGAGGCAGTTCTGTCCAAAACAAGCACATTTGAAAATTGTCTAATTTTGTTTCCCACGCAGGGGAACGATCTCTGAAACAGAAGAAAATTCAAAAACTCAAAAAAATAACTGAGGGATACCAAAATCCCAGAACCGAGTTGCCTTACAACCTTGCCTAGTGGTGAGGGGCATCCTACCAGAAAAAGAAGTGTGGGTGGCATTGCTATTCATCAATGGGCTCTTCAATAATTCGACACCAGCCCATATCAGGTAGTTCCTCTGTCTGAGTCACATTCTGAGCTTCAGGACCCAAATCTACCATCATCGCCTCCTGTGCTCTGCCCCTTTGTTCGTTTGTTTCCCGCTGAGGGGTATTTTCCACAGCCATCTGAAATGATGAAGAGGGGTCCGGGTTTGCCCTTGAATTTCCTGCCTGAGTCCTTAAATCATCAGCTAGACTTTCCTCCTGAAAAACCACTGTGATATGTTGTCATCCTGGGCCTGTTTAAAGTGCTGTCAAAGGTGAATATGGCAGAACCAGAGGTAGGGATAGGTCCGGGCCGAGAGTTAGAGGCGCGAGATCTTCCTCTTTTGCTGCGAGAAGAAAGCCTGCGCCTCGGAGGATGATTCAAGTTGCAGGAGGATGAATCAGTTGGGGCTCTTCTCGATTGCCCCCTGCGGCTAGCCATTCTTGGTCTCAATCGAGGCATCCTGCAGTTGACGGTGGCCCAAGTCCAGGATTGTAGCTGCTATACCTTGGATGCAGCGTTGCCTGCTAGTTGAGCCTCCTCTACTGAGTTTGGGCTTTTCCTTTTGGTGTGCCAAATCCCTGCGCGTGTGCGAGACCCAAGACCAAACAAAGAGATCAATTGCAAAGAAATGTGAATGAGAGGGCCAATTTGCAATACCTGAGTGATACTCAGGGAGGAGAATAACCAGCCTCGCAAGGAAGGCCAAGGCCATCAGTGCCGGGATCCAATTCCCCTCATTCTCCCTGAATTTCTTTGCATGATCGAAGGTATGCTGGCGGAGCGGCAGAGCCACTGAAATGTCCATCTTCCTCGGCCTTTCTCTGGCTTTAGCGTTCCCAGCCTTGTCTCGGGAGTCTCCTTCCATTACTGCTCCCTTTATGGCTTGTGCTCTCCGCTGCATGCTGGTGCGTGCGAGGCTTAACTCCCTCACTGTAGGCCTGGTGTTCCAGCTGATCCGATGACCTTGTGTATCCTGAAAACCGTTCATGCGATTGTGCCGTGCGCCGAGTGTCATAACCACTCCACTGTTCTTGTACTGGTCGGGCAAGTGGCATCCTGCCCTGCCCATCCCCTGTCCCGTCAACTTATTTATCATTGCAATCACCCACATCTGGGGATGTTGATTTCTAATATTATTTGATATATTTTTATTTATTTGCCATACCTCTTTATACCTCTTTTATATTTATTTATTTACCATACATCTTTTATAAATATGGTATTCAGACCATGGTTATTTAGCTCATGGTATTAAAATGGTATTTGACCCATAGGCTTCACCTAAATAAAAAGAAATATTGAGTTTTCCTAAATATAAAGAGGTTTATGGAGTAAATATAAAAACAAGTTTTATTTATTTACCATAACTCTAGTTTATTTATATTTATATTTATTTACCATACCTCAAGTTTATTTATATTTTTATTTATTTATTATATCTCTTTTATGTGAGATCTTCAGAGAAAAAATAAATATTAAAAGAATATGGAGCAAGATTTTCATTTATTTGTCTTAAATTAACCTTTTCCCTTTGATTTAAGAAATGAAATTGACTTTAGTAAAGAGTAAAATTGTTTAAAATTTTACTTAATTTGGAATTTAAATGTGGTAATTTTTTTTGTTAAAGGTAAATTTATGATCCATTCAAATTCACATATATGATAAAGGAACTATTAAAATCATGAGATAATTTACTATCCATTCAAATACATATTTATATTTTAATAATTAATCTTAGTCCATTAATAAGATAAATTTTTTATATATAGTTTAAGATTGGTCGACATTACCTAAAATTATTTTTATTATTTTTTGAGGATGTAACATACTTACACATCGCGGTCATACTCGGTTGTAGAATGAGCCAATAAAAGTTGTTCTTTCTCAATTACATCTTTGTTGATCTAATTTGTAGGATTCCTTGATCACCTACATGGATTGTGATTACATATTGATGATTTTATCATATATAATTGGTTAATTGTCTATTTATCTCATGGATTATATGCTAGATGCTTTGATAACATGTCTATATTTGTCTATGCAGATCGCTTTTGGGATGTTATGGAGAAGATGCAAGGAGCAATGAGAGGGACTCTAAAGCATCGAGGAGAAAATGGATGAAAGCTTTGAAAGGGACTTCATCAATCATTTTGCTTAATCGGTAAGAGGTCTCTATCATTGTATTTGCTTTCAGTTAATTAGAGTCTAGAGAAAGGCAACAGTTCTTGTTTGTTTGTTACTAGGGATGCTTTAATAACTTGTCTGTATTTGTTTATTCAAATCTCTTTTAGGATGTTATGGAGAAGATGCGGGGAGCGATGAGAGGGACTCTAAAGCATCGAGGAGAAAATGGATGAAAGCTTTGAAAGGGACTTCATCAATCATTTTGTTTAATTGGTAAGAGGCCTCTATCATTGTATTTTCTTTTAGTTAATTAGAGTCTAGAGAAAGGTAGCAGTCCCTGTTTGTTTGTTACTAGGGTTCTTTGAAGTCCAGGGAGATTGCTCTTGTCTGCAAGAGGGATTAGTCCACATAACACCTGTGCCAATAGCCAGAGCTTAAGCCATTACTGCTCCCAGCTGTCCTGGCTCCTGGAGAATGTATTGTCTGTGAATCTTCACTACAGTAAAAATCAAAACAAAGTTTTGTCTATAGCAACAAAATTACACTATAATGAGGGTTTCGTGCTTTCCAGAGTTTGTATTGTCCGCCAATCATCACCCAGAGTCTCCCTTCTTGGTCCCCAAATGCAATCGCCATTCTTGTACCAATAGGAAGAGCTTAAGTCATGGCCGTTGCTAGCTCTCCTAACTCCTAGAGTATGTTTTGTCTGCAGGTTCCCCTATTCATGCTCTTGCTCCTAATTTCCTTTCATTGTCATATACTACCCCACATATTAATGGTGGGGTAGGGGAAGTATATTCCACCCCTCTAATAATGTATTTAGTTAAATCCAATAAGTGACATATATTGCCCCACATATTAATAGAGGAATAGCTCCATATATTTTGGTTGCCCAAAACTACAGTGTATTCTTAAGCACTTGTATGTGTACCATTAGATGAGATATCCAATGGCATCCACAAACCTAGGCAATCTTAAGAACTTCATTATGTTGGGCATTTATATTTAGATTGTGGAGTGTAGATATTTAAGGGTATGAAACAAAGTTAATGGTTAACTTAACTTATATTTATTGGATGATTATTGACACAAATTTAGAGTGTGAAATTTGGTATGTATATTTTGGAATAAGATTCTTAGAGTTTTAATTTAATTATTATTAATCATTATCTATTATTAGGTGGATGTTAAGGATTTAATCTTCACTCAATATTCTTAATTAAATGGATATGCATATCTATTTTGGAATAGGGATCTTAATTTAATTATCAATAATTATTAGGTGAATGTGGGAGATTAATCCCAAAGACTATTCTAAGATATTTTAAGTATTCACAAATCAAAGGTTGAGATTTATCCAAATTATTGATGTAATTTTTTCCTTTTTAATTTAATTAATTAATTAAAAAAATATCATATGAAACGAGTTATAATTTTTTGGGCATACGGTATTATAACCATAACTGTTGAAAAATTAGGAATCTGTATGGTAAAGTGGAGGTGGATCTCCATTATTAAGAATCATGCTACATGCATTTTTTAGATTTACATTTGCTTAACTTATATATTAATTATTTTTATAATTATAATAATTTAAAATAAAGTTATAATTTAATTAATTTTTGTGTTTTTTTTTTAATAATTTTAGAAACCTGAGATGGATTATGGCGTATGTGTTTTGATGCTCCTAATATGAATATACCTACTATTTAATTTATATGGCGACACTAGTATTATACACAAATCAACGTTTGATATTTATCTCAAGAGTAGTTATGTCTTTTTATTTAAATTGACTAATTAAAAAATATCTTATGAAGTGGAGGTAAATTTCCATGATAAGAATCTTGTATATTTTAACACATATATCAATTTTTTTTATAATAATAATAAATTTGTAGAAATTTTAAGAATTTCTTGTCAATTTTACAGAAATTCTGTAGAAATTTTTAAGAATCATAAGTTTAAGTTGTTTAATCTCCAAAGTTTGAGTGCCTTAAAGGGTTTTTAGGGAACTAAATCCATTTATGCATTCAAAAGTGCATTTTAAACAACAAGAAATCACAATATTACTAAAGTTGTATTGCCAAATTTTAGCCAAAAATCCATTTACTCTATGAATTATACTGGACCCTATTA
Source organism: Pinus tabuliformis (assembly GCA_031772625.1). Classification (NCBI taxonomy): domain Eukaryota; kingdom Viridiplantae; phylum Streptophyta; class Pinopsida; order Pinales; family Pinaceae; genus Pinus; species Pinus tabuliformis. The sequence continues at coordinate 1,432,942,835 of CM062818.1, read as the reverse complement.
ACTTTTACCAACAATTTAATTTATTAAACATTTGATTTTTATTTTATTTAAAAGAATATATATATATATATATATATAAAATTTAATAAAAAGTGCTTCAAATTTTTATACTAAAATACATCAAAAGTTATTTAGGACATTATCTTATATATATATAAACACTGCAAAATAATGTTATAATAAATATACCGAAATCCATTTTAACAAAAAAAATAATATAATTTAAACCAATTAAAAATTATAATTTCAATAGAGATTAAATTCTTCAACTCTACTAATCATAAATCAGTGAAATTCAAAATTACACAATATTTATTAGTGTTAGTGTAAACGCATCAAATTCTTATCTTGTTATAAATTTTGAAATTTTCTCCATTTTTAATATGTTAAATCATATTTACATATTAGCCTTAATATGTTAAATCATATTTACATATTTACATATTAGCCTTGTTTGTTCCATATTATGACGCCAAGGACTCGAATGAAATACTTGCCATGTGAGGAGAGGATAATCCCTCTTATGCATTCTCGTATTCTCGTACACTGTATTTTCTTAAGGATTGATGATCAACCATAACAATGGTAGGGAATTAAATGATTTTTCTGATGTATCTAACAAAAATATTCAAATATTGTATTTAATAAAAATTAAATAATATTAAAATATTTAAGAAATGGTAGTAAAAATAGTAAGCACAATGACAATAAGAGAAAAAGATAATATTTTTAGTACCAAAGCACCATACTCATTTGTTCCTTCAAAGGGAAACTTTTAATAAAGAGTTAAGCTACAATAATTTTCTAAACAACTTTTACAATGAATCTATCGCTATATACGCTACTTTCCATCATTTTAAAGGAGGAATTTTCTAATAAGTGGAATTTTCTAGTAAGCTTTCTTACTAGAGTTGTGTTGTGTTGACAATATTCCTCATCTTATTTACTACTATGCTTTTTCTTTCATAATAATAAATTAATCTATCAATAAGGTGTTACGAGAGGCTAGGACCCTAACATGCCCATCTCTTTAGAGAATAGCCTTTTCCTAAAGGATTGATATGTGGAAATTGCTTCAGAATGTTGGCAGGCTCTTAGGTGACATCCTCATGCAGTGTATCCTTCCACTATATAGGAAATTCTTGAATTGTGCACTTGTTATCAGGGACTACTTAAGGATGCAACCAAATGAGACCTTCTTCTATTAATTCTTGTAGAATAGTTGTTGGCAGCATGGTGTTGGCATTGATGTCAACAATTGAGTTAGCTATGTGTTGGCATTTATGTCAATAGTTTTAGGAGTGTTTATGCATGCTATTGATGCATATCTAATGTTTTGGAGGTGTAAAGGTGTTGGAAGCATGTGTTCAGATGGCTTGAATCAATAGAAGTAGATATGGGTGGAGCAGATTGCAAAATTTTGATTTTTGAAATCCATACGTGACTTCTATGTGAGAAACTCATGTACATACACAGATGCCCAAAAGAAGAGTCATTTACACGATCCTATGCGCGCAAAATAAAAAACCATGGGCTTTACCAGGGAATTTTCTCGAGGTATTTGGAGGCAACAAGTCATGTTGATATGGTCATGATTAACCATTTTGATCAAGTTCCCGAAATGAAGTGGATTGCATTTAATAAGTAATGATGTGGCCTGACTAGATCATGGAGAAAACTAGTTTAAATTGTGATGTTGTGGGTTTGAGTTGGTTGGTTACTATGTATTTTGGAGGTCGACTGCATACTCTAGTAGCTATGTAAGAGTGATCAAATAGTGTGACAAAGGATTAGAATGTTGGAGTAAGATCAAAGAGGCTTCCTTCATATGAAGATAGACGATTAGCAAAGGTATTTTATGTATGAAGTTGAGTCAAAGATTGATGATATATGGGTTGACATTGGTTGTTGTAGAGAGATGTATACTATTGTGTTTATGAATTACAGATGTGTTGCCATACATTTTGTAGTGTTGATGCATGTTTTGTGATGAGACTTGTATAGTCATGTGTTTTCTATAGTGTTGTTCATATGTAATAGCTAAGTGAGAATATTGTTGTTGTATCTTGAGAGTATGCAGATATGGCTAAGAGAGTATGCTACTATGTATGGTTGGATCAAAGTATTTGAGAGAGTGTTGCTATTATGGTTTACAGTATGGCTGAGTCTATATAATGGAAGAGAGATGTATGTATGCTTGTAGAGTTTGATATGTTGGGATGAGTTATTTTGATGAGTTAGAGTGTTGTTGAGATGTTACTAGTAGAGGATCAAACGAGGGCGAGAATGAAGTAGGAAGACAACCAGGGTTTCGAATTGTCATAGAGGCAGTCCTCCATGAAAGGATGCATAGGAGGGAGCTCCACTCCCTTCTACAAGCAGGTTGTGGCTAGCAGGGGAAAAAAAACCAATGGAAAATGACAAAGAGCCTTCAGAAGGAAAGGACAAAAGCAATGAAGAAGAGCAGGAGGGAACTAAGTCAAGGGAGCACAATGATGCATTGGAAAATGAGGAAGTAATCAAAGAACAAATCACTAAGGACAAAGCACACATGGGACCATGCAAACCCAAGGCGGCGGTTACTCCAAGAGTAATTTTAAATGATCTAGCACTGCAGGCGCACAGGGATCACATGCAAACATATGCAATCATTTGTAAATTCATGGGGTTGTGGCCCACTGAAAAAGCATTACAAACATGGATTAAATACCACTGGAAACCAAAAGGCAGCATTGACCTACATCTTGGGTCCAAGGGATTTTTCACTGTAGTATTTGCAAATATTGAAGATAAGGACAGAGTGTTTGAAGGAGGGCCATACTTTTATGCTGCAGCAAGCCTCTATATGCGACCTTGGATTATGAACTTTGTTTTGGAACGTGAAACTTTTACTTCAGTCCTAGTCTAGGTAAGGCTCTATTCTCTACCTCTTGATTACTGGCAAACGAAATCTCTATCAGCCATAGGAAATAAGTTAGGGTGTTTTGTCAAAGTTTCTGAGGCTACTAGAAGGGGAAAGTATACTTCCTTCGCCAGAATATGTGTGGAGATGGATCTCTCTGGAGCTTTGCCGGATGAGGTTATTCTGGAAGTTTTTGATGAGGAATGGATACAAACGGTAGATTATGAACATATTCCTTTCAGATGTCGCAAATGTCATGAGCATGGACATCTGTTCAGAGACTGCCCTCTCAGTAAGATAGAGAACAAAAACAAAGCTGATATAATGAAGGATCCAGAAAGCTTCTTCAAGGTGGAACACAAAGGAAAAGGGGGCAAAAGAGGACTAAGAACACGCAAAGCTGCAGGGCAGCAAGTTAACCAGAACATGTTCCAAGTCCTCGAAGTAGACGAAGGTCCAATAGATACTGCTAAAGCAAAGGAAGGAAGCCCAATGGAGGAGGAGAAAGAAGAAGAAAGTGAACAAATACAAGAAAACGACAAAAAAAAAGAATTTATGCTAAGTACTGCAGAACAAGTGATGGATCTTGAAATGGCCCAAAGTGAGATGGATATGGAGGACCATGAACTCTAGGAAATTCTTGAGAAAGAGAACCTAGATTTAGACGGTTTCTTGAATCAAGGAACCAAAGAAGGGTTAGACTCGTTACCTACAAAGGAGTTCAATAGGGTTCAACAACTGTTTTTATGGAAGACCCAAACTACAGGGTTGGACAGACTAAAATACAAAGATAGACAAGGCAAGAAGGAGTGAAAACGATGAAAAATACAGCAGGACTAGCACCCAGAATCCCAGGAAAGAAGAGAGGCAGAAAAAAGCAAAACGAGTTGTTGATGGAATGTGGGAAGCTAATGATAGATTCAGGTAAGATGAAAGACCTATCCAGTTACTCCTTTACTAATCTTTGATTATGAAGTTCACTTCTTGGAATATCAAGGGTCTAGGTAGTAAAAGGAAACAAAGGTTACTGAGTAATAGAATGAAACAAGCATCTCCAAATGTGATTTTCATTTAAGAAACTAAGTGCTCCATTCAGAAGATAAGTGATATCCATAGTAAATGGCTCAATAGATTTGAGTTTTTGGAAGTCAAAGCAAAGAATACAGTAGGAGGTATTCTCACTCTTTGGAATCCACAAAAAATCGACTTAATAGATGCATAGGCATATAGGGATTATTTATCTGTAGTAATTCAACTAGTAGGAGAAAAGGAAACCTACCTGGTTACAAATGTCTATGGCCCACAAAGAATGGATGACAAACTTAGGCTTCTAAACTCTCTAGAGACTCTCATAAATAGACATGTAGGAATTCCTTGGATCTTAGGGGGTGATTTCAACATGATTAAATCACTCACAGAAAAAAAGGGGGGAACTAGAGTTCTTGGCAAAGACTCTTTGGCTTTTCAAACCTTTATTGATAAGATGAAGCTGGTGGATATTGAAATGAATAACAGAATCTTCACCTGGAACAATAAAAGAGGAGGAGAGTCTCAAGTAGCTTCCAAATTAGACAGATTCATAATCTCAGAGGATCTTATGCTCAATGACAAGGAAATGGTAGCAAGAGTGCTACCCATTGGTGGTTCAGATCACTGGCCGGTACAACTGGAGGTTGAGGGCATTGGTAACCCCAGGAATAGACCTTTTATATTTGAGAATATTTGGCTTTTCCACCCAGATTTCATTAGCAATGTAACCAAGTGGTGGGCAGAGGATTTAAACATTCAGGGAACCAGAATGTTCCTCCTATAGAAAAGATTAAAACACATCAAGATCTGGCTTAAAGATTGGAACAAGAATGAATTTGGTAATATCTTTGAAGAGAAAAAAATGATTGAAGGTAGGGTGTAGGAACTTAACCAAACCCTTATCAAAGAGGGACATGACAAAGTCCGAAGTGATCAAGCCACCAAATATCAGCAACTGTGGGAGAACATATGAAAACAAGAGGAAATATTTTGGAGACAAATATCTAGAGTCCAATGGCTAAAAGAAGGTGAGAGGAATACCATATTTTTTCACAAATCCACCATGGCAAATAGAGCACATAATAGAATTTCTTTGATTAAGGATACAAGAGGAAATAATCTCAAATCTCATGAAGAAATAGAGGTAGTTCTAGTCTAATACTTTAGAAACATAACATAGGAAACCTATTATGAAAGAGATCACTACATTCGGGACTTCACTAAGCACATACCCAGGTTAGTTTCCAGAGAGGATAATGTTAACCTTTACAGGCCTGTGACCGAAGAGGAGGTAAGTGGGGTTCTCAAAGAAATGCAGAATGGTAAGGCACCAGGCTCAGATGGTTTCAATGTCGATTTCTTCAAAGCTTGCTGGAATATTGTCAAACAGGACATTCTGCAGGTAGTGGAAGATTCCAGGAGGCACAAAACCATTTTGAAAGCTCTGAACTCCTCTTTTATAGACCTGATCCCTAAATAGGAGCTGGCTCAAACCCCTAATAGTTTCAAACCTATAGCTCTATGCAATGTGATTTACAAGATAATATCAAAGGTGGTTGCAAACAAACTCAAACCCCTCTTGCCTTCACTAGTTTTGGGGGAACAATCTGGATATGTGGAAGGAAGGCAAATTCTTAATAACATCATCCAAGCTCATGAAGTGGTACACTCTCTTACTAGTAAGAGAAAAGCTGGAATGATCATGCAACTAGACATAGCCAAAGCTTATGATAAACTGAATTGGAACTATATCAAGAAAGTTCTTATTGCTTTCGGGTTTGATCACAATTGGGTAAGATGGATTCTGGCTTTGATTACTTCTTCTAGTTTCTCAATGCTAGTCAATGGATCTCCTTCAAAAACATTTACCCCTTCCAGAGGTCTTAGGCAGGGTGACCCTCTCTCTCCCTTTCTCTTCGTCCTCATGATGGAAGGACTGGGCAGGCTATCAAGCATGCAAAAGTAGTTGGTAACATTAGGGGGATACAACTCTCCGACAATGGAAAATCCTTAACTCATCAACAATTTGTGGATGACACCATGTTGCAGGGAATACCCACAGTCAAAGAAGCTCTTGCTTATAAACAAATCCTCAATGACTTTGCCATGGCCTTTGGTATGGAAGTTAATATTTCCAAATCTAAGATTTTTTTCTTCAATACATTTCTATTCAGAGGAACATATTTAGAATTATGGGCTTCCAAATAGACTCTCTCCCCTCAAAATACCTAGGGGTTCCATTAACTGCAAAACTGTTACACAAAAGTATTTGGGAGCCGATGATTAGTAAGCTACAAGACAATACTAGGAAATGGACATTCAGATCATTAAACTTGGCTAGCAGGCTTGTCCTCACAAAGGCTGTGCTTCAATCAATCCCAATATTTATGCTTTCAGCTATCCCTGCCCCTAAAGGAATTATGCATCAAATGAGAAACATTCAAAGAGACTTTCTTTGGGGCAAGGGGGAAGAAAAGAAAAAATGAGCCTTAGTTGCATGGGAAAAAATGTGTAAACCCAAGAACCACGGGGGCCTTGGATTGGATGATCCTGAGATTATTTGTAAGGTTCTAAGGGAAAAACTATGGTGGCGATGGATAAAGGAACCAAAAACACAATGGGCCATAACTTGGAAAGAAAAATATGCAAGTTCTTGGCTAGATAATGACCGCATAAGAATGGATGGGAATATAAGAGGATCTCATATTTGGAACAAAGCCTTGGATAACAAAAGATTAATTCAAGACCACAACTTCTGGGAAATTAGAGAGGGAGACTTAGCCTTATTTTGGGAGGATAGATTGCAACAAGAACCTATTTTGTTACAAAAGGACCTTGAGAACCTCAAATTAGAGACAGACACCAAGGAGCTTACCCAGGTAAAGGATTTTTGGGATCAAACTCATAGTACAGGGAAAGGAGAAAATGGAGAAAACTTAATCTCCAAAATGACAGACCTCTAAAAACTAAGGCCAAAAGACTAATGAAAATGTTAGAGTAAAGGAAAATTCTAGTTTCAAGGGGGTATGACCAGCTGAGATGGGGCAACAACAATGAGGGGAACTTTAATCTCAAAGAAGCTAAACTCATACTCCTTGAACTTGATTCCCATGCTCCTGACAGGATTTGGAAAAACCTTTGGAAGTATCAGGGTTGGATGAAAATTAAACTTTTTCTGTGGCTGGTTCTGCACAGGAAAATCCTGACCTGGGATAATATCAGGAAAAGGGGTTTCCTAGGGCCTTCTAGATGCCAACTCTGTGAGGCTCAAGAGGAGACCATGGAACACCTTCTCAACAATTGCATTTTCACCTCTAGATTATGGGATTCTTTTGTAGCTATCTTCCAACAATCTGACAGAGATACTAGAAGTTTTTTCAATACTCTCAACAAGTGGCGAAAGAACTTTTCAGATAATGAAGTTCTTGGTTTAGCATGGGCTCTTACACGAAGCTTCATTCTTTGGAATGTTTGGAAAGAAAGGAACAATATAATCTTCAAGAATGTTAAGAAATCTTCCCTGTATATTTATGATATGATCCTAAAATAGATTAAGGAAACGGTTAGCACTACCATTCGAAATCTTCCCTCAAATCCCCCTTTTGCTACAGACTGGAGGATTCTCTGTAGACTAGAGGGTTAGGGTCTCATTCCTCAGGCCTTAGTTAGGAAAGTTTCTATTGTGGATCCTGAACTAGATTTCTAGCATCCTCCCCCTAAGGGCTTTCTATAATTCAACATTGATGGGGCTTCCAAAGGTAATCTGGGCAAGGCAGGCCATGGAGGGGTGTCAAGGGATGATAGGGGAGATATTCTGTTTATCTTCCATGGCCACTTAGGAAAAGATACCAACAACATGGCGGAGTTAATGGCCATGGAACACTGTCTTGAGTTTCTGGTTTAGGAAAATCACCAAAATACGATCATTGAAGCTGACTGTTGGGTCCCTATAATACTAGTGATTACCCCATTACTATTGTATTTATACCCCTTATTAATATTGTTGTGCCCTTATTGCCCCCATATTGTTATTACTGTTCCCCATAGAATTCCTCTATTGTTATTTTTGTGGCTTTATATTATTATTGTTAGGTCGGCTGGATTATATTGTGACTCCATAGACTCCTATAGATAGAAAGGAGGTTTTGTCATTTGAATCATCCAAGAATTGTTCATTTATGTAATGTAAAGGAGGTTTCCCCCTCGAAGAGGCTGAATTCTAAGGCGTTGATCCATCTTTTCTATCTTTTCTTGAGCTGGTTTCATAACATTTGGTATCAGAGCTTTGGGTTCTAGGGTTTCGCTGCTCCAAACAGGTCATCGTGGTATTTTCGCTATAACTTTTTTTTTGTGATGTTTCATAAGTTTCAAAAAAAACCCATTTGAGAAGAAATAGCGTTGAACCTCAGGTCCAAATTTCAGATCTTTTCGCACTATATTTGCGGAGATATGATCTAAGGAAGTTGGTCTTTTTGGAGACTCCTGAATTACATTCCAAACACGTGACCTGGGGAAAATCGTCATAAATTTCGCTCTGGGGATCAGATTGAAATTTTGTAAGAAGGTATAGAAAGAGGACAGACTCTAGTTTCGTGTATGAATTTTTCAGATCCAAAGGTAAAAAAAGTAACTTGTGCCACGTCGTACAAGTTCGCTCTACTGAACTAGTCTATAATCAAGTCACTGTGGGAGATTTCACATAACTCTTCCATGGAGAATTCAATTTGGATCAAACTTGTGGCATTAGAAAGAGGACATAGAGGGCTACTGCAGGTCTCAAATTTAGAACTAGATGATTGAAAAGTACAGAGATACATCAGAGGTAATATCGAGCTCCTACAAAGTGAAAAAAGGTGTGTAGATTTTCTTAAATTTTTGCTTAAGATCGGTTTGAAAATTATTCTGAAGGAATTATTATCGGTAACTGATGCCCCGAGGAAACAAAATGCAAACACCTAGTAAGGAACCTGAAAGTTCTAGTATGACTCATGAAGAAGAGGAAGAAATGCTACATGATATATCAAAATTACAAGAACAAGTGCAACAAGTGTCACGCTCACAAAAGCTAACAGAAGCTAAGATAAATGGCATGGAATCTAAGATAAAGGGCGTGGAAGCTAAGATGGATGATTGGAAGACAGATTTGAAGATAGACATGGAAGAATTGAAGATATATTTGAACACAAACTTGAAGACAGGCATGACAGATATGAAGACAGATTTGACAAATTTTCTACAAGAAATACTTACTAATGGTGAAAAGGTAGTAAAGGAAACTCATGATGCGAACAAAAGAAATGTTAATCATGATATCATAGACTCTAATGTTGGATTGAAGCCCCACCATATTCCAAAAATCGATATGAGGAAGTTTGATGGCAAGGATCCTGCAACATGGATATTACAGATAGAGCAATTTTTCAATCTCAATAATGTGCAAAACACACAAAAGGTATGTATGGAAACTTTATATTTGGAACCAAATCAGTTTGTATGGTATCAATGGCTTTGCTCTCGTAAACTATTTATCACTTGGGCAATTTTTATGGAAGAATTGATAGCACATTATGAGGATACAAAAAGCAACACTTTTTTTAGCCAATTGATAAGTCTCAAACAAAAGGGTTCAATAATGGAGCACATTGAGGAGTTCCAAAAATTGAACATAAGGGTAAAAGATATTCCAGAGGAGCATAGGATTGATGTGTTCATAGGGTCTTTAAAGGATAATATCCAACATGATATTCACCTTTGGGAACCTGATTCATTAGAGAAGGCATTCAGGTTAGCAAGAAAAATGGAAAGCAAAATTATGGCAACTAGGAAGCATACCACTCACAACTATAAAGACGGAAGTGTTGTTGCCCCTAGCATTCCACAACCTATAAGGTTGACACCACAACAATTGGAAGAAAAAAGAGCAAAAGGGCTTTGTTACAGTTGTGATAGCAAATACACTAAAGGTCATAAGTGTGCTGAGAAGAAATTATTCTACATAGATTGTGAAGAGGAAGAAGAAAAGGAGCAAGAAAGGTCGAAGGAAGAGGATATACTCCAGGAACAAAGCCTAGATGAAAAAAAAATAAAATCTGACCATATCTTGTAATGCATTGGCGGGAATTACCATTCCTCAAACCATCAAGATAGAAGGATAAATCAAGAAGAAAAAGGTAATAGTGTTGATTGATTCAGGAAGCACCCACAATTTTATTCATTGTAGGGTAGCAAAAGAATTGAATTGCTTCCTATATCCAGCACCAGAGTGTCAGGAACAATAAATTTCTCTGGAAAGTACCATAATATCAAGCTATCCATGGGAGAATATGTATTGACTAGCTCAATGCTTTCCATTCCAATGGGAGGTGCTGATGTTGTACTAGGAGTCCAATGGCTACAATCCTTGGGCACAATAGCTTTTAATTTTCAAGAAATTTTCATCAAATTTTCTGCGGAAGGAAAGGAAGTTGAATTAAGGAGTATTGCAGGGAAACTAGGAAAGATAATCAGCTCTAATGGTATGACAAATCTTCTAAAAAAGGAGCAAAGAGGTGTAATTGCACAATTATGTTCGCTAGATGTTTCCACATCGGAATCATCTATTTCTCCAGATCTCCAAAAAGTCCTGGACAATCATTCCAAGGTATTTGAGACTCCCAAAGGTCTCCTACCTATGCATGATCATGATCATACTATTCATCTGATTCTAGGAAGTGTTCCTCCAAACATCAGGCCGTACAGATATCCCTATGTCCAAAAGAGTGAAATTGAACGTATGGTTGCAGAAATGCTAGAGGCTGGTATAATTCAACCGAGTCAAAGTTCTTTCTCTGCTCCAGTAGTATTGGTGCACAAGAAGGATGGATCATGGCGCATGTGTCCGAATTATAGGGAGCTCAACAAGCTCACTATTAAAGATAAGTTCCCCATTCTTGTCATTGATGAATTACTGGATGAATTGCATGGATCAATTTACTTCACCAAGTTGGATCTTCGTTCAGGATATCATCAAATCAGAATGAAGATTGAAGACATTCCGAAAACAGCATTTAGAACTCATGAGGGTCATTATGAATTTTTGGTCATGCCTTTTGGCCTTACCAATGCACCTTCAACATTTCAAGGTTTGATGAATTCAATTTTCAAACCATTCCTTAGAAATTTTGTGTTAGTATTTTTTGATGATATACTAATCTCCAGCAAGTCTTGGAAGGATCATGTTGAACATGTTGACGGGGTGCTACAACTATTGGAGGAGAAACAATTATATGCAAAAGGATCCAAATGTTTCTTTGGAGTCCAGGAGGTGGAATATTTGGGTCATATTGTATCTCATGAAGGAGTTAAGGTAGACCCTAGCAAAATTAAAGCCATTAAGGAATGGAAAATCTCCACATCCATAAAACATCTACGAGGATTTCTTGGGTTGACAGGGTATTATCGCAAGTTTGTTAAGAATTATGGGAGAATAGCAGCACCTCTAACAACATTATTGAAGAAAGATGCATTTTCATGGACTCCGGAAGTAACAAAGGCCTTTGAACATCTTAAAGAGGCAATGTGCCAAGCACCGGTCTTAGCTACACCGGACTTCACAAAAACCTTTATTGTGGAATGTGATGCTTCAGGAAATGGAATTGGTTCTATTCTAATGCAAGATGAAAGACCCATTGCTTTTGAAAGTCGTCCAATCAAGGGAAAGTTTTTAAGCAAAGCTATTTATGAGAAGGAAATGTTGGCAATACTCCATGCACTTAAGAAATGGCGACCCTACCTAATGGGAAGACACTTCAAGGTAAAAACGGATCATGATAGCCTTAAATACTTTTTAGAACAAAGATTATCCTCTGAAGAGCAACAAAAGTGGGTCACAAAGATGTTGGGTTATGACTTTGAAATCATCTACAAAAAAGGGAAGCAAAATGTGGTGGCAGATGCACTCTCAAGAAAGGATGAGGATGTGGAAGCATTGTTGTGCGCCATTTCTATTATCCAACCATATTGGATAAGGGAAGCAAGGGAGGAATGGAAGAATGACGAAGAAGTGTGGGCAATTATTCGAAAGCTACAACAAGATTCCAGTACGTCTGATACATTTAGCTGGAAAAATGATTCGTTATGGTACAAAGATCGCTTATACCTCTGTAAGAATTCCTAGCTAAAACAAAAGATTCTTATGGAATTGCACACTTCTCCCTTAGGAGGGCACTCAGGATTTCTAAAAACTTACCACAGGGTTAAGAAGGAATTTTTTTGGGATGGCCTTAAATCAAATATTCAAAAGTTTGTGGCGGAATGTTTGTTTTGCCAACAAAATAAAGTGGTAAAAATTAAGACACCGGGTCTATTACAACCTTTATCCATTCCAAGCCAACGTTGGGAGGAGGTTTCAATGGATTTTATCACAGGTTTACCCAAGTCTGAGGGAAATAGTGTCATCATGGTGGTAGTTGATAGAATTACCAAGTATGCACACTTTTGTGCATTATCACATCCATTTAAAGCCAGTACGGTTTCTACTGCATTTATGGAAACAATTCAAAATCTACATGGAAACCCAAAGATTATTGTAAGTGACAGAGATCCCATTTTCACTGGAAATTTTTGGACAGAATTATTTTCTTGTCTTGGTACTCAGTTAGCTCATAGCTCATCTTATCATCCTCAATCTGATGGGCAAACTGAGATAGTAAACAAATGTTTGGAAGGATATCTTCATTGCTTTGTATCTGATAAACAGACACAATAGGTCGAATGGTTGCCTTTGGCTGAATGGTGGTATAACACTTCCTTCCATACAGCAACAAAAATGACCCCATTTATGGTACTTTATGGGTATCAACCACCATCCATCACATCATATTTAAGAGAAAATTCTAAGGTTCCTGCAGTGGAACATCACATAAAACATCAACAACAAGTCCTCCAACTCTTAAAGGATAACCTCGTGTTGGCACAGAATAGAATGAAACAACAGGCAGATCAACATCGCAGTGAAAGAAGTTTTGATGTAGGTGATTGGGTATTCCAACGGCTACAACCATATAAGAAAATGTCCCTCAAGCAAGCTAAGAAGGATAATAAATTATCACCAAAGTATTATGGTCCGTACAAGGTGTTGCAAAAGATTGGTACTATGGCATTCAAATTGGAGCTTCCGGCAGCTTCTCGATTGCACCCAGTTTTCCATGTTTCATGTTTAAAGAAGGTTATAGGCGACAAGCTCCCAGTTCAAACAATATTTCCAAAACTTGACGAGGAAGGAAAAATTATATTGGAACCAGAAGCAGTCATAGAAACAAGAACTCGACAGCTATGAAATCGATCAATTTCAGAGTATCTTATCAAGTGGAAGAACTTATCCGCTGAAGATTCCACATGGGAGGATGAGAATTTTATGCAAAAGTATCCAGAACTACTCAAGCGTTGAGGACAACACTTTTTTGAAGGCGAGGGGCATATTGGGTCCCTATAATACTAGTGATTACCCCATTACTATTGTAGTTATACCCCTTATTAATATTGTTGTGCCCCTATTGCGCCCATATTGTTATTACTGTGCCCCATAGAGTTCCTCTATTGTTATTTTTGTGGCTTTATATTATTATTGTTAGGTCGGCTGGATTATATTGTGACTCCTTAGACTCATATATATAGAAAGGAGGTTTTGTCATTTGAATCATCCAAGAATTGTTCATTTATGTAATGTAAAGGAGGTTTCCCCCTCGAAGAGGCTGAATTCTAAGGCGTTGATCCATCTTTTCTATCTTTTCTTGAGCTGGTTTCATAACACTGACTCTGAGCTGTTCATTCACTCAGTCAAAAGAATAAGCCGGGGAACAAAATTGAAAAAAGCCTCTACAAACTGGAGGCTAATTCAAGTCTTCCAACGGATTCAAAGTCATTTACAAAGACTGAGAATAGTTAGTTTTGCACATGTGCGAAGAAAGGCCAATAAACTAACAGATTTGCTAGCCAATCAAGGAGTGATCTACACAGATAATAGGGTAGTGATGAATTGGCGAGAGTTCCCTATAAATAGACTAAAGATGGAGTGTCAAAACCAAGCAAATGAAGATAATACAGTGTTCCTTAAGAGAGCCATAGAGGCAGGTACAACTACCCAACAATTGTCTATTCAGAGGCATGCTCATAATGGGGTCTTTTGAAAGCAGTCTGGAGAGGTTAACCAACATTTCCCAAATTAATTGGTTCAATGTTTGGCTGTGCTGATGAAAACAAAAGGGATTTAGGGGTTGCAGGTAGGCAGGTGCCAATTGCTTCACGTATCGGATCAAGGAGGGTTGACGATGCGAACAATCGGGAGCAGATGACACTTGAAGACCGAGAAACTAGAGATTTCCGATTTTGCCCTTTTCACCACAACTTGAGTGGCTTTCAGGTGATCATGACCCTCACAAGCAGGAAGCGGTTTTTTCCCCTTTTGGGAGCGATCCCACTCAGTGAGCTCCACGTGGCGGTGGGGTTGGGACGAAAACCACCCTTATCGCATGCTAACTTCCATGAATGTTGGCTGGTGTGATATATATCTCCACCGTTGGATCTCACAAGGCGATTCAATGGATCAGATCGCTCATGTAGGTTTGTGGACCCTTGCAGTAAATGGTGAGCAACTTATCATGGTGATTTGGTCTATAGCCATTAGATCAATCAGAATGGTTCAACGGTCAAGATTAAAGAGGAAGGCTAGGTTTGGCAGGAAAAGAGTATTCCGTGGGAAAAAGGCTTACCATGCGGGAAACCGAACCAAAGTTAAAGAAATCGGTCATATTTTTTGCCTTTTTATGCAGACAACCATATGTTCTTTTCGGGTCCGAGTCCATGTGTATTTTTCTTTTGAGAAATGTAAAGTTTGGAGATAGGGTGTAGGGAACAGTTTTGATGGGGTTTCTCCCCAATCACCAACCATGAGAGTTTTGATGTATTCTATGTACTTTATTTTTTGATTAATGAATTGGAAGGTCCAACTCATGCATTAGCAAGAAAGAGATGTTACTAGTAATGTGTGTGACTGAGTTTTTATGTTTGGCTAAGCATAGAGTGCGCTGTTTTGTACTATTGAGGGTTGTTGAGTAAGTAGGGATTTTGTATTTAGATTGAGTAGAGATATATAAGTGGGTCCAGTATGAAAATCAATGAAATGGGGCCTACATATGTTTGAGAGGAGAATAGTTGGACTGGTATAAAAATGTTTGAAAGATGGTCCACAAGGGTTTGAAGGTTGGGGCCTTCAATGTGGTAAGTGGTGGCATGCTTAGGGAGTGGTGGCTTCCTTCAGGTAATAGCCTAAGAAATTGGGAGTGGTGGCTTCCCTCAGATGGTGGCTTGAGAAGCTATTGGAGGTTGGGGCATCCAACAAGTTATGGCATGCAACAGGTTGGGGCCTACATATAATTATGGAAGTGGTGGCTTCCATCAAGTAGTCGCTTGAAGCAAGTGGTTGCTTGCATGCATCGCAAGTTGGGGCCTGCACACTAGTGGTGGCCAATGCATGATGTAAAATATTATTAATAATAATAAGAAGAAAAAGAAAAGAAGTACAATGGTTTTTCTTTGAGAAGGGTTTCCACTTAATATATAATATCCATGTGTTTGCTAGTGTTTGCTTTATGTGTTTCTCTCAAGGGTCACTTTTGTATGTGTTATTTGCTACTCAGATGATCTTGTAATGCATATGTTATCTGTTGTTGATATATTTGGTACTGTTGGTTATATATATGGCGCAACATATTAGTTTCTAGATAGATAACTATTAAATTGAAGCTAAGTAATAAGTATTTGAAACATAGACTGTTTTAGTGTGAAAAAGGCATGTACATACACATATTGA
This sequence comes from Pinus tabuliformis, assembly GCA_031772625.1. Lineage (NCBI taxonomy): Eukaryota > Viridiplantae > Streptophyta > Pinopsida > Pinales > Pinaceae > Pinus > Pinus tabuliformis. Next base: position 1,432,927,056 of record CM062818.1, on the reverse strand, counting down.
TTTAAGGAAAGTAACATATATTTTTTAGTGAAAAAATGGTAAAAAGTGGAAATTGATGATCCATATAGCACAATACTGATTCACCCCCATTGCCCCCACCCCCCACAACTTTTATCGTCAAGTTCTGAACAATTGGTATTAGAGCGGGTGTCTTTAGGTGTAGCTTGACCACTAGAAGGTAGATCTGAGTTTTTTTTTTTTTTTTTTCCAGATGGACCATCAAGGAGTGTCTCTTCTAAGTGATGTAAGCTACTAGGTATGGAGAGAAAAGGTGAAATTCTTGTGGATCTAATTTTTGGAGTATTATATCTAAAGATTATGGTAAGGATCCTATCTCAGGGAGTGTAGAAACTGAATGCTCAAGTAAAATGTGTGATATATGACAATCTCCATAATGCATATCTTGAGAAGATAATGGATCTGAAATCTGCAAAGGACATATGGGATAGGGTACAAATAGTTTATGGAGGAGACAATAGTAGAAATAATGGAGAGATCGAGAAGATGAGAAACAAGAATACTAATAAGAAGGGATCTCAGAAAAAATATTCTCAGCCAAAGGAGATCCATCCCCCTAGTGCAAGAGTAACTGATCCTCAAGAGGAGAAATTAGAAAATCGAGAACTAGGTGTATTAAATCAAGGTAGATATGAAGGTAAAATTTTTGATGAGTTACTTCTGAGTTATGCATTAGATAGTTTTTACAATACCATTAAGATTTGATCAGTCAAGATGATGATGTAATGATTCTTAAGGCTAAATTTGAGTCAACTATGGTTGTAATTAATAAGCTAACTGTTGAATTAAGTAGGCTGAAAACTATGTGTAGAGAACAAGGAAAATTATTGTAGCTTTGTGATGACAATGAGGTTGATCGAAAGAGGAAATCATCAATTTGGATCTACCCATTTTCAAGAGGAAAAAAATATTGAGGATGTGATGGACAATCAACTAAAGGAAAGAGAGGGCTGAGTTGAAAAGTTTTAAGTTGAAGCAGTCTCCATGTGGAAACAACTAGAAAAAAAATAAAATTAACTAAAGTATGAGAAGAGCGCTAAGGTTTTGTACAATATCCTTAGTAGCCAAATATTTCCCTTGATCAGATTCAGTATTGGCTTTCAAAAGGGAGAGTCTAGGTCACAGGCACATGCAAAAAATGATGCAAAACATAAGAAGCCTATAATAGATAATGGTAGCAGCAAGAGAACCAATAAAGGAAAGAAGCAACAAATACAACAACTGAGAAGATAATCTAGAGGAGCACATATGTCAAGAATATCATTTGTTCTTATAGTTGATGTTGACTGATTTCAAAAGTCAAAATCCCTTTGCTCCCTTGATTGACGAGATTGTATGCTACACCTGTCATAATTGCGGACATGTTGCATCCAAATGTAGGATTAATTTATATAGTCCTAGTTAACAATTTGGGAATCCAAGGTGATCAACAACTATCAGGTATACAAGTTCATTTAATGGTCATTGTTTCTCATGTAACCTATTTGGCCACAAGGCGGCTGATCACAGATTTCATGCATGGAGTAGAGGTATGACCAATGCAAAACAAATATTTGACTTGGTGAGCATAATATTTGATCCTATAGCCTCATATCTTAGTCATGTGAGATGCTATACTTGTTACAACCTTGGTTACATAGCTAGAGATTATAAATCACTAGTAAAAAATGATGAAATTAGTGACTAGGTGACTAAAAAAGTTAGTCACCACAATTATTTCAAGTGAATTACTATTAATTTTGAGCAATTTTAAGTAACCGAACTAAAAATGACTAACTTAAATGACTAATTTAGTCTAGGGATAAAATATATGAATAGACAATAAGTGACTAAACTAAAAGTGACTAATTTAGTCTAGGATTAAAATATATGACTAGATAATAAGTGACAAAATTAAAAATGATTAACACAAATGGCTATTATATCCCAAGAATAAAAATATGACCAAATAACAAGTACAACAAGGATATGAATTAGTCATTTATGATAGTAATTTTTAATTGTGTCACTTTGGAAATAGAAAATTGCAATTTTGATACTGAAGTGTTACATTTCACTACAGGGGTCTGTGAATCCATCTACAGTATTAAAATTTAGAGACAAAGGCATCTTTGAATCCATATACAGTGTTAAAATTATGAATACCCTTTTGTCTCTAAATTTTAACACTGTAGATGGATTCAGAGACCCCCTTCTTTGGATCCATATGCAATGTTAAATTTAGAGACAAAGGGGTCTCTAAGTCCATTTCCAGTGTTAAAATTTAGAGACCCTCATCTGCAATGTTAAAATTTAGGTAGATTGATTCAACGAACCCCTTAAAGGGGTCCATGAATCCATCTATAATACTAAAATTATAACACTTTTATACAATCACTACTAAACCAACATAAAAGTTGCTATATATATATATATATATATATATATATATATATATATATATATATATATCTGTGTGTGTGTGTGTTAAAATTATAACAATTTTATTCAATATAGAGTATAATTTTTATATAATAGTTTTATACTCCCTTTAGAAGGTTGGACAAAAAAGAGAGTTACTCATATAGAAGGGTTTTAAGGCTTAGTAGGAAGTTGTTCCTCACATATTCTTAGAGAGACAACACACTATTTGTTGTGGGGTTTTTGTGGTCTTGTTACATACGATGGTTGATTATTTCACTAGATTCATAAAGAAAATGATTTTATTAATTTGAATTCAATGTATGTTCATTTAAACTTGGCTAATTAATATAAATCTAAATTACTCTAAAGCCATATTATTTTATAAATAATTCTAAAGATACATGCATTACAAAAATGTGCACACAATCTAATAGCACATTCACATTTTTAGAATGTGCACACACTATTATTAAAAAACCATACATACTAACAATTCTTGTGGCTCTTTATGTAGAATAACATGCCATGGCTCCCATATCCAAGTTGAAATCTAAATATCCCTTAGAGAGTATCTATGTGGTTGTTTGAGGGTTACTTCATGCTCCTTGAACTATAGAAGCTTTATTTGGGGCCTAAGGCCCTATTTTCTCCTCCCCTTGAGATAGTACATTCCCCAAGACCCATTCTTATCATGTAAACCATACCAATGGAGACAAAGATCCCCCATAGAGGCCAAATATTCCCTAGAGATGTCTTGTGTGGGAATTCAAATACTTTTTCAAGAAGATTGATCATGGGAAGATTCAAATATGACCCAAACACCTTATGATGCTTCCTTGACCATGGTTAAGGCCCCAAGTGCCATACATGGTGCAACAATCCTCCTAATGATATTAAGGCTAAATTTAGAGGCCCAAGACCCAACTATGACATACAAAACCTTCAAATAGCATGCCTAACATATAACCTAAAGGTTAAATATATTTTAGATAAAATATGTGTGGTGGTTCGAAGCCTTATTCATATAACACCCATAACATACCTAAAGGTTAAATATATTTTAGATAAAATATGTGTGGTGGTTTGAAAAATTATTCATGTAAATTGAAATTTTTTTTTTAGAGACTAAAGATTTTGTTTTCCATTGTAAAGGCCGTAAAACCCTCTTATTATATATTATTATTATTATTATTATTATAATAAAAAATATATTATTATTATTATAATCAAAAGAGAAAAATGGTGAAGAAATTGTTTAAAGGTGTAGAGCTTTTGTGAAATCTGAAATTTTTAGATGTCCAAACTCTAATTTAATTGAGCCCTTGTTCCCAGGTTTAATTTAATTGAGCACTTGTTCCCGGGTTTAATTTTTGTAGTGAGAAATAGTAGATTTACAATGACATTAATTCCTAGTGCTTGCATAGCTACGATTTAGATGCATACATTTGCATCGACTATGGCTGAAGTAGCTGGTTCATCCTCGGTGTCTGTGTCGATTCCATACAACACCTATGGATTTGATGCATACATTTGAATCGTCTATGGACGAAGCTACAGGTTCATCCTCCTTTTCTGCGTCGATCCCATACAACCCTTCAGCCACAGGTATTTTGAAGCTGGTACTGTTGTCTGCGTCGATTCCATACAACCCTTTGACCATAGGGATTTTGAGTTGGTGGAGTATGTGATATTGAAGCTTGATGCCCTTGTGACTTTGGCGAGGAAGGGATCCATTTTTCCCATGAAATTTGGAATTTTCATGATGTGCGATGGAAATGATGCACACTGGGATTTAGACAGGTTTGGAATCATTTTCAGGCCCAATATACTCAGGATCAATATATTTCTTTATCATAACTAATTGGCACATCCCTTCTATGGACATGATGCTCCAGACTCCTTTTGTGTCAAGACCATTTGAAAAATTGGGTATTACCTTCAGTGCCCAATCTCCTCATTTTTTGGGTGTTACGATTTCTTCTAGTTTTACTAGGTGAATATCTACTTTGTCTCTTTTTCTTGCCCATAGATATCTAAAATAGAGTTTCTGATATTTTTTGTTTTGTTGTGGATTCCTTTTAAGCACACATGCCATTGTCATCTAATAAACTTATGTCACTCATAATCTTGATTAATATTAGTGTGACTCCTTTGGATATTCCCCTATTGCACAACTAATAGATTATTTTCTCTATCATTTTAAAAAGTCATAATTGGAGCAGTCAATCTCTTTTAGGTGGAAAACCAAGGCTTCATAGAAATTTCAAAATTTTTAACTTGTAAGGCAGTAAAGCCTGAATCCATTTCCTCTTTTTCATCACTACTATGATACATGTCTATGGTAGATTTCTCTAGATTGATTTCCATTATCGTTGCTAAGCATAAGATTGAGTGCTACCCCTATGTACTTTGTTTGCTTCTCTGAGTTCACTAACTACTGCCACTCTAAAGAGAACATCATCTTCAAACAACATATGAGAAATTTTGAGATATGGGGTTTTAGTTGTGTTGCCCAGTCATCTTCAATGCATGTTTCTGGGTACCTCTATTTTGAGGGTTTCAGGAAAACAATACTGACTTTGTATCTTCTTCTATTGTCTGCTAGTGAGTTTCTATTTTGAGGGTTTCAGGTGAAACTCTCTCTCTAGTTTTAGTGGTCCCATTTCCACCCTAGCTAGATATTTCCTTCTTCAGTGGACATCATCTGCCACCCTAGAGGATTTGGTTTGCTTATTTCCTAAAGATCTAATAATATTTGTTTGTATGAAGTTTGATATTGTGATTATAATCTGGGTTGTAGGTTTATTGATCCAAATGGATCCAAGAACACTCTCTAAGTCTTGAAAACATTTAAAATCATGCCAAATATCAAAATCATCACATGCCAAGAGCCCTTAGCATGGCAGAAAAACACTATCGAGAGGCAAAAAGACTTGAAATCAGTGGAAAAACAGAGTATGGAGGCGTGGAACAATGGATGCATAGTAGCCGTCAAATCTGGCCGATCAATGGTCTAGATCTGATCGGAAATCACAATAGGCACTCATAGATAGGGATATCACATATATGTATGGCGATGATGATTGGCGGAGTTAATTTCGACCGTTGATCAAGCGCGCATATCGACAACCCATATTACATCACAGGAACACTCGGAGATTGTAGGAGTGCTTACCATGGCTTGGGGGTCATTGTGATGAGCGATTGCGATATCACAATCAAGGAAACCATTATGTGTGATCTGATGAGTTGGACCTAATGGGTTTATCAGTAAAATGTCATAAGATTTGAGATCCACAGAAAAGCCAGTTTTAATGTATTTTTGCAATTTTCGGTTATTAAACGAAATGTGAAGGATGAAGGCTGATGCGATAAGCCAGACCCGAAAGGGTCCCTTAAGGCTATTATATATTGTTTCAAGTCTGGAGAAAGGGCCAGTTTAATGCATTTTTGTGATTTTTAACATATTTCAAAAATACAAAGGGGAACCTTGGAGCAAGGCCGAAGCGACTTGCAATGGCGACTTACAAGCGGACCCGATAGGAGAATAGGGTGGATTTTAAGGACTTTTGAAGTCCAAAATGAGCTATGTTTTGGCGGAATTTCACAATCGTGATTGCATTTTCCTGTGTTAAGTAGGAAACGGCCGCATTTGGGAATATAAAGGATTTCAAGGGACCGATGCACTCTTACATTGCCGAATAGGTGGCCACCTCCCCTTGTGGTGTTATACAATGATTGTGTAATTCTAGAAGAGGGATTCGAAGTGGATAGAGGCCCGAGAGATAGAAATACGAGAAGGAGAAGCGTAGCCCAGATTGACTTTAAAGCCACAGACAGAGAGCAAACAGAACATGCAGTATTGCAGGCAAATGCCTAGATAGAGTTAAGACAGAGACAAAGATCATTGAGGGAGTTTGTGTACTCAGAGAAAGCTTGAGAGGTTCAAGTAAAGCTCTTGTTGTTGTGATCTATTGTGTATTGAGTCTCAAATTGAGCTCATACTGTTGTAAAAAAAAACTCTGCTTGAGGACATAATAGAGAGGCCACCATTGAAGGTTGGACCAGAAGATGTAGCCTAGGAGCATTGGGTGAACTCCTCATTAAATTTGTTGTGTTATGTGTTATCTATTATGTTTTGTTTACTACTTCATTGTCTATGTATTTCACAATCTTATCGATCCATTGCATAAAATAACATAGAGAAATCCATGCACATAAGTCTGTAATACCTTATTAATTGTCTTAGATCTCATCATCAAATCAGTTATAGTACCTCCAAGGGCTAAGTTGTACAATCAAGAAGAAGTTGCTTACTATTCCTAGATTTGATTTATAGGTCTCAAGGTGCCAAGGAGATTTGTAGTGCTAAGGATCGAGTTTCTTAACTTATAGGAGGGTTGAGCTATCTTGTAATTCCAGGGATTAGTGCCAAAAATCATCTTCAGAATTTGGGACTAAACATTGAGGCCAGATTTATTCCAGCTAGTGGGTTGAATCCCTTGTGAAAGGAGCTGATCTGAAGCTACATTTCTAGGCCACTAAATTCCCAGAATTCGTTTGCCAAGTAGAGATCTCCAACATTGATTGTCCAAGCACTATATTGACCCTAGGGACCACAAATTTCTTCATTTTTAGACTGATATGTATTGTAATTGGCCTAATTTACATGACTGAGTATTATCTATGTACCTAGGAAATGTATTTCTGCAATCTAGAGCTAGAGTATTCTTATAAAATGACTTTGTGTTGACATTTGTGTTAGCAACCACTTCCTTCCAGGTTCCTCTATATTACCTATGCACTATGCTCTTGTTTATATCTTGCTGTTATGTATTTTTGGGTTTTCATTAATGGAGGAATAATGCTTTAAAAGGTTGTAGCATGCATCTCTTAGTGGAAAAATAATATGTTGGGTTCCCTATAATTTCTATTTATGAGCTAGGTTATTCATGTAATGAGTTTCTTGTTCCTTTCTCCTTATTAATGTGTGACAAACAAGAAAATACTCCTACATCAATCTACTCTCAAAATGTTTGACAAAGACTTTCACTAAAGAAAAACCAACAAACTCAGAAGACACAATGACATTTGGAAGAAATTTTGAGATGGAATATTAGTGGTATCAGATCCATGCTCTTGGTCAGATGTGGGATTAAAACCATGTAATATCGAACCGAAATCAAAAGGCTTAAGGTAACTAGGAAAAATGTTTCTTAAGATGGATACTTTTCTAAAAAATTTGAAGATTATAACAAAAACTTCGCAAAAGTGATAAAGCAAATGGAAGCATGGGTATCTTTAGAATCAGTAAAGAGAAAGGGAAGTTGTAGACCCGAAGATAAAAGAACAGCTAATGACCAGGACTCAAATTCAAAAACTCTTGGGAATCTTGCTCTAAATAAAGAGGCCTACTATGTTCCCCATACTATAGGGATTGATGGGAAGCCAAACATTAATAACCTGCCATCTGGAGATGTGGTTACTGTCAAGATACCTGCATCTAATAGCCATTGTGACACACAATTGATGGGAAACATGAGAATATCATTTTCAAAACGTGTGGCTAAGATAATTAACAATGTAGAGTCATCTTGTTAATTTTAGATAACAATGGTATGTTCTATGCTTAGCACAATTTACTTCAATTTTCCTTTAGCAACCCAATAACAATTTCCAATTATTTCCAGTAGCAATCATATTAACCATTAGTCACATTGACAGTAAATGCAGATAGAACATAAAACAAATGCAGAAGACAAGCCAAGACAAGAGGACACCACATTTGGTGGATGCCAGGGGAAAACCCCAATGTGGGGAAAACCCTTTAATTAAATCTTCTTATTATTATTCAATAGTTCAGTAGAGAGATAGAGTACAAAAGTAAAATAGACTAGCCCAATACAAAATCAAATCAGCCCTGTCAAATTTTGCAGTCAACTGGAATCAAACTTCATCCCTAACCAGAAAGTCAACTTTAGTTAAAACAACAGTGAAACACCTCCTTTGAAGCTTGGTCAAAGGAAGTCAAATTCGACCTCCAGTAGTGGTCAAAGTCAACCCAAACAATCACAAAAATGTTGATCAAACTTGATCAACCTACGGTCAAACATGCCCGTAGTCAACACAAATCAAACAACTCCAAAATGTTCGATCTATGTGCCAGTCAATGTGGCCTAAAGAAACCAAAATTATGCCCTCAAAATCACAGTCAAAATAGGTCAAAATCTCCTTGGTCAATGTTGGTCTTGGAGTTTGATATTTGGCTTGTAATTTTCTACCTAGAAAATCATCGTCCTTGCCCATGAGAGAGAGAGAGAGAGAAAGACTGCCCAAGCTATACAAACCAATATGATGAATAGAGAGAGAGGAATGTATGAGTGATTGATGTCTAAATGAGGTGTGTGGTCTCTTCTATTTAAACACTTCGTTGTGGGTGAAGAGACACATCCATTGGGCTTATTGACCCTACATTTAGCTGAGGCTGACCTAAACAATTAGCACATGCATGGTCATAAATTCAAAATCACACTTCTACTTGTTTGAATGAGATGATATTTATATCAATATTGGACCTCTTGAAAAGAGGAATCCAATGCAATCATCATCTCCATCAAATGAGCTTTTCCAAGGTGGAATTTGGCCCTAGTTTTCATTTTTAACACATTTGGATATGAAGGCATTGGTAACAATAAGGGAACATTCATTGCACACCAGGACTATAGAGAGGCTTTATATGGGAATAGTTGGATCAAGGTGTGTTAAAGAAGTGACCTGATAGGAAGAAATACTAGGCATATGGGGGTTATTTTGGGAACCTCTCAAATGACCTTAATTTTTGCTTAGATGATATAACATGGCTAGATCAAACTCCTCATCCAGTACTCAATGAAATTAAATACTCTCACCAACCAATAAATCTTTCACTGAGGGGAATGGCATTTGATTCAAACACAGGAATTCTACGGGACTAGAAGATCAACAAATTTTGTTAAATTTTGGGACATGTTCTCTACTTAGTTACTTCACTAATCCAGATTATCCCATTTATCAATCCAATTTGATTCCAGTAGAAATCACATAACTCATTATCATATAAATAGTAACTGAAGAAAGAACATCAACGATATAATTTGAATACAATCCAAGACAAAAGAACACGAGGATATGGCTCAAGCCAGGGAAAATCCCCAAGATGGGGAAAAATATTTATCAATTCTTCTTATCATTAATATCAAATGTTCAACAGAGAGTGAATACAATAATTCAAAGTCAAAATCACTTGAAAATGTGAAGGTCTAATACCACTGCCCTTAGACAAGGAGATGGCTCAAACAAAGCTGCAAATCTGGCATTTTGAGCAAGCTCCAAGGACTATTGACTTCTATGCAATTCTGGTAGGACTGGCTAGGGCATAAACATAGCTTTCTACAACGCCCCATTCACTGCCTTCTATACCTTCTATTGACTATGATTTCGCTTCAAAAAATAACTCCAAATACTCGTTTCCCTTAAGCCTTCTTCTAGGCTTCAAAAACCAACTACACAACCCCCTGAAGAGGCATGACAGACTGCGACTTCCTAGATGTAGATTCTTGACCTCAAAAATAGGGTACATAAGGCCTGCGGTGTGGCTGTAGATGACCCAAAGAAGTGCAGATTTCGTTTAGGAGAGATTCACCATAAAAATCACACCCAAAACATCCTTGGACCAACCTTTATACACAACGAAAAATTCATCTCAAACCTTAGACCTGTAATAGAAGATAAGAAAGCTTAGAACAATCCACACAAAGGCCCAGACTTGTCCCTAGGAGGCTCTGCCTTCTGGCTAAGGAATTTAGCCCATCAAACAACCCTGCCAAGAAAATAACCTAGTCCTTCCTCCTGCGGCTATTTCAGAGAGTAAATAACGTGTGTGAGATGATCAAATGATGTTGGAGGACATTGCCTTTTTATAGGAGGTGAATAAGGGTTTCGCTTGTAAAATTATCCCCAAGCTGACCTTGATGAATTACACATGAGGGGGCTTAATTTCAAAAATATAATTTTCCTCATTTAAACATAGTGATCTTTAGGTTGATTTTGGTCCTCTCGAAAATAGGATATCAATGCCATAATTATATTCATTGAAGGAGATTCCCAAAGTAGAATTTGGCCCTAGTTGCTAATTTCAACACTACCTCTCAACTAAGGAGAGTTCCACATGCCAATTCATCGTGCCATCCTATCATCATGAATCATCTATGCATCTTGCCTCATCTCTGTTGAACACTGATATAGATAATGAAGAAGAATTGATCGAGAGTGAGTCACAAGACCTTGCTACTCTCCACTGAAAAAAGTCAGTATACATAACCAGGGGTCGAACCCCAGTCAAACTTGATCCCATGTGATCAAGTTGTTGAACATCACGCATCCTAGACATAGGGAGTACAACAGCACACGATGTGTCCATCGGTAGTTCTATGGTCCCTATCCACTTTTCCCAACTCATTGGCCATATGAGAGGTACTTCCCATGTGACCCTGACTACATGGGTAGGATGACACTAGAGCAATAGTAGGGAAATAATAAAACTTTCTCACAACCACACGTAGGGAAAGGATGAACCACATTCTACAGTCACATATCACAACCATCGTAGGGAAAGGATAAACCACATCCTACAGTCACATATCACAACCATCATAGGGAAAGGATAAACCACATCCTACATGCATGCCAACCAATAATCATAGGAAGGATCCTACACATGTGGAAAGGGTGAACCACATCCCACTGACATGTCAAGCATCGATTGTAGAGAATCAACATCGTACATATGGGAAAAGGATGAACCATGTTCCACCAACATGTCCACATGTGACAACAAGTAGATGCCTATATGCATCTCTCATTTGGGTATCTGCAAGAGAAGGTGAACCACTCATCTTGCTCATATGCCATAAGAGAAGGTGAACCACTCATCCTATGCATATCTCATCAATATTAGAGGAAGGTGAACCAATCACCCTACACACATGATAACCACCATAGGGGAAGGTAAACCACTCACCCTATGTGTCATATATCATAATGAGGTATCACAGGGGAAGGTGAACCACTCACCTTATACCTAGCATACCTATAGGGGAAGGTGAACCACTCACCCTATGGTCACTCATAACATCAATAAGTACCTCAGGCCCCCAAGAGCTCCCAGAGCTCAATGTTCAATCGGGACCCTCTTAATAGGGTATATCCATGACTCCTAGCCTCTCTTTGAAGGAAGATAATTTTGTCCTTACCAAGAGGTTATGCATGGATGACAGTAACCTTCACATTCAACTAGAAATAATAGAGCTTGATTGATTTCCTCTATACCATATCCAAATAGAGGTACCCAATATAAGGAGTTGTCATGAATTCTCTAAAAGATGAATCACAATATACAATGGTGTTTACCAGCACGTGCCCAAATGGCTTATTGAAGAGCGTCCTCAACCCACTAGCTTCATAATCATGCATGTTGTTTTATAAATTCAACCTCAATGGTGCTCTCAGAGAAATAATCTGTAGTATTTGATTCATCCATGAAATAAAGGTGGATTCCAGGAGATCCATCACTTAGATGTGCTCTTTTCATTCTTCACACAGATAGCTCAAATTCCAGGCAAAGTATGTCATAGATAGATAGGTAGACCTAAATTATAGTAAGCTATATATTTGATCAGGTGTTTAATCAAAACAACAGGACCCCCACAAATTGTCTATGTTAAGGAAGAAGTGCATGAAGGCTAGGAATGTGACCTTAAAAGCCATCTCCCTCTCATTTTGATAAATTAGAGGATCATCACCTGATAATGGTTTCATTTGAGACCATGGCTTGCTTTAAATATTGAGTTGTCCACAACCTGTTATTTTTCCTTTGGTCCATTTGCCAAGATTGTTCTTTTAGTTAATGAATCATAATGCAGATTTGGAGATATAGCTAATCATCAAAGTTAAACATAAGACATTCTGCCAGGGATTTTGTAGCTCCCTCTGAAGTATTGTTTTAGTTTGAAATCAAGTCTTCATTAATCTACCCCTCAATTTTAATATGAAGATTTATCATACAACAATTGCATCTGTAAATCCCTTTACTCCAAATCAGAGAGAAAATTAGCATCATGGTCCTTCTTCACCCAGGGTGAAGAATTCCTCCCATGAGATAATCTAATCAACTAGATGATTCATCATGGCTACAAATCCATCATACAAAGGTCCTTCTCATCCAGGAATTTGAATCCATGCAACCATTCTTCATGAAGTCAATGATCCCCCCACTGTTATTTATGATTATAGAGGTTGCTGCAAGGCACTAGTCCATGTCCTTAAAAAAAAAAGAAAATTCAAAGGTTGCAATCCTTCATTATAATATTTGACTGCTTCAAGACTTCATTTTGATTAGACTCCAAACATAAATCTCTATCTTTCTAGATTCTTGATAGGACATACTGATGTAGACAACTTCAAATCTGATTATGAAAAGGTTTCTGATCTAGAGTCCTGGTCCTTATTGATCTAACAACTTCGACCATACTCTAGAATTTGATATTGAATGATGAACACTTATAGTTGCCAATAATTAGTGATATGGAGATAATACAATCGTTGACTTATTTATGAAGTCAATGGAGGATCTGAACTGATTTATTTAGTTTATTAAGACAAGTATTTTGTATTTTTATTGGCATCATAAGCTCATAATTAGAAATTTAACCAATTTCTCATTAAGTCCTCACAACTAGCAATGTACTCCTGTAATCCCTGAAGATGTCTACTCATGAAAAATGTGCCACTAAAGATGCCTTCCAAGAATAGTGTCCACAAGACTGTTGATTTATACTTCACGATCAACCTATACACATCTTTATATAAGCCTGAGATGATCTTCCAAGATTGATTCTTTCATTGGCATTGATATAGGGAATCAAGATTAATTTAAAAATTGATTCTAGTGTCTGAAGCTTTCCTTCTTTCCAACATACCAAATATTCTATGTTGAACAACCTAGTGATTTGGTATAGGCTCTTATTTAATCACAGTATTGCTATTGTAAATCATAATTCTCCACAAGCTCAAGTAGATAAGATTGTGTGTGTGTGTGTATGTGTGTGTGTGCGCTAAATTCATTATTCTTATTTCACTAAGACTCGTACTATCTCCACAGTTCAGCAAATACTCTTCTTACTGTAGGAGACTGAGTTCAAGGTGATGAGCTTTTTGTTTGTGAGATGAAAAGACTTATTTCAAAGAACTAAGATGGTGTAAAACAAGACAATAGTGATATCCTTTACTGCTGATTCCATTGAAATATTTTGAAATGTTAGCAATAGATTACCATATAATTTTTATGTAGACAAATCTTTGCACATTAGATTAGGAGTAGAATACTTAGAGTTCTGTTCTTCAGGAGGGTAGAATGAATTCTTTAGGACAATATCTCAAACGAGTGTTGTCTGCTTCATGCCTCTATACATTCAAATCTGCAATGTTTCAAGCATGATTTCATATTGATTAAAGATCATATCAATCTAATGACCCACTGTCTTCTCTGTTGTAGTGTTTTTCTTTTGAATTAGAATGTTTCCAGATTAGGCTTCAATTATTAGCCTTAGAAAATCACCCTTACCAATCACTTACAAAGACTGATCTGAGGTCCTTGGAGGCTCCTTCAATTACTGTTTTATGCTCAGATTAGGGCTCGATATTACCATCATTTCAAAAACTAGAACTCACTCTAAAATTTTCCACAAGGTCTCACAATCTACGGCACAGATTTTCATTCGATGTAGATGATGTGAATTATAGTTACATTATTGTTATGACTGTTCAAACACTATCCAAACATTGTATTTACAATGACTAAAATTTTGTCCAATCTTCATTATCACAAGAACTGAAGATTAGGGGACATGGACCTTTAACAAAAGACATCATAAACAATGTCCTATCCCTAGAAAAAATACCCAGATTTCTGAATATACCTTTTGGGTCATAGTTTTGTGTCTCTTTTCTGATGAATCTCGGTAGCATAGGTAATACTCTTGACCCTGGTTATTGAAACTGCCTTATTTTCTATGTTATCCTTTGGGGAATGTACGGCGTCACTCCAGTTATATGATTGGTGTTTTCTCCCTCCAAAACAAGTACTGGGGCTTTTCAAACAAGATACCACAGTGGCTCGGTCCTATTTCAAAAGTCAGAAGATTTCAACATGTAAATATAGAATATCATTCCACAACCAAATGCAAATGACTATCTCTAATTTCGGTCAGAAATAAAGAATTAGACTTTAAAAATGAGCACATATTTGACCTACTCATTGTAACTATGCCCAAGAATTTAATTTAATGCCACAAGGAGCTCGGCTTGGGAATGCCTCTGACTTTTGATGTGATGGATACTTGTCAACAAGTTTCTTAGTGATTGCATTCTCTCTTTCTTGCGCTTTTCCTCACCTAGATCTGATACCATGTTAAATTTGGGGCATGTTCTCCACTTAGTTAATTCACTAATCCATATTAGCCCATTTATCAATCCAATTTGATTCCATTAGCAATCAAATAACTCATTATCATATAAATAGTAATTGAAGAAAGAACATAAACGATAAAAGTAGGAGACAAGCCAAGAATAAAGAACATAAGGATATGGCTCAAGCCAGGAAAAACCCCAAGATGGGGAAAACCATTTATCAATTTTTCTTATCATTAATATGAAATGTTCAACAGAGAGAATACAATAATTCAAACTAAAAATCACTTGCAAATGTGAAGGTCTAAGACCACTTCCCTTAGCAAGGAGATGGCTCAAACAAAGCTGCAAATCTTGCATTCTGAGCAAGCTCCAAGGACTATTGACTTCTATGCAATTCTGGTAGGATTGGCTAGGGCATAAACACAATCTGCTACAACACCCCATTCATTTCCTTCTATACCTTCTATTAGCTATGGTTTCCCTTCAAACAAACCCTCCAAATACTTGTTGCCATTAAGCCTTCTTATAGGCTTCAAAAACCATCTACAAAGCCCCCTGAAGAGGCATGACAGCTGCGGCTGCCTATCTGTAGATTCTCGGCCTCCAAAACATGGGACATAAGGCCTGTGATCTAGCTATAGATTACCCAAATAAGTGTGGCTTGCTCTTAAGAGAGATTGACCATAAACACCACGCCCAAAACATCCTTAGATCAACCCTTATACATAGTGGCAACTTCATCTCAAACCTTGGACATGTAATAGAAGATAAGAAAGCTTAGAACAATCCACACAAAGGCCCAGACTTGTCCCTATGAGGCTCGGCCTTCTGTCTAAGGAATTTAGCCCATCAAACAACCCTGCTAAGACAATAACCTGGCCCTTCCTCCTTCGCTAGAAACACTTTCCTCCTACAGCTATTTTAGAGAGTAAATAATGTGTGTGAGATGATCAAATGATGTTGGAGGACACTCTCTTTTATAGGAGGTGGAGAGGGGTTTCACTTGTAAAATTATCACCAAGCTGACATTGATAAATTACACATGAGGGGGCTTAATTTCATAAATATATTTTCCTCATTCAAATATAGTGATCTTTAGGTCGATTTTGGTCCTCTCAAAAAGAGGAATTCAATGCCACAATTATCTTCTTTGAAGGAGCTTCCCAAAGTGGAATTTGGCCCTAGTTTCCAATTTCAACAACTTCCCTATCCTAAAAACATGCTTACTTCCATGTTTTCTGGGATCTCCAACTAATAATGATAAAGGTGGAGGCTTAATCATTTATGACCATGTTTGGGAATCTTTCTTTTTGGAAAAATTAGAAATTCACAATACAAATTGTCATGCTGTCCAAATGAAAATGAATCATCTACTTGAATATGAAAATATTGAAGGATTGTTCCTATTGAGAAGGTTAAGTAAATAGGCTAGCGGGTCTTCCAAATTAGTGCTAGTGCTAACAAATGAATCCTTTTTCCCAGACCTAGGTTGGAAATATAAAATTCATTTTTAGCATCTAAACTAGCCACCTCCATTTGATCCTGGAGGTCCCCTCCTCCTTGTCAGGCGAACGCGATGGGTACAAACATGACATGAATCCAAAGATCAAAGATACTCATTTTCCACAGGATATTTAACATGCTTGGGTTACCTTGGTCCAAAATCTATTTTTAAATTTAAACTATGCAATTTAAATGATGGGGAAGACCGTGATTCACTATTGGCAGGTGTGCATATAGCTGCTATGCCTAAAGCCAGGGAACTAGGTGCATGGGTTGGAATTAATACCCACATTCTATATGACATCATATCCAATGTTGTAGGAAGCTCTTGGGTCTTTGTAGATTAGGTTCCTCAACTGGTTTTCTCTAAATATTTTCTTCAAGGATCTAGGAATTGTGCTAGATGAAGCCAAGTCACTAGCTTTTCCTATTCCTCCGACTGTTATAACACATCAACAGTTTATTCATGACTCAACTTGTGGATATGTTGAGGAAGTTTATGTTGCAATTATCAAGATTTGGCAAAATATAACAGGTGTCAATGTTGTGGCTCAAGATGAAGGTTATTCTCCCAAATAGATTGTGCAAGAAGTTATTTCCATTTCCAATACAGTGAGGTATATTGGTTTCATTGGCCTTGGAGTGATGGGATATAGCATGGAAACACAACTTATTAAATCAAATTATCATGTTTGTGATTTTGATATATATGAACCAATTTTATCTCGAATTGAAAAAGGGAGTCCAACGAAAGTTGCACAAGGCATTGAGGTTCTCATAGTTATGGTCACTACTAAAAAACAGGTTGGACGTGCATTGTTTGGGGATAGGGGGGCAATTGTAGCTTTATTAGATGGGACATCAATAGTGCTATGTTCAACTGTATCACCAAGGTTTATAAAAGAATTAGAGACACAGTTGGAAGATGAGAGAAAAGACTTTCAGATGGTTGATGCCCATGTATTTGGTGATGTGGTGAAGGCTGCTAGGGGAAAGCTACCTATAATGGCTTCCAAAACTGATGAAGCATTGAAGCACATTGGTGCTTTTTCATCAGATTTTAGTGAGAACTATACATTATCAAGGGTGGATCTGGAGCTAGCATCCCTGTGAAAATGGTAAATCACCTTTTTGCTGGAATTCACACTGCATCTATTGTTGAAGCTATGACATTTAGAGTTTGTTTGAATCTGAACACGCAAAAAGTGTGACTCCTTTGGATATTCCCTTGTTGCACAACCAATAGATTTTTTTATCTATCATTTTAAAAAGTCATAATTGGAACAATCAATCTCTCTTAGGTGGAAACCCAGGGCTTCATAGAAATTTCAAAATTTTTAACTTGTAAGGCGGTAAATCCTGAATCCATTTCCTCTATGTCATCACTACTGCAATACATGTCTATGGTAGATTTCCCTAGATTGATTTCCATTATTGTTTATAAGCATAAGATTGAGTGCTACCCCTATGTACTTAGTTTGATTCTTTGAGTTTGTTGACTACTGGCACTCTAAATAGAACACCATCTTCAAACAACATATCAAAATTTTTGAGATATGGGGTTTTAGTTGTGCTTCCAAGTCATCATCAATGCATGTTTCTAGGTACCTCTATTTTGAGGGTTTCACGCAGATAATACTGAATTTGTATCTTCTTCTATTGTCTATTAGCGAGTTTCTAATTTGAGGGTTTTAGGTGAAACTTTCTCTCTCTAGTTTCAGTGGTCCCCTTGCCACCATAGCTAGATCTCTCCTTCTTCAGTGGACATCATCTACCACCCTAGAGGGTTTGGTTTGCTTATTTCCTAAAGTTCCCATCGTATTTGTTTGCAGGAAGATTTGATATCATTAATATAATTTGGGTTGTAGGGTTATAGTATCTCTAAGGGCCGAGAAGACACAATGACATTTCGAAGAAATTTCGAGATGGATTATTAGTGGTATCATATCCATGCTCTTGGTCAGTTCTGGGATTAAAACCAAGTAATATCAAACCAAAATCAAAAGGCTTAAGGTAACTAAGAAAAATGTTTCTAAGGCAGGGATGATTTGCTCAAAATTTGGAAGATTATAACAAAACCTTTACTAAAGTGATAAAGAAAATGGAATCATGGGTATCCTCAGAAGAAGCAAAGAGAAAGGGAAGTTATAGACCTGACGATAAAAGAACAACTAATGACTAGGAATCATATTCAAAAACTGTTGGGAAGCTTTCTCTAAACAAAGAGGCCTGCTATGTTCCCCATAATATAGGGATTGATAGGCAGCCAAACATTAATAACCTACCATTTGGAGATGTGGTTACTGTCAAGATACCTACATCTAACAACCATTGTGACACATAATTGATGGGAAACATGAGGATATCATTTTCAAAATGTGTGGCTATAATAATCAACAATATAGAGTCATCTTGTTAATTTTAGATAACAATGGTACGTTCTATGCTTAACCACTGGAACAGTGAATTTCTTAAGGTAATAGGGAGAAAAATAGGTAGATATCTAGATAGGGTTGAACTAAATTTGAGCATGTACACATGCCCAAATTAGAAAAAATGTTAACTTCGAAGAAGGAAATAGAACTTCATATAAAAACTAGACTCATGTACAACACTCCAATTGTGTGCAACTTTCCTTCAAGTGCATTGGCTACCATTAATATGGCTAATTCACTAGAAACTGCTAGAAGAATATCGCTTCCCTTGCTTAAGAGAAGTAGGGTTTCATAAAGTAGTTTTTTAACCCTTAGGTAAAATAAAGTATCCAACACTACTCCTTGGAGAAGACAAGGTCACTAATTCAAGCACAAAAGATAATTTGGGTGTTATAAAGTTGATTCCAACAGAGGAGAGGCTAGAGAAGAACCCCAAATCCCAACCTTTCAAAGGTTGGGATTGATCCAAATACTCGAGAAAAAAAGGAGGTTCCATAGATACGTTCAAAATAATTGTGTACTACTACTACTAGAGATCATCCAAGGGAACTTTCAATTGTAGAATCTTAAAATGAAGATTAGGCCAATTAGTATTTAACTAATTAGGCCCTAGATTAGAGAGAAATATCACTTAGGCACTATGCAAATGTATCATGTTCTTCAAGGAAATAGTATATGAATAGGTGAACTTACTTTCAAATTACTACCTTTTCACAGGTTGCTTTTCTTAGAAAGAGGCATGGATTTGTCTGTGTGGGTATTGAAACTAGTTGTCCCTTAGTCCCTGTGTTTTTCTTTGGTCAGGTTAGTGAACGTGAGAATCATTTATTTAAATTATTGAAGTTGTTTCCTTGAGATATCTCATTCAATTTTCAAAATTGTTTTTTCTTTGTTTCTGATGTTTATTATTAGTATATAATGATACCTTACTGTGCCACAACCTTTATATTTTTTGACACCTTAGATTTTAGACTTTTACTAATTTTCCTTGTTCTTACTTGATATTTTATTCAGACTGAGGCATACACATGGTGGAGACCAAGAGGAGAGTTATACAATCATCTTGCACAGGCTATTTAGTTCACGCCATTAGTATTTTGGGGAAAATTTTGGTAGTCATATTAGCCCTTCCTTTTTGTTTTCTGTCGATTTTATTCAATGAAAATATCGTATGTTCCTTTGCCTCTTTCCTTGTGCTTCAACATTGAATTTTTTTCTCCTTTTATGTTGCTAGTAGTGTTTCTGGTTTAGTTGCTTGAAATTTTAATTATGGACTCTAGGGAAATCGCAAAGCTTAAAGGTGTATTTAGTTGTTTTTTATTAAAGCTTCCTTTGACTACCACTGAATCAAAATATGGACAAGGCACTTTATAAAAAAATGTGGGCTGCATTAAGCAATTGCCAAGAGCTAAGAGACCCTGAAGCCTAGATATCTAGATAACTTACAAGCCAAAAAATAACAAATGCTAGATAGGCCACATGTATAGTACAAAATTTAAAACGAACTATATTGAAATTAAAGTAGGGCCAGCTGGACCACTCAAGTTGTCAAGTCATGCAATAGTAGGAATCGTTACTATTGGGCAAAGGATCTTATTTGTCATTTGGGGTTGGTCCCCAACCTTGAATAGTGGACCTAAGACCAATGATAATGGGTTCCCAAACATCATCTCATTCATTGGGTTTGGGAGGCTTCTCATCCTTGGAGACAACGAGATCCAGGCAACAAAACTTTTCATTTTGGGAGGGACATGGAGGATTTAGCTATGGTGACTTTCGCAATGCTCCCAAAATGCATGGCCATTTCAGTCTCAAAGGTGGCCTTTACACCAAAGAGACCGAGTAGAATGGGTAGGGTTAGTAAAGGGTTCCTTGCTCATGTTGCAAGGTACACTACCTTAAAACTTTAGAGGTTGGCATAGATACCCAATCTCTATCTCCACCTTGCAAACCTATACTTAGATCTGCTAATGGAGGTTTGAAACTTTGAACAAATTAGGAAGCCATCATCCCAAGTAAAGCATTTACTATGCTGAATTTGGTTAAACAAATACTTATTTCTTCTTTTGCATATGCAAAAGTAGATTTCAATTCCAATAATTTTCCATGTTGCATCAGTGTCAATGTTCCAAGGAAGTCTATCTCCTAATAGGGTGGCTTTATAAGAGACAAAGTGTTAGTTTTACCTCTTGCTGCTGATATGTTCTCCTTTAGCAAAGGTGTAGCAGGTTATGCAGTAGCAGTACCTCAGTTCTTGTCCATAGTAGAGAGAGGCACACTCGCCAATATCACATCAGTGTTGATGTTAATTTTAGGAAACAATGGTATGTTATATGCTTTAGAGGAATTTTACTTCAATTTATTTATTAGCCCAGTACTAATACTAACAAGATCAGATGAAGTTAAACTATCAACATTATGTTTTGGTAACTTTATTAATCATAATGAAATTTTGTTAGAAATTGCGAGGGATGGATGAGACTGTCATGTAGAACACTATGGATGTACTCTGATTCATGATTTTTTGATTCGTTTGGTTAGATCTTCTACACACCACTCTTACATCATATATAGTCTTGGTTGGGATTGGTGGCTGCTTCTTGGAAGAACTTTATTAAGTTTCTGACCTCTGGTTTTAGTTGCATTGTTTTTTTTTTTACTTTAACGGGTATTTTTTGAAAGGCGGCAAAACAGCTACCACGTGCTTTTTACATTGAAATTGATCCTCAAAATTCTTGACCCTCAGATTTCTTGTTTCACGGTGAGTCCATGGACATGATTTGTCACAGAAATGCCTTTTAGGGAATAAATTCGTAGAGTAAAGGAGCGTTTGTCCACCCAATCCATGGCTGTTACCTGATGCCCTTAGGAGATTGCAGAATTTGACTTGCTTCAACCTGGAGTTTGAGATGCTGACCAATACCTCTGCTGCCAGTAGGACCATTCGGATCTGAGTTACTTTTATCTAGAATTTGAAAAGTCGACTTCCCTCTCTGACCATCAAACCCCAACCAACCAGCGCCTGGGTTTATCAGTCAAATGTATGCCACAGGATAAGGACATTTTGAAGAGATGGAATGCATTTTCCTTGGGCAATCAACTTGTTGTCGCTAACTAATAATCCGATGCATTATCAGGCTGAACGTTTATTTCAGCTTGCGCTATTGCTTGTTTCAAATTCCCTTTGCAGGAGACAAGACGGTGGAGCCGTTGGAGATGAAGAAAACTGTCACAAGATCATCTTTCTGAAGTGGATCTAAAATCCTGGGAGGGATTGTGCTGCTTGCAGACTCAACATGCTTGAGAGAAGACAGACAGAAGAAGGTCCCGTATTTTGCTGCCGTTCAAGGTTTTCTTCCGACCTGTGATTGGGGTGAGGCTCACCTGTACAGTGCGTTCAACCAAACAAACGCACAACATCCAAGTCAGTTCAGGGTTGTGCTGGGAACAGAGTGTAAGAGTCTGTCAGAAACAGAGGATCCAAAGTATCAAACTTTCCATGAAAGCCTGCCCTTGAAGCTTGGAATAAATGAATCCTGGAAACTAGAACAGCATAGCCTGTTGAAAATCCAATAATGCTGGCTCAGTAGCTGATCCCATAGACATCATAAATATCAGTTTCCTGGATAAACCTATTAAGGGATGATGCAGAGAGATTCTACCGAGTTGACTGAAAGTGTTCTTTGGCTTCTGGCTGAGCCAAGATTGGCTTCCGAATCGGCTTGAGAATTTAGCTGCCTCAATATGTGGTAGAAGGAAATTTTCCGAAACCTAGCCAGCATGGGTCTAATTTTCTTGAGAATTTGGCCTAAATGGATCTGCGATGGATTCACATGTGAGTTCATTGCTTGAATGATGAGCCTAGAGTCTCCAAAGACTGTCAGGGATTGAATATTCCGTTTAAGAGCCAGAGTCAGCCCCTGCCACAGAGCTAGAGCCTCTGCTCTATTGTTTGATTCGATTCCTAGACCCCAATGATACCTGAGTAAAGTAGTGCCTTCTGGTTTCAGTAGAACTCCACCTCCACCCGCAGCTCCAGGATTGCCTTTAGAGGCCCCGTCGAAGAATAGACAATGGTCATCTAGGGCCGATCTCCACTTTAGAAATTCCTGTTCTTCTAGGCATAATTCCCACATAGCATGGCAAGAGGCTGGTGTAATAGGGATGGATTGATTTTTTGGACCAATATCCTTCAGCCACAGCTCCTCCTCACTGTCAAGCTTCGTTTCATTCCTTAAGGTTGGCTTAGATTCCAATGTTTCTCCCAATATAGCTTTAATTTTGGATATAACGCTGTTTGATGTGCAGATTTCTCCTCTGAAAATTCTGTTATTCCTTTCCAGCCATAATTTCCAGCATATGAATTTAGGGGTCCACATCCATGCAGTCTTAAGAAGGTTTTTTTTATTGAGGCAGAACGGTGATAGCTTGGCCCACTCGTGAAGCAGATTTGGCACATTTCTTGGCAGCTCAAACTTGTTCACCCTTGAACTCAGAACCCCCTTCCAAACTATCTTGGAAAATGGGCACAACAACAACAGGTGGTCAGCTGATTCTTCCTCTGATATACATAATGGGCATCTGGATGGCCCTTCCATTCCCCGTTTTCTCAGGTTATCTCCTGTAAGAACACTGTTATGAGCAAGCGTCCAACAGAAGAAGTCGATTTTTGGGAGCGAAGGGAAGCTCCATATGAATTTCCATTGCGTTGGGTCTGGAGGAACATTCGGAACAGTAATCAAACTTTTGTATCCTTCAGCAACCGAGAAGGTGCCAGTATGGGAACCCCACCCTCTTTTGTCCTTGGCTGTTGCTGACAAGGGAGATTTTCCTTGCAATTTGTCTAAAAGTAAAGAGGCTTCAGAATGCAAATGGTGAGGAACCTCTCCTAGATTCCAGTTGTCCCATCTTCTGTCAGCATCCTTCGTCCAGTTGGATATGTCCCAAAGTGTTTCCTTATTGTTGGAGTGCAGCCAAAGTTTAATATTTGCCAGGCCTTCTATCTGGAGTAGTGGCTGGTCTCCAAGAATCTGATCTTTCCAAATTCTAATTTTTTTCCCATTGCCTGGGATCCAACAGAGGTTGGGATTGAAGTTCTCCAGAGCCGCGATACAAAGCTTGGATATTGGGGAACCTTTGGAGTTTTTTGGAGGTAGGTCCAAACATCTCAAACGTTGACCTTGGAAGTATTTCTTCCACAGTACTTTTTTGCTCCAGCTTATTTTCCCTGCCACAATATTCCACAAAATTTTTGATCCTAGAGCGAGATTTTGAGCAGCCAGGTCTCTCATTTGCAAACCTCCTTCTATGAATGGTTTCCTAATGGTATCCCAATTTACTAAATGAAGTTTTCTTTCATTGTTTTTCCCCCCTTCCCACAGGAATCTCCTCAGCATACCATCCATTTTACTGAGAAAGGTTTTGGGGGAAAGGAGAATGGAGTGCTGAAAAAGAGGCATGCTTGTTAGGACAGATTTTATAAGAATTATTTTCCCAGCAGGGTTCAGCCAGGAGGCTCCCCAGGCTTGTATTCTAAGCTTTAGCTTGTCCAAAAGGGGCATCCAATGGGCAACTTTAGGGTTGGATCTGAAAATTGGGATCCCAAGATATTTGAATGATTCCCAGTCCTGACAGATTTTCATTTCCAGCAGCCTAGCTATGTCAGCAAGATTTTTGGCTGAGCAATTCCAGCCATAAATTGTGCTTTTGGAGTAGTTTATCTTGCTGCCGGATGCTTCCTTATAGATGTCCAGTTCCTTTTTGAAAGATTTGGCCAAATTAATGCTCGCTCCACCTAGCAGCAGAGTATCGTCGGCAAATTGGACATGGTTTATGTCTTTGACCTTATGCACCATTCTGAGGCCTGGCAGAGTTTGGACTTGCTGACAGAAGTCGAGCTGGAAACTAAGAACTGAGGCTTGAATAGCATAGAGGAGCGGGGACAATGGACAACCTTGTCTTAATCCCCTGGAAGCTGTAAAAAATTCAGTCGATCGACCATTTACCAACGGTGTAATCCAAGGAGATGCAATGCAAGCTTTCACCCAATTTATGAAGTTTGTTGAGAAGCCCATTTTCGTCATAACAGCAAACAGAAAGTCGTGCCTCACCCTGTCGAAGGCATTAGCCAAATCTAGTTTTATTACCATTCCTTTCTCTTTTCTCTGGCAACTTGAATGAACTGCCTCTTGAACCAGCACAATATTATCCAGGATCTTTCTCCCTTTGATGAAGCCTCCTTGGTTCTCTGGTATGATGTCCGGCAGAATATTCTTGAGGTGAGTGGAAATTATTTTGGTAATCAGTTTATAGCTGGTATTACATAGCGAAATGGGACGAAATCTACTGAAATCTGAGGCTCCTTTTTCTTTCGGAAGTAAAGCAAGGAAGGCTGAATTGGTACTGCCTCCTATCTTTGTGCAGAATTGGGACTTCCTGGCCATTCTCAGGAGGTCTTTTTTGATAGTTGACCAGCAAGATTGAAAGAACCTAGCAGTGAACCCATCAGGCCCTGGCGCTTTATCCGGTTCCATGCAATCCACGGCTTTCTTGAGCTCGTCCATGCTGATCGGAGCAGTCAGCATATTATTGACAAAGTCTTGCACACAAAAAGGGATTAGATTATATGGATAGGCTTGAATATCTATAGGCTGGTCATCTGGCGCTGAATAGAGATCTTTGAAAAAGGAGAATGCTGCTCTCTTGATACCTTCAAAATCATTAACCACTGCATCTTGGAATCAGATTTCTGACACATTTTTGAATTGCTTTCTAGCTTCGGCATGCTTGTGGAAAAAGATAGTATTTTTGTCACCGGCCTGTAACCATAAATTTCTAGATTTTTGTCTCCAATACTCTTCTTCGTCCCTACTAGCTTTATGAAGGGCTTTTTGCAGCTCAACTTCTTTTTGGAGCAGAATTTGGGTAATTACTGAGTCCTCCATTGAAGATTGGAGAGCAGCAAGGTTTTCTACAGACTCTTTTCTCTTGGCAGCAGGTGTTTTCAAGGCTTTAGCCCACTCCTTGAGTCTTCTCTTAAGAGTCCGCAACTTTTCTTCCCAAACGAAGAAGGGGGATCCCTGTATTTTCCGACTCCATACTTCAGAAACCACCTCATTGAAAACCTCTTGTTGAATCCACAATGGGCTAAATCTAAATGGAATTGGGCCTAGAGAACCATCCATGGAGAGCTCGAGACTTATTGGTTTATGATCGAAGGTGCAGTTGGGCAGAATTTTGGAAGAAGCCATTAGCCCGTTAGTAAGAAAGGAGGTTTGGACTAGGAATCTGTCCAACCGAGCAGCTATATGGCTGGGGCCTAGTCTTTTATTAGACCAAGTGTATTTCCCAGCAGAAGGTTTGATGTCCTCCAAATCCCAGCCAATCATGATATCTTCTACCCATTCTCTGGCTGGATCCCTTACAGGGGAACCTCCTTTTTTCTCTTCAGCAGCTAGAGTAACGTTCAGATCCCCTGCAATAATGATGTTTTCTGGATTGTGCAATACAAGAAAGGACTGGAGCGAGTCCCAACAAAATTTTTTCTCCGATGGAGAGACCGGAGCATAAAGATTAAACATACTTACTTGTTGACCAGAATCTTTGTGAAGAAGCTGAGTGAAGATCCAATGCTGGCAACTTTCTTCTTGAATCAAGTCGTATTTGGAGCTGTCCCAGAAGGAGGCAATTCCCACTAGAGGCACCTCTAGCACTGACAGCTGTACCAGGGCCTTTGCGCCAGAATGTTTTGCTGGATTGGAGGAGAAGAGTGTCCTCCAGCTTTGTCTCCTGGATGAGAAAGATTTCAGGCATATGCAACTTCACAATGTCTTTCAGGGCCTCTTCTTTCAGCCTGCTACCTAATCCTCTGCAATTCCAGGAGACGTATTTCATTATTTACTGGAGTGGGGGGGAGTGGCTCCTTTTGGAGCCTTGTTATGCTTTCGCCCGGATCTGGTGTTCATCATTCCCTTTAGAGTTTTCTGAGAACCTTGGAGAACATCCATGTAGGTTTTCTCCTCTCTCTGTTTCTTCTTGGATTTTCGGCCCCTTGTCATTTTGATAGGAGAAATTTGTGAGCTGTCTGATTCAGATTCTCTTTCTTCTGATTCGTCCCTTGATTCAGAGGCAAGACTTATGTGCTCGTCATTGCCTGCTTTTTCCCCTTGGACTGCCTTGGCTAGTTGGGCATTTGATTCTTCTTCGGAATCCTTCCTTTTCTTTGGCTGATCTTCAGTTTCTTCATGTTTCTCTGAGGTCTCCCCCTTTTCAACTGAGGATGGGCCTTCATTTGAGACTGGTTTGGTCTTGTCATTGGACTGGGGATTTCCCTTTGGTCCTGACTGCTTCTTCTCGATTGGCTTTGAGACTACCTTTCCCTTTTTTATTTCCTTCCATCCTTCTTCTTCCTCTTTGTCCCCTGATGGTGCTTTGGGGCAATTTCGTTGAAAATGGCCGTGCTCATGGCAGATTCTGCATTTAAATGGCAGTTGCTCGTAGTCCAACTTTTGGAAATGGTGCCAATCTCCCACTGAAAGCTTGATGGCTTCCGGTAGTCCAGCTTCTAGGTCAACTTCCACGCAAATTCTGGCGCAAGTGTATTGGCCCTTGTTATCAGCTTTGTCTATGAATCTGCCCAGTCCGTTTCCTATTTTTTGCAGAGCTTGATAGCTCCAGCAGTGTATTGGCAGATTGGGGAGCCGGACCCAAACAGGGACCTCCTTTGGAACATCGACTGAGGGGTCAAAGTCGGGAGTCCATTTATTCAGAAAGAGACCTTGGTTTCCCATGAAATATGGGCCATTTCTGAATACCAGATCTCGGTCTTCCTTGGTAGTGAATTCGAAGATGAAAAAGCCCCTTCCAACCGCGTAGCTGATCACATTGTTGGGAAGCAGGGGTCTCCAGTTTCATTGCACCCATTCATCAATCGATTTTGTTGTTGGCCACCAACCCATAAATTGCCCTACTAAACCTCTGTCAGCCAAGGCAAGGGCGATTTTGATTGTTTGGTCTTCCGGCAGAGCGATTTCTGGGATTTCTTCCAGCTTTTTTATAAATTTCGGGACTTCAGGGTGATTTCGTTTTTTCCCTCTCTGCGTTAAAATGCTTCTGAATGCTTCTGCTGGGGATATTGGAGGGGTGGGAGAGGGCTCCGCACCCCCTGGAGCAGCCATGGCGGCGGCAGTTGGACGCAGACCTAGCTGATCGCATCACAGAGCGCGCGCGTTCTTCTTCAAAAAATCATATCTAGTTGCATTGTTATTCCTAGTGGTGTTCGAGAAATATTTTATATGGAGTATGGTATAGAGGTCAGTTCTTCTCCGCTGTCCGTATAAATACTAAATGTTCATTTTATGGTAATGATTCTGAGGTTCTATTTTTATTGAATGAGAAATGCTCTCTTTTGTCTTTGTGAAACAGACAATAGATCAATAGGGAGAAACATGAGGGCTAGTGGGAACTTAGAAGCACTGGTTTAGAGAGAAATATCACTTAGGCACTATGCAAATGTATCACATTCTTCAAGGAATTAGTATATGAATAGGTGAACTTACTTTAAAATTACTACCTTTTCATAGCTTGCTTTTTTGAGAAAGAGGCATGGATTTGTCTGTGTGGCTATTGAAACTGGCTGTCCCTTAGTCCCTGTGTTTTTCTTTGGTCAGGTTGGTGATTATGAGAATCATTTATTTAAATTATTGAAGTTGTTTCCTTGAGATATCTCATTCAATTTTCAATATTGCTCTTTTTCTTTGTTTCTAATGTTTATTATTAGTATATAATGATACCTTACTATGCCACAACCTTTGTATTTTTTGAAACCTTAGATTTTAGCCTTTTACTAATTTTCCTTGTTCTTATTTGATATTTTATTCAGACAGAGACATATAGATGGTGGAGACCAAGAGGAGAGCTATACAATCATCTTGCATGGGCTATTTAGTTCACGCCATTAGTATTTTGGGGAAAATTTGGGTAGTTATATTGGCCCTTCCTTTTGGTTTTCTATCGATTTTATTTAATGACAGTATCATATGTTCCTTTTCCTTTTTTCTTGTGCTTCAACACTGAAATATTTTCTACTTTTATGTTGCTAGTAGTGTTTCTGGTTTAGCTTCTTGAAATTTGAAATATGGACTCTAGGGAAATTGCAAAGCTTAAAGGTGTATTTAGTTGTTTTTTTAATAAAGCTTCCTTTGACTACTACTGAATCAAAATATGGACAAGGCACTTTATAAAAAATTGTGGGCTGCATTAAGCAGCTGCCGAGAGCTAAGAGACCATGAAGCCTAAATATCTAGATAACTTACAAGCCAAAAAATAACAAATGTCAGATAGGCCACATGTATAGTACAAACTTCAAAACGAAATATAATGAAATTAAAGTAGGGCCAGCTGGCCCACTGAAGTTGTCAAGTCATGCAATAGTAGGAATCATTACTATTGTGCAAATGATCTTCTATGTCATTTCGGGGTGGCCCCCAACCTTGAATAGTGGACCAAAGACCAGTGATAATGGGTTCCCAAACATCATCTCATTGATTGGGTTTGGGAGGATTCTCATCCTTGGAGACAGCGAGTTCCAGACAATAAAACTTTTCATTTTGGGAGGGACATGGAGGATTTAGCTATGGTGACTTTTGCAATGCTCCCAAAATGCATGGCCAGTTCAGTCTCAAAGGTGACCTTTAGACCAAAGAGACAGAGCAGAATGGGAAAGGTTAGTAAAGGAGTTCTTGATCATGTTGCAAGGTGCACTACCTTAAAACTTTAGAGGTTGGCATAGATACCCAATATCTATCTCCACCTTGCAAACCTATACTTATATTTGCAAATGGAGGTTTGAAACTTTGAAAAAATTGGGAAGCCATCATCCTAGGTAAAGCATTTACTATGCTGACTTTGGTTAAACAGATACTCATTTCTTCTTTTGCATATGCAAAAGTAGATTTCAATTCTAGTAATTTTCCATGTTGCATCAGTGTCAATGTTCCAAGGAAGTCTGTCTCCTAATAGGGTGGCTTTGTAAGAGACACAGTGTTAGTTTTACCTCTTGCTGTTGATATGTTCTCCTTTAGTAGAGGTGTAACAGGTTCTGCAACAATAGTACCTCAGTTCCTGTCCATAGAAAAGAGAGGCACACCGACTGAGATCACATCAGTGTTGATGTTAATTTTAGGCAACAATGGTATGTTATATGCTTTAGAGCAACTTTACTTCAATTTATTTATTAGCCCAGTACTAATACTAACAAGATTAGATGAAGTTAAACTATCAGCATTATGTTTTGGTAACTTTCTTAATCATAATGAAATTTTGTTAGAAAATGCGAGGGATGAATGAGACTGTCATGTAGAACACTATGGTTATACTCTGATTCATGATTTTTTGATTCGTTTGGTTAGATATTCTACACACCACTCTTACATCATATATGATCTTGGTTGGGATTGGTGGCTACTTCTCGGAAGAACTTTATAAAGTTTTCTGACCTCTGGTTTTAGTTGCATTGTTATTCCTGGTGATGTCCAAGAAATATTTTATATGGAGTATGGTACAGAGGTCAGTTCTTCTACACTGTCTATGTAAATACTAAATGTTCATTTTATGGTAATAATTATAAGGTTCTATTTTTATTGAACGAGAAATGCTCTCTTTTGTCTTTGTGAAACAGACAATAGATCAATAAGGAGAAACATGAGAGCTAGTGGGAACTTAGAAGCACTAGTTTAGAGAGAAATATCACTTAGGCACTATGCAAATGTATCATGTTCTTCAAGGAAATAGTATATGAATAGGTGAACTTACTTTAAAATTACTACCTTTTCACAGGTTGCTTTTTTGAGAAAGAGGCATGGATTTGTCTGTGTGGCTATTGAAACTAGTTGTCCCTTAGTCCTTGTGTTTTTCTTTGGTCAAATTGGTGAACGTGAGAATCATTTATTTACATTATTGAAGTTGTTTCCTTGATATATCTCATTCAATTTTCAAAATTGCTTTTTTATTTGTGTCTAATGTTTATTATTAGTATATAATGATACCTTACTATGCCACAACCTTTGTATTTTTTGACACCTTAGATTTTATCCTTTTACTAATTTGCCTTGTTCTTACTTGATATTTTATTCACACTAAGGCATACATACGGTGGAGACCAAGAGGAGAACTATATAATCATCCCGCACAGGCTATTCTCTTCAAGCCATTAGTATTTTGGGGAAAATTTGGGTAGCTATATTGACCCTTCCTTTTGGTTTTCTGTCGATTTTATTTAATGACAGTATCTCATGTTCCTTTGCCTTTTTTCTTGTGCTTCAGCACTGGAATATTTTCTCCTTTTATGTTGCTAGTAGTGTTTTTGGTTTAGCTGCTTGAAATTTGAAATATGGACTCTAGGGAAATTGTGAAACTTAAAGGCGTATTTAGTTGTTTTTTATTAAAGCTTCCTTTGACTGCTACTGAATCAAAATATGGACAAGGCACTTTATGAAAAAATGTGGGTTGCATTAAGAAGCTACTGGGAGCTAAGAGACCTTGAAGCCTAGATATCTAGATAACTTACAAGCCAAAAAATAACAAATGCCAGATAGGCCACATGTATAGTACAAACTTTAAAATGAAATATATTGAAATTAAAGTAGGGCCAGCTGGCCCACTCAAGTTGTCAAGTCATGCAATAGTAGGAATCATTACTATTGGGTAGAGGATCTTCTTTGTCATTTGGGGGTGGCCCCCAACCTTGAACAGTGGACCTAAGACCAGTGATAATGGGTTCCCAAACATCATCTCATTGATTGGGTTTGGGAGGCTTCTCATCCTTGGAGACAATGAGATCCAAGCAACAAAAATTTTCATTTTGGGAGGGACATGGAGGATTTAGCTATGGTGACTTTCGCAATGCTCCCAAAATGCATGGCCAGTTCAGTCTCAAAGGTGACCTTTAGACCAAAGAGACCGAGCAGAATGGGTAGGGTTAGTAAAGGGTTCCTTGCTCATGTTGCAAGGTGCACTACCTTAAAACTTTAGAGGTTGGCATAGATACCCAATCTCTATCTCCACCTTGCAAACCTATACTTAGATCTGCAAATGGAGGTTTGAAACTTTGAAAAAATTAGGAAGCCATCATCCCAGGTAAATAATTTACTATGATGACTTTGGTTAAACAGATACTCATTTCTTCT
This sequence comes from Pinus tabuliformis, assembly GCA_031772625.1. Classification (NCBI taxonomy): domain Eukaryota; kingdom Viridiplantae; phylum Streptophyta; class Pinopsida; order Pinales; family Pinaceae; genus Pinus; species Pinus tabuliformis. Next base: position 1,432,895,006 of record CM062818.1, on the reverse strand, counting down.
TTTGCATTTGCAAAAATAGATTTCAATTCCAATAATTTTCCATGTTGCATCAAAGTCAATATTCCAAGGAAGTTTGTATCCTAATAGGGTGGCTTTCTAATAGACACAATGTTAGTTTTACCTCTTGTTGCTGATATGTTCTCCTTCACTAGAGGTGTAGCAGGTTCTGCAGCAACAATACCTCAGTTCCTGTCCATAGCAGAGAGAGGCACACTGGTTGAGATCATATCAGTGTTGATGTTAATTTTAGGCAACAATGGTATGTTCTATGCTTTAGAGAAATTTTAATTCAATTTCTTTATTAGCCCAATATCAATATTCAGATTAGAAATCACATCAACATGATAGTAAAATGTAGATAGAACATAAACATAAAGCCATAGTATAAAAATTATGTTTATTTGCCTGGAAAGTTATGGAAATTCTGGTCATATTTTGAAAAAATTTGGTAGGGATTTTTGTAAATCCAAGTAAAAGCTTTCAACATTCAAAATTTTAGGTGTGCTAGACGTTTTTGATGGTGCTGAATCCATTTACACCATCAAAAACATGGTTCAAACACTACATCTACAAGATTTCTTAAATTTTGTTTGCCCAGATTCCAGCCACTTTTGACTGTCCGGGAAATTCCTTTGCCTCCGTAGACAACTCCAAACATAAACAGTAGAAGACAAGCGAAGACAAGAGGACACAACATGTGGCACTAACTAGGGACAAACCCTAATGTGGGGAAACCCTTGATGAAATCTTCTTTTAGTCTTCAATAATTCAGCAGAGAGAGAGACAGTACAATTTACAAATCTGATAATTTATAACAACAGCAAAAGAGCCCTAACCAGAAAATTCGATGCTGTTCAACAGGGAAGATTTGACCCTCTGCAAATCGGTCAACTTTAATCAACTTCAGCCTCCAAACAATAAGATAAAACGTCCCTCAAAACAGTAAAATTCAGCCCAATCAAATTTTGGTCAAATAGACCACCTGTGGTCAACCCTAGCTACAGTCAATGTTGTTCAACATTCAACATTTATCTCAATTTTTGTGCCCAGAAATGTGGCCTGCCCAAACAAAGATAGATTTCCCAAAGACATAGTCAAAGGAGGTCAATGCATGCTAGTCAACGCTTGGTCAAACTGTCCAGAAATTTGGTCTCTTGAAATTTCAGCCTCTTAAAATTTCGCTCTCCTGAAATTTTGGACATGTGGAGTGAGAGAGGCCCATAAATCCATACCCAATCTATGAGGAGAGAGAGAGAAGTGTGAAGATGAGTGTGTCCAAATGAGGCTAAGGCATCATGTATTTATAGGAAATGTTGACGATGAATATGTTATGCTCTTAACCTGCAAAAAGATACCCAAATACAGAATATGCGAAGAAAGATACCTAGAACATAGAATAGTGAGAGACAACAACAAATATTTTATTATTCAGAAAGCAATGTTCACTGGCCTCTTCGAGGGGGCAACCTCCAATAGAGCAGAGCTCGATACAAAAATAATACACAATGCTCCTCGCAAGGAGTCTCTATCCTTTATGTATGACTCATACATGCAATACCATGGATTAGTACCATGGGTTTTATTAATACCATCTATCTAATACCATGGCCCATTTGCAACTAACTGTGGTCCCGTCATTAATTGCGGGTTAACCACTTACAATTATTAATATGGGCTTTATTGACTCTTTACTATGACTCGATCCCACTACATAAATAAGGGGGTTAGGGAGGGACCCTAACATGCCCTCCCCCTTAAGAATAGCCTTGTCCTCAAGGATGAAGCTGCGGAAAGTACTAAAGAATAGTGGCTGGTTCCCAAGTTGTATCTTCCGAAGAGGTGTCTTTCCACCTGACGAGAACTTCCCTAATCATGCAGCCACGCAGGTGCCTTTCTTGTGTGTCTAGGACCTGTTCAGGTTGGAGCCAGATTGACCCTTCCTCGTCCAATTCAGGTAGACTGGTTTGAATTCTGCAATTGTTCCCAATTGGATGGATTTTTGCAGTAGGCGACAAAGCCAACTTGTAGGCTACTTCTCCAATGCGCCGAAGTACTTGATATGGTTCGTAGAAATTTGGATATAGTTTCTGACAACCCTTGTCTTTGAGTGATGTTTGCTTATATGGTTGCATCCTCAAAAAGACCTGATCCCCTTCTTGAAATTGGCTCTGAGTGATGCTGGTCTACCTGTTGCTTCATGCGGTTTTGAGCTTGATTGAGATTTTCTCTAAGATGTGCAAGCATGGTTGCGCGGTTTTGTAGGAGTTGATCTACTGCTTATACCTTTGAGCACCCCTTGATATAAGAAGTAGGAGAAGGAGGGAGTTGACCATATACTGCTTCATATGGAGTCATTTTTGTGGTGGCATGATAGTTGGTGTTATACCACCATTCAGCCAGAGGTAACCACTGTACCCAAAGATGTTGCTTTTCTGAAGTGAAACACCTAAGGTAGGTTTCCAGACATTTGTTGATGGCTTCAGTTTGACCATCTATTTGTGGATGATAAAAAGTACTGAGTTTTAGTTGGGTGCCTTGTAACCTGAAGAGTTCCTGCCAAAAATTACTGGTGAAGATTGGGTCGCGATCGGACACAATAGAAGTGGGCATGCCATGCAATTTGAAGATCTGATCCATGAAAGATTGAGTGACCAAAGTCGGTGTAAACATGTGGGGTAGGGCGCATAAATGAGCATAATTCAAAAGTCTGTCCACAACCACCATGATGATTGACTTGTTTCCTGACTTTGGAAGACCTGTAATGAAATCCATAGAAACCTCCGTCCATATTGTTGCCGGGATAGGCAATGGTTGTAATGTGCCTGGTGCTTTGACGGTCTCCCCTTTGTGGCATTGACAGACATCGCATTCTGCTACAAAAGTAAGGATGTCCTTTTTCATGCCTGTCCAAAAAAAATATCTTCTAGTGCGAGCATATGTCTTCTGAAAGCCTGAATGTCCTGCAATGGGGGATGAGTGCAATTCTGCCAAAATGCGACTTTTGAGGGTGGATGTTGGTGATATTACGACTCTGTCCCTGTAGCGAAGAATCTCATCCTGCCACGAGTAGCCCTTGGTGGAATTTAGATGCGTCTGCAATTGAGAAATGAGTTGGGAGAGCCCGGGATGTGAAAACCATTCCCTACGAGCCTCTTCAATCCATTCTGGAATGGGAAGGGAAATTGCTAACAGGGTACTTCCCTCCTCAAATTGGCGAGATAATGCATCTGCTACACTATTTTCTTGTCCTTTCTTGTAAATGATCTCATAATCATATCCCAGCATTTTGGCGAGCCATTTATTTTGTTGTGGGGAGGATAGGCGTTGCTCCAAAAAATATTTAAGACTGTGATGGTCTGTGCGGATTTGGAAATGTCGCCCCAATAAGTAAGGTCGCCAGGTCTCTACTGCATGTAAAATGGCCATCATTTCCTTCTCATAGGTAGATTGGCCCAGATTCTTCCCACTTAGTTGTTGGCTTGTGAAGGCCAAAGGTCGCCCTTCCTGCATTAAGACCACCCCAATACCCGTACCTGAAGCATCACATTCAATGACAAAAGATTTGGTGAAGTCAGGGAGTGCTAAGATTGGAGTGTAACACATGGCATTTTTGAGAGCTATAAATGCCTGTTGTGCATCCTCATTCCAAAAGAATGAATTTTTCTTTAGGAGTTGAGTGAGGGGTTTCGCTATGCGACCATAATTGTGGACAAATTTGCAATAATAGCCTATGAGACCCAAAAATCCTCTCAGGCTCTTCAAGGTCTTAGGTTGAGGCCAATCCTGCATTGCCTGGATCTTTTTGGGGTCCACCTTGACACCTTGACACCCCACAATGTGGCCCAAATACTCAACTTCTTCCATGCCAAACGAACACTTGGACATCTTAACAAATAATTTATGCTTGTAGAGCAATTGCAAGAGTGGATCTACATGCTGAAGATGTGCTGCCCAAGTGCAACTATAGATGAGGATGTCATCGAAGAAGACAAGGACAAATTTCCTGAGATATGGTTTGAGAAGGTGGTTCATAAGGCTCTGAAAGGTAGATGGGGCATTACAAAGACCGAATGGCATGACTAGGAACTCATAATGGCCTTCATGAGTTCAGAAAGTAGTCTTTGGAATGTCAACTTCCTTCATGCGAATTTGGTGGTAGCTTGAGCGAAGATCCAGCTTAGTGAAGAATTGAGCCCCATTGAGTTCATCCAGCAAATCATCAACCACCAGGATGGGAAATTTATCTTTGACTGTCAACTTATTGAGGGCCCTGAAGTCTAGACACATCCGCCACTCCCCATCTTTCTTGAGCACCATGACCACCGGTGATGAATAAGGACTAATGCTGGGACGAATGACACCTGTTTCTAAAAGTTCCTTGATTATTTTTTCTATTTCATTCTTTTGGGTGAACGGATATCTGTATGGGCACACATTTGGGGGTTGGGCCCCTGGAACCAAGGTGATGCTATGATCATGTTCCCCTCTTGAGGGTGGAAGCTCATGAGGCTTGTCAAAGACCGACAGATGGTTATTTAAAATGTGTTGCATCTCAGGATGAATCGGCAGAGACTTGGTTTCGACTACCTGGATGGCATTAAATTGAGCTATAACTCCATGATGGCCCTTTTTTAGCAATTTTTCCATCCTATGCGAGCTGATGGTAGAGGGAGCTCCCGCCTGGAGTCCACGGAGGGTATGTGTGGAGTTGTTCTGCTTAAAAATCATATATAACTCCTGGAAATCCATTGTGATTGGCCCAAGGGTGCGAAGCCATTCAGCACCGAGGAAAATGTCGCACCCTCCCATGTATATGGAAAACATGTGGGTCTTCAACTGATAATCCCCCATTTGAAGTTTGACATTTTCATAGCATCCTTCACATTTAATTGTGCCCCCATCTGCAATTTGGACTTGGAAGTTAGAAACTGCTCGTACAAAACAATGCACTGCTTCCGCGACTTTTTGATGGATGAAATTATGTGTACTTCCACTATCAATCAAGACTACTACTGGGCGATGTTTAATAAAACCTCTGATTTTGAGAGTTTGAGGTGAAGAAATCCTGGCCAAAGCATGCAGCGAAATAACGGGTTCGTCAGGGACATTGTCCTTTTGGTTGTCCTCTTCTACCACCTCATGTTCCTCCAGTGGTGGATCTTCATCCGATGAGTTGTAATCAGTGGCATCAATTTGAAAAAATTTGGGCTCCTTGCATTTATGACCTGGGGAGTATTTTTCATCACAATAGTAACATAATCCTTGCTTTCTTCTTTCGGCCATTTCTGCAGGTGACACCTTTCGAACCTTAAGTGTTTGAGTCGTGCTGTGAGCCTGTGGAGGGCGACCCTTAGCTGTGAAATTTGGGCGATTGTATTGGGCTACTAACGCACGTTCCACGTTACGAGCTACCTTGCAAGCCTCCGTCCATGTGGGAGGGTGGTGCAGTAGGACGTGGGTTTTTATGGCTTCTTTAAGACCGCTGATAAAAAATTCCGTGTAGAACACATCTGAGAGACCCCTAGTGCGGAAGGCTAAGGCTTAAAAGGCTGTAACATATTCATCCACTGTGCCAGTCTGTCAGAGCTTAGTAAGATGACCCAAAAAAGAAGATTCCCGGTCAAAGCGGTCTGTAAGAGCTTTTTTGAAGGTGGTCCAAGTCACAAAAGGTCCATTGCAACGTTGATTCCATTCCCACCATTGCCACCTTTCAGTGTCCAAGTACATGCTCCCCACCATAAGTTGAGTCTCATTATCTAAGATGTTAGTGAGATTGAAATACTGCTCCATTTGTGCTATCCATGCTGCCAGGTGAGAACCATCAAATTTATGCATATCCAACTTGGGAGGTCGCGGACAAGATTGTTGGTGGGGGCCCTAGAGGTGAAGAGAGTGGCTAGACTCACCCTCACTGTGTCCATTGCCAATATACGCCTCCTCGTGGGCTTCCTCCTTGCCCTTCGGGATTATGCTAGTTAGTCTGTCAAGCTGAAGTTGGAGGGATTTCAAGGTTTGTTCTAGTTTTTCCATCCTCTCATTGGCCATAGCTTGAGCTCTAGTTTCTACCATTCACCGACCTAATGTTCTTGAAATTTGGGACCACCCAAAATTTTTTTTCACTAAGAATTGAATGGTACCACCGGGCTTAGCTCGTCGTCCTGATTCTGATGGGCTAGATCACCAATAAACTCCCCGGAAGATCTCAGACTTTTTTTTTTCTTTTCTTTTTCTGAAAACTCCTAACGAAGTTTTACTCCTTCCTTAGGAATACTACAGTAACCGAATCCTCAAAATGTCAATGCTGCCAAAAGTCCTGCGAAAATCATGCCCCGGTATAGGAACCCCACACAACTACTCAGATTCGGTGGATCTGAGAGATCTGAATGGCGGATCGGATAGCTCTGAGCGGTGGAAAAGATTGCTATTGTGGATCTAATGGATCTAATAGATCGGAATGGCTGGTCGTAACTGTGGGACTGATGTTTGCTATTGCTGCACCCCTTTGCACGAGCGGATTTGGCAGAGATGATGCATGATCCCAAGATAGAAAAGGGAATTATGGTCTCGAGGAGTGTCAAGTGCTATAGATCGCAATATAGATAAGGGTCTGACAGTAGTACTCGACCCAATGTTTCAGGGCTCTAACTAAGGAGGATCAATCGTACCCTTAGCCGTACAACCCAACTACCCTATTGTACAGGCGAGTAATCTCTCCAAGTGTTATTCTCAGTGTACTATAGTAGCAAGACGACCGACGGTTTATCTATGGCGAGGTTGCAGAGGAGCTAAGGGGCTTCCGATATACCCAGAAGGTACTTGGAAGACAGTCCGTACGTGGTTCTGTCTAATGCGCTACTACTCGAAGGGGTACCCACAAGGGTTACAAGGGAGTCCAACAAGCGTGACCACCTCTTGTATTTCCTGCGTGCATGCCTCCCCAAATCCATAGGTTTATGCGCTCAAGGACAGATCCCATGGTTTAAAGACGCCGGAACACGTCTCTAGCCAAATTTTTTTTGCTAAGAAATGGAGATTCCACTGGCCCTGGAAAGTGCTCCAATACCACTTGTTATGCTCTTAACTTGCAAAAAGATACCGAAATATAGAATATGCGAAGAAAGATACTCAAAACATAGAATAGTGAGAGACAAAAGCAAATATTTTATTATTCAGAAAGCAATGTTCACTGGCCTCTTCGAGGGGGCAACCTCCAATAGAGTAGAGCTCGATACAAAAATAAGACACGATGCTCCTCGTAGGGAGTCTCTATCCTTTATATATGACTCATACATGCAATACCATGGATCAATACCATGAGTTTTATTAATACCATCTATCTAATACCATGGCCCATTTGCAACTAACAGTGGTCCCTTCATTAATTGCGGGTTAACCACTTACAATTATTAATATGGGCTTTATTGAATCTTTACTATGACTCGATCCCACTACATAAATAAGGGGGTTAGGGTGGGACCCTAACAGAATAGATGTGACTATTAGGCTTTTGAGCCTACATAAGTTTGTTGGCCGACCTTGACAATTTGTCCATAGGAAAAATAAGGTCATAACTTTATTTGTACATGTCGGAATTAGATGATCTTTAGATCAATCCTACACCTCTCAAAAAGAGGAATCCAAGAAAAATATTAGCTATCATAAATAAGATGACCCATGTGGATTTTGGCCCTAGTTTCCAATTTTAACAGTTGAGGAGAAACAATGTAGTTTCACATGCCTATTCTATGATGAATGCATGGCCACTACAAAGTTATTATTTGACTCCTAGTCCCATAGGAGTAGCCAGAGATCTAATCAGAGTTTCTTCCTTCCAACCTTGGATGGTGGAAATCATTGATTTAATAATGGAAGCACACATGATATGATTTATGGCATGTCCTTCAATTTATGCAAGGCTGGGTTAGCTTCAAGAGTGGATACCATTGTGTTACATGTCTATTTGGTCATATTAATCCTGGCTTCCAGATCTGTATCATTAGGGTCCATCAATCCCTAATTCAATTGTTTTCATTCCCTAATGAATTCAACCTACATCATGCTTGCCTCCCAAGAGTTTCCATGTCACCATTCATCCAAAGGTGGCCCTTTATTAGGCTGCATTGCAATGTAGGAATTACACTGGCTGGGTGCACTGCAACGCACTTAGCCTTTTTTCACCTACGCTGAGTGAGATTCATCAAATTTTTTAAATGAATTCATTGGATTTCTCATCTAATGGATACTTCTGGAAGTTTCCAAATGGATTGAGCTCGCATTTTGATGAGGAAGAGGACGAATGAACCTTAATCCATTATCCCTTCCTCCATGGAACCACCTCCCAATTTTGGCAGAGCATTCATGATGACCATTAATGGCTTAAACTCCTTCATTCAACTATAAATTGATCAAGCATTCAATGGCTGGTCTAGGTTGGAATTTCTTGAGCTAAGGAAATGTTGTTTGCATGAGATTAGTAAAAGTATTGTAATGATTTCGAATTGTTGCTTCATGAGGAGAGAAGGGATTGAATTGGAAGGAAGCCACTGAATCAAGCAAGAACATTCATGGGTTGTAATCTTTCCTTTTATCAATAAAGAATTCCAAGCTTTTTCCATTCATGTGTTTATATGATGTATATCGTATTCTCGATTCTATGATATGTTTAGTTAACAGATCGTTATTGTATGCTTTGATGGGTTTCTGTCTTGGCTTGTGTGCAGGTACTTTCCAAGCGAGTTAAGTACAAAAAGGAGCGGTGAAATCGGTCAAAGGAGAGAGGGATCAAGCAAAAGTTACAGGTTGGTTCCTTTTCCTCCTTCTCTTATCTGTTAATTATAGGAAAAACAACGAATTACTTTGTCTGTTGTTTCTAGACTAGCTACTAGGTCTAGAGGGTTAGGCATTTGTAGAAACACTAAATTTGCCCAAAACACATTGAAGAGAGATAATGGAAAAGCACCTATAATTCATATGGCTCATCCTATGACTATATAAAATTTGAATGCACACAGAAGCGCTGCAAAGCAACTATGGGTAATTATATTTGGAATGTGTGAGATCATGTGGATGCATGGATATTTGATGGGTAATCTCTTGTCATTTTCTCACATAAACTTTAGATTAGAACACCAACCAACTTTTGCCCAACCTCTTACTTTTTATGCTTGTCTATGACTTTTTGTCTATATTGCATGAGTTAAAGGGAAGTGGCTGAGAAATTATTTCTTTATTTACAATTCTCTTTATGAGTTCTTTTTTAAGTGGAAATCATTGATTTAATAATGGTAAATACATGATATGATTTATGACATGTCCTTCAATTTATGCAAGCCCAGGTTAGCTTCAAGAGTGGATATCGCTGAAGAAAGATAATTGAAAAGAACTTAGAATTCATATGGTTCATCCTATGACTGTAATAAAATTTGAAGTCACACAAAAGCACTGCAATGCAGCTATGGGTAATTATATTTGGAATGTAAGATCATATGGATGCATGGATATTTGATGGGTAATTTCTTGTCATTTTCTCACATCAATTTTAGATTAGCAGACTAGACAACTTTTGCACAATCTCTTAATTTTTATGCTTGTCTATGGCTTTTTGTCTATATTGCATGAGTTAAAGGGAAGTGGCCAGAAAATTGTTCTTCCTTGTTACATTTTATATATGAGTGGACACCCTGGAGGATGTTGGTGATGCCCTCCATCTCTTAGGGCATCTCTTCCAAATAGGGGACATTTGGGAGATGTACTTCTTAGAGGGGAAATAGTATGGGGTGTCGCTTCTTACATAGGAACGTCTAAACATTCCTTGTCCATGGGCTATTTTATGGTGTCAACATTGATTTGATGCCATTTTAAGCCAACTACATAAAAGCTAAATCATTCACCAATTCAAAGCCTAACCTATGTCCAAAAATGTGGACAACTGCAATAGCTTTAGAGGGTCCTTTTTTGAAGTTATATGTTTTGAGATTGTTAATTATTTGTCGGTTTAGAGATTCAAAGGGTAGTAATGAATTTTTGTTGTAGGCAGCCAAAATATTGAACAAAATTGGGTTTGCAGTTTCAATATTTAGACCAGTAAGTTATTCTTTTACCTCCAGGTTCAATTGAAAATATGTTTTTCATTTTGAAATCATATTCATTTCTAGTAGCAAACATTTTTCTTTTCTTATCATTCTTCTTTGTGATCACAAGTTTACAAGGTATAATTTTGAAGTGGAGGGAGATGACCACATTGTATTTATTTAGGATTCATCATATTTGTTTACGTATTTCTCTAAGCATGGTAGTACACACAAATGATCAAGAATAATGATCAATTCTTGATAGACCTTGTTTCTTTGTCCATGTTGAGTTGGACCTAAAGCTTTATAGAAACATTTTCCTTAATGCCATTACATAGAGACATATAATTGAGCTTAGGTTTAATGGATACTTCCATCACTTTGTCTATCATTTAGAACCAAGATACAATACATTCATCCATTTGAAATCTGGGTTCCTTTAGAGCTAGAACTTTGTAGCAGTACTTGTAAGAGTATCGAACTTGAGGGCTTCACATGAAGACATGAAGAAAGAGGAGTGTGTATAGGGAAGTGCAGGACACGTGTTTGATGCTTCCACACATTTTGAGGGCATGCCAATAGAAATTTCATTGTCCTTGGATACACTGGCGTTGATTAATTTCTGAAAAGTTCTCTGTCAAATATGTTGTTTTCATGAAGTAATATTTCCAACCTAGAGGATAAAGACTTGGCATGCCTAGGACATAGTGGTGTTGTTTCTTGCATGTATTTGTGATTTATTAGTATTCCACCACTAATAAATTCATTACGTAGCTGCTCATTTAGTAATATATTACAACAATGACTTGTTAAAGGAAAAAGATTTTGGTTTGTTTGAACGCCATAAACTAGAAGAAAAATTATATTTGAATTAGAAAAATGGAATATATTTTGAAAAATATATTTTTTGATCAAATATTATATAGGCCCATTTCATGATCATTAAAAAAAAATAGTCATGACAATAAGCAATGATTTTGGACAAATGAATTACATAACTCTCTAGCTCAAAAACATTTTAGCATATTCTATTTTGTGTGCATTAGAGAAAAATGAATGAGTAACATTAGGTTTTTTTTGAATATTTACAGAATCATTTTAGAGATTTTACATGGAAATTTCATGTGCTAATCTTGCTCAATTAATTACAGGGAAAACAAGGGGCATACATAATTTGTTTGCTTCTGGGAATTGGATTCCTTTTCTCTCGGAATGGTATGCTGATAATTGAAGATTACTATGTTGAAGCTATATTCCCAGTTAGTATCACAATTTATAAAGTTTTGTCTTATTATTGTCTACTTTATTGTTGTAATCTTGTGTCAGCAATACTTTACTCTGCCCATTAGATTCCCACTGACTAGTTTTATTGTTGAAGTGTCATTGCTTCTTAAAGATAACTAGAGGAAACGATACAACTACAAAAGTGAAGCATGAAACATTCTTAATAGAAATTGCTAGCTCCGATGTGTTTGATTATGTTGGATAAAATCAAAATTGTAATGTACCATAAGCATGGGAATTCAAAATATTGGGATAGAAATGTGTGCATCTATTTGCATTTATTACTTTAGTTGAAGATAACATTTCATGAACAAATGTTGTACACTGAGAACATAGTAGGTACAAAATTTATTCTATGGTGATGTTTTATTTTCTTTGTTTATATAGGTCATCTAGCCACATAGTGGCCATTATTGCCCAACTAAAGAAAACTTGTTCGAGTTTCTTGCTTTTATGGGTAAAAATGACATTAACAATATTGCTGATGTTGAGGTATATATCGTATAAATCTTTTATAGTCTACTTTAGTTTATATTCTAGTGTTCATCGACTTTCATGTCTTATACTTTGCAATTTATCTTTTTTTTCAGGAAAAGAACTCAGTATTGATGGTAAGAAGCAGGAATTGAAGAAAGAGGAGAACAATGACACTAGAACGACAAAATGAAAATTAAAGAGAAAGAGAAGAGCATTGTCGAGTGGTACCCATAGAGCCAATATCTCGCATAAGACACACATAAAGACTAATGGTCAAATTTTTAGAGTTGGTGAATTCACTTGCAATGCCTTAGCAACACAATGATAATTTTTTGAAGTGATGAAACAATATTTCATGTGTAAATTGTACTCCAACCAATATTAAGTTGGAAACTCATATTGTAATACTTGACATTTTATATAATATACTTTATGTGGTTGGAATTATTTATAGTTGCACTTGATATTAATTAGCATTGTAATTAACATATGTAACTTTGCGTTTTCATATTATATGAACATGTATATTGTATGCTTTTATTTTTTTTTTTATATTTAATTTAGTTGCAAAATCATACTAATTAATTTATGCTAATTAATAGTGAAAACATAAAATCAATCTAAAACTACTAAATTAGCAGTTTATATTTATTAATGATGAACACATAAAATGAATATAATGTTGGAAATAATACTAAGAGGGGGGGGGGGGGGGGGGGGGTGGTGAATCAATATTAGCAGATCACTAACTTTTTCATTTCCATAATCAGATTCATATACGCTATTTCAGTTAAGGGAACCCGCGTGTACACACAACTGCGTTTAATGCAACTAGCGTATATCTAGTAAACTTATGATTTAGTTAATCCATTATATGTTGATCTTTAATCAGTGCATCAGAACTTCATTAACCATATAAACAGTAAATAGGTGTAGTAAAACATAATAGATCATCACACATCAGAAACACACATGAACACCATGATATAAGGTGGAAACCCAATGCGGGACAAAAACCACCTACTGCCATCTTCCTTTGATATAAGAAGAACTTGTTTACAATCTTGTACTGGCGCAGACTCATGCCAGTATGTAGGCACCCACCTACAGAAGGATATAACCTTCTCTCATTCTCTAGCTACTACTGGAAGGGAGCTACAACCCCTTACCTCTTGTACTAGCCGATATATTTACTAGTACGTAGGCACCAACCTACAGAAGGCTACGACCTTCTCTTTTCTTCTAGGGACCACGTTTCATAAATTTTCAGACTGGATCCATTAATAATTTCAAAGCATAAAATCAATCACTACTGCAATACGACCATCAACCATATCTGCATCATCAATCTTTGAATCACCCAACAACTGAATCATTGAAACCTTGTCATCAAAACACAGTCACCAGAACATAGAGCAGAACCTAGAACTCTGCAACAACCACTAGATCCAACTGCAACTTCAAATATCATACTTCATACTATATATGCTACTCTGATGAGCCGAACTAGCGTGTATATACGCTTTTACCAAAGTGAACCCGCGTACAGATCTGCAAATATTTACTCATAACATTGTAGCTATTCCAGACATTAGTCATACCCAGATCATAACATTTATATAATAAAACATGCGTCAATAATTCAGATCTAGTCTATCCATGATCAAACCACATAATGATAATACATTCCAAGCCTTATGATCCCGATCCATCATCCAATAACCTGCATACTGGATCTCTCACTTCATCAGATATTCAATCCTTGCACACTTGCCTTTTGGCCTAATGATCTTCTTTTCCTTATATAGGTTTAGGCCTCTCTCAATACCATGGTCCAAAACCACATAGGACTGATACCTTGGACCCAATACCTGGGGTCAATTCCTCGGACCAAATACCATGGACCAAATACCATGGGCCAAAACTTAGTTTTCCAACATGTACACGCCTTTCCTTCTAGGAAAGTTCATGTGTACGTTATACGCGCCTTTGTATATAGTGAACCTGCATGTATACGCGACTTGGTCAATGGTGAACCTACGTATACCTTTTCATATACGCAACTTTGTATACAGTGAACCTACGTGTATACGTGGCTTGGTCAATGGTGAACCTACGTGTACCTTTCTTTCTTCATTCTTTGCTATTTACTTGCTATACTATGATCTTTCATCTGAGAGAGTTGCCATCAAGGACAACACCTGTATCATAATGCCAACAATCTCCCCCTTTAGACTTGATGGCAACAACCACACCAAGTCACTCTCACCCTTTGACATCAAGGGCAAACGACAGACCAAGATATTCTCTCCCTTTGATATACATTATGCTATCCATACTCCCCCTGAGTACATGTTGAAATCTCTGATTGAGCTCCCCCTTTATACATGTTAAGATGTACCAATCCGTCCATGCTCCCCCTAAGCACATGTAGAGTCTGCAAAAATATTTTTCAAAAGAATAACATGACTCTACAACTCAACTAAGTGAGTATGACCTTCCTATCACCAATGACTCATACATACATCAATCTCCCAACCAAGTGGGGATACACCATTTTTGACTCATCCACCCAACCAAGTGGGGATATACCAAATGTTTATACATGACTGAAAATAGACATTATTACATCATCCTTCCCATGCAAAGTGGCGTTACAAATTAGGTATTTTCATGACCTTTACATCAAATAATATACATGACCTTTTATAACAATGACCAACAATCTAAACAAAACCATGATGGTCATCAGCAACTATCATACACCATATATGATCTGCACCATAAGCATATGTTACCAGCATCCAGACCTGTAACATGCAATACCATTCTATTGGCCAGTAAGTAGCAAGATGTATCATTTAGCCACATAATCATCATCACCAAAGACTTTTAACCATCATGCCAACAATGCATTATTCAAAGCATATGCTCCCCCTGAACCTGTGCCATCTGTTCACTGTTAGATCTGATCATGCATATATTAGAAAGAAGTATCAAGGCATCATCATCATTAAGTTAAAATCAAAATCACTTCCAAACAACATCTTATGAGTACCAAAACATTTCCACACATCATCAACAGATTGTAACCATCATCAAGCAGAGCAAGTAATTGACTGAACCATATCAGGCCCTTTTTCCTTAGTCTGCCCGACAACTTTTCTTCAAACCAACATATACGCAACTGTGCAGCTTCAAACTTGTGTATATACATGACTTGTCTTCATGAAACCTGTGTATGAGATTTAGAACACTGAAGTTTCACACTTTCAGCTCCCTCTATGTCTATCATGTCTGTATACTCTGCTATGCCACATCTCTTTGACTGTACTTCCTTCTTCTTCCATATCTTCGACTGTGATGATGTTTTCTCCTTTTGGTATGGTGCCCAAAATCTTCTCCTACATTCCTTTACTATATGTCCAAGCTTGTTACATGCATAACATCTTACATGTTTCATATTCCTCCTATAGTAGTCAATGGCTTTGTGACCAAACATATTGCAAGCAAAACAATATCCCTTAAAGTACCTGGAACGTGATGATATTTCTGTGTGATGGTCTTGAACCATTTACTTCTGCATCTGGCTGTAGCGTGCCCAAAGTTATGACATATAAAACATGCAACATTATTCATCGAAGGAAATAACCATCTATCACTTCCATAATTAGGAGTAAAGGATTTTCTTTGAAGACTTTCTTTCTTTGGTTGTTGATGGAGTTGACCTTTCATCTCCTTGTTGAGCATTTCAGATTTTGTATTATAGTTCCTCGCCTCACCTTGTGATCTAGATTCACCTTCAATAGATTCATAAAAACCAAGACCAGTTTTGATAGCAGGTGACCTTTGACTACTAAGAATATCATCCAAAATCTTAGTACTATCTCGAAATCGTAATAGTTTATCTTTTCTTCTAATTTACCTTTCAAGATATTTACCTCAACCTGATGTTGTTCTTTCTTTTCGAGATATTGCTTATTCAAGATTTCTTCAAGATTTATTCCTTCTTCCACTTGCTGCCTTAGTTTGATAATCTCATTTTCTTGTTCTTCATTATGCTCATGCAGCATTTGACATACTCTGAAGACACACTCTAGCTGAGCTTTTACGCTGATAACTTCTTCTTTGAGGGCACTCTCCCTTTTGTTAAATAGATCTTGTTGATCTATAATTTTATTTGATGCTTCATTTGCTTGTTCATCTTCAATATGAGGTGATTCAGAATCTGAATAATTGCTTCCATTTAACGAAAGGCTGTCATTGTTCCTTTGAGTTGTCTTCTTCTTTGATGCAATCTCTTTCCCATTGTTCTATGGATCTCCTTTAAGCGATCGAGCTTCTACCAAAGGACCTGCTTTGATACCAATTGTTGGAAATAATACTTGGGTGGGTGGGGGGGGTGAATCAGTATTAGTAGATCACTAACTTTTTCATTTCCATAATCAGATTCATATACACTACTTCAGTTAAGGGAACTTGCATGTACATGCAACTGTGTTTAATGCAATTAGCTTTTATCCAATAAAATTATAATTCAGTTAATCCATTATATGTTGATCTTTAATCAGTGCATCAGAATTTCATTAACCATATAAATAGTAAACAAGTGTAGTAAAATAGAATAGATCATCACACATAAGAAACACACATGAACACCATGATATAAGGTGGAAACCCAATGCGAGACAAAAACCACCTACTGTCGTCTTCCTTTAATATAAGAAAAATTTGTTTACAATCTTGTACTGGCATAGACTCATACCAGTATGCAGTCACCCACCTGTAGAAGGCTACAACTTTCTCTCATTCTATAGCTACTACTAGAAGGGAGCTACAACCCCCTAGCTCTTGTACTAGCTGATATATTTACTAGTACGTAGGCACCGGCCTACAGAAGGCTACGACCTTCTCTTTTCTTCTAGGGACCACATTTCATAAATTTTCAGACTAGATCCATCAATAATATCAAAGCACAAAATCAATCACTACTGCAATACAACCATCAACCATATCTGCATCATCAATCTCTGAATCACCCAACAATTGAATCACTGAAACCCTATCATCAAAACACAGTCACCAGAACATAGAGCAGAACCCAGAACTCTGCAACAACCACTAGATCCAACTACAACTTCAAATATCATACTTCATACTATATATGCTACTCTGATGAGCCGAACCAGTGTGTATACGCGCTTTTACCAAAGCAAACCTGCGTACAGATCTACAAATATTTACTCATAACATTGCAGCTATTCCAGACATCAGTCATACCTAGATCATAACATTTATATAATAAAACATGCGTCAATAATTCAGATCTAGTCTATCCATGATCAAACCACATAATAATAATACATTCCGAGCCTTATGATCCCGATCCATCTTCCATCATCATCCACATAGGTGCATCCCATAACCTGCATACTGGATCTCTCTTTTCATCAGAGATTCAATCCTTGCACACTTTCCTTTTTGGCCTAATGATCTTCTTCTCCTTATATAGGTTTAGGCCTCTCTTAATACCATGGTCCAAAACCACATAGGACTGATACCTTGGATCCAATACTTGGGGTCAATACCTTAGACCAAATACCATGGACCAATACCAAAATACCATGGACCGAAACTTAGCTTTCCAGCATGTACGTGCCTTTCCTTCTGTGAAAGTGTGTGTGTATGTTATACGCGCCTTTGTATATAGTGAACCTACGTGTATACATGACTTGGTCAATAGTGAACCTACGTATACCTTTTCATATACACAACTTTGTATACAGTGAACCTACGTGTATACGTGGCTTGGTCAACGATGAACCTACTTATACCTTTGTTTCTTCATTCTTTGTTGTTTACCTGCTATACTGTGATCTTTCATCTAAGAGACTTGCCATCATGGACAACACCTGTATCATAATGCTAACATATAAGACCAAATTAGTTTCTTATAATGATTGTTAATGAAAATAAATGAAAGGAATATAAACTACTAAATTAGTAATTTATATAATGAATATGATACTACCAAAAACTATAAATGACTAATGCAAATGATAAATTTGTGATTACAAATGATGACTAAATTTTGCATATATATGACTATTAGTAGCTAATTTAAAATATCTTATAACACAACTAAAATTTAGTCATATATCTTTGGGCATTAATTGGTTTCAAACGATGACTAAAATTTGCATATATATGACTATTAGTATCTAATTTACAGTATCATATAACACGACTAACATTTTGGTCATATTTATTTGGACATTAATTGTTTTTTTCGGGTGATATTTTAGTAATATATTTGTTGTATATTTAGTCATTAGTTATGATAATTAATGACCAAATCAATGACTAGGTTAATGACCAAATCAATGATTAAATTAATGACTAGATTAATGTCTAAATCAATGACTAAAATAATGATTAAATATATTACTAGACAATAAAAATGAGACAACCAATTAAAGACTAAGCTAAAAACGACTAAAAGTTGGTCGGGTTATAAGATGTCGTAAATTAGCTACTATTGGTCACCGACCGAAAAATAATAATTTATATGCAAATTTTAGTCATTTTTTTAGTAATTAATTAGTCATTTTATACTAGTGAGTAGTTTGGTTTGTCAAAGTTGTTGGCATTATGACACAGGTTTGGCGCTATGGCACAGGTGTTGTCCTTGATGGCAACTCACTTTGATGACAGATCTCAGTTCAGGCTCTCAGAATGAAGGAAAAAGATATATACGCAGGTTCACCTTGATCAAGCTGCGTATACACACGGGTTAGACGTTCCAAAGATGCGTATGCATATACACGCACTTTCACACAAGGAAAAGTGCGTACATATGGGAGAACTTATTTTTGGTTCGTGGTATTTAGTCCTCGGTATTTGAACCTATGGTTTTGGACCATAGTATCTCATCAGATGTGTTGATCCCAAGTATTGGGTCCATGGTATTGGTTTGTTATGGTTTTGGACCGTGGTATTGTGAAAGGCCTAAGACTATAAAAAAGGAAGGAGATCATTAGGCAAGGATCATCTGATGTATTGAATATCTGAAGACGTGCAAGTAATTGGTTTGTGTGGCTGGATCTGAATCAAGGAGGAACTTGAGCATTACAAGATAGATAAGTTCTATTGATGGGTCAAGATCTCAAGGCTTGAATAGTAATATCTTTTTGTGATTTGATCTGTTATAATCGGTGCATAATTAGATCTATAAATCTGATAATATGAGTATAACTGAATTCTGTTTAAGTGTAAAGGGTGAACTGTCTTTTATAGATCTATATGTAGGTTCGGCTCTACAAAGACGCATATACTTGCAGGTTCAGCAAGAGAAGAAAGCGTATACGTTGGTTGACCTCATTTCAGTTGCGTATGTATGCAAGCTTATACATAGTGAAGTAGCGTACGCCTCTTGAAATATGTTTTAGCTACTTCTATGGATTACTGCAGTGTTCTGGGTTCAGCATTGGTGTCTGGTTACTAGTATTATTTTTTGGTTACAACACTCTGAGAAATTATTGGTTGATTCAGTAGTTGTTTGTGGAAAGGAGATTGGTTGATGCACATATACTTGATGCTTGTTTGATATTCATGGATCCAGTTTGAAAATTGATGAAACGTGGTCCCTGGAAGAAAAGAGAAGGTTGTAGCCTTCTGTAGGTCAGCACCTATGTACTAGTATCTCAGCTAGTACAAGAGCTAAGGGGGTTGTAGCTCCCTTCCAGGAGAAGCTGGAGAACGAGAGAGGGTTGTAGCTCTCTGTAGCTTGAAGCCTGCGTACTTGTATAAGTCTGCACCAATATAGAATCATTGTAAAAAGAAGTTTCTAATTAAAAGAAGATAGAGACGAATTACAGCAGGTGGTTTTCACCCACATTGGGTTTCCACCTTATATCTTGTGTTCTTGTGTGTGATTATCTTCTGCTCTATTTTTACTGTTCTTGGTTACTGTTTATATGACTCTGATGCATAGATTAATGATCAACATCTGTAGAATACATTAAGTTATAAGTCTGCATGGTATACGTTGGTTTTCTTATATGAAGTTGCGTATATACACGGTTTTCTCTAACTGAAGTAGCGTATATGATCTGGGTGTGAAATAAAAAAAAAATATTTGACTTAATAATACTTATTCACCCCCCCTCTCAGTATTATTTCCAACAATTGGTATCAGAGTAGGTCCTTCTGAAGAAGCTTGAATGCTTGAAGGAAGATCTATCATCATGAGCAACTACGAGAGAGAGGCATCTATCAGGCCACCAATTTTTGATGGGACCAACTTCGTCTATTGGAAGGTAAGAATTACAGCCTATCTTCAATCTCTTGGTACAAAAGTCTAGGATATCATAGATACAGGGTACACATTTCCATCAACAACTCCTACAGATTCGGCTGGTAAGAAGCAGTATGAAACAAATGCAAAGGCTGTAAATACTCTATTAGGGAGTCTATCTCAAATAGAATTTGTCAAGGTTATGCAGCTTAAAATTGCAAAGGAAATATGGGACAAGATCGTTCTGAGCTATGAAGGAGATGAATAGGTAAAACGAGCAAAACTTCAAACTCTCAGAATTCAGTATGAAAATCTCAGAATGCACAACGATGAAAGTGTGGCTAACTATTTCCTACGTATAGATGAGATTGTTAATTGTATGAAAAACTTGGGTGAAGAAATAAAAGAGGTTGTTTTGGTTGAAAAGGTTCTAAGATCTTTGTCTTCTAAGTTTGAATCAAAAGTTTCGGCAATAGAAGAAAAACAGAATCTACAAAGCCTTACCATGTCACAACTGCACGAAATTCTAACTACTTACTAAATGAGGAAAGGAGGACCATCAGATAGGAGAGAAGTTGCATTCAAGGCTTCCGGCAAAGGAGATTACTATGAGTCAGGACATATGTCAGAAGAAGAGGAAGAATCAAATTTTATCAAGAACCTCCAACGGGGAACTAGAAGATTCAGAGGTAAGCTGCCTTTCAATGCTTTGCTTGTGGAAGAGTCGGTCATTATGCTGGAAAATGTCCTCATAAAGATAAACTAGAAAAAGGTAAGGAACCTGTTAGATAGAACAGAAAGCCGAATAAGAAGAGCTATTACACGCATGAAAACAATGATGGATTATCAAATAGTGATGAAGATGAACGAGGTAATGATGATAGAATTTTGATGGCTTTTGAAGATGATGATTTTTGTGATGCTTTAAATGAAGAAGGTATTTATGAAGAAATTTCTAGACTTAAAATTTGTTTAGAGGAAAAGAGTATGATTATAGATACTCTAACATTCCAACTTGCCGAAAAAGATAAATACAATGAAAAGTTAGAATGTGAAATTGTGGGACTTAGAAAAGAAATTGAGGAACAAAAGCCCTTAATCTCAGATTTGCTAAAGGATCTGAAACTTTAGATGAGATTATCAAAGTGCAGCATTCTCCACTAATCAAGACAGGTATGGGATATAATGAAGAAGCGTCTCAAGCATAGGAGCCATCCACCTCCAAAAGTTATCTTGATGCAGCAAGGAGGAGTGAACAAATTGACAATCGACAACAAAGGCACAATGGAGACTACCAGGTAAATCGGGGGCAATCTACTTTAAGGATGAACAGAAGCTACAACCAGCCATAGGTAAAACATTCTTAATTTGCCTCAAGAATGGATGTCAATAGAAACTACAATCATTCGGTTGGTAGATATGATAATCGTAGGAGTTTCTTCAATGGCCAGTGTTTCTCTTGTCATAACTTTGGTCACAAAGCAACTCAATGTGTTGCCTATAAGACAATCATGACTAGAGAAGCTAAAAAACAAAGAAGTATGACCGGGATCATGAAAAGGACCTACAATAACTTTTCTGCTCTTGAAAATGAAATAAAATGTTCTATTTGTAACAACTTCGGTCATGAAGATTCTAAATGCAGGAGCAGGTTTCGACAGACAACTCAAAAGGAACAAGTCTCAAGTGCCAAAACATGGAGAATGAAAGAACCACAACTGGAAAGATGTGAGATAGCCTTATATGCAGAAGGACAGGAAAATCAATGGTATATCAACAGTGGATGTTCGAAACATATGACAGGTGATAAAGAAAAACTTCAATCATATAGTGCCTTAGAAAAGGAAAAGAAGGTCTCATTTGGAAATGACACCCCTACGTTCATAAAAGGTAAAGGTTCTGTTCAGTTGAAAGAAAAGGTCAAAGCTGGAAATGTTATGTATGTTGATGGCTTAAAGCATAATCTATTGAGTGTCAGTCAGATGTGCGATCAAGGAACTAAGGTAATATTTCGAGCAAATGGATGTAGTGTTCGTGATCTTGATATAGGAAAAATAGTGATCAAAGGCATAAGAACTATAAATAATTTATATATATTCAAAGAAGGAAAACATCAATGCTATCTAAGCAAGAATGATGAACATTGGCTATGGCACAGAAGATTGGGGCATCTTAGCTTCTCTCAGATAAAGAAAGCATGCAAATATCAGGCGGTTCGTGATCTTCCTGACATCAGAATTCTAGACAATACAATATGAAAATCATGTTAGTTTGGTAAGCAAACCATAACTAATTTCCCTGAGAAGGAAGGATCAGCTAGCAAGCCACTTGAACTTGTCCATACTGATATATGTGGTCCAACTAGGAAGAAGTCACCTCGAGGTGAAGAGTACTTCATATTTTTTATTGACGACTTTTCAAAGATGTGTTGGTTAGGACTCATGAAGTATAAAGATGAAGCTTTCGAAAACTTCAAATCATTCAAAGCCTTGGTTGAAAACGAATTAGATTGACGAATCAAATGTCTCAGATCTGATCAAGGAGGAGAATTTACCTCAGATGAATTTTTCGATTTTTGTGAAGAACATGGCATAAGAAAGGAATTTTGTACTACAAGGACACCTCAACAAAATGGAGTAGTAAAAAGGATGAACATAACGGTTCAACAAATGGCTCGTGCTATGCTCGATGAATTTGGAACTCCAACAACCTTCTAGGGTGAAGCTGCATTTGCTGCTGTAACTATTCTTAACAAGACAAATGTCTAGGTAAACAGCACTCATACTCCTCATGAACTTTGGTATGGTAAGACTCCCATGGTAAAATACTTCAAAATTTTTGGAAGCAAATGCTACATTTAAAGGACTGATGAAAATCTTGGCAAGTTTGAACCTAAATTAGATGAAGGCATCCTCCTTGGCTACTCTCCTCATAGCAAAGCATATAAGTGTTACAATAAAAGACTTGGAAAGATTATTGAAAGTATTGATGTAGTGATTGATGAAGAGGGAAATACCCCTAGGCAGGAAAGATCTGAAGTTTTTGAAGATGATGAGGACTATCCCTCAACGTCAAATTAGACTCATGATGAAGAAGAAACCCATGAGGCACCAGAAGAACAAATAAGAATAGAAGAAAAGACTCCATCCAGATACGTTCAGAAGAATCATCCAGAATCTCAAATTTTGGGGCAGAAAGAGGCAGGTGTACAAACTAGGAGAATCATTTCAGAAACTTCAAGCTATCTTTCATTGATCTCCTCCACCGAACCATAGAATGTAAAAGAGGCATGCAAAGATGAATGTTGGGTCAAGGCCATGGATGAAGAACTTGAACAGATCGAAAGGAATAACACTTGGGAGTTGGTTCCTAGACCAAAAGATAAGAATGTCATAGGGACAAAGTGGATTTTCAAAAATAAGCTGAATGAAAATGGAGATGTGGTTAGAAACAAGGCAAGACTTGTTTGTAAAGGATATGCGCAAAAAGAAGGCATAGACTTTGAAGAAACCTTTGCACCAATGGCTAGACTTGAGGCTATAAGAATGTTCCTTGCTCTCTCTGGCTTTCAAAAGTTTAAAGTATTTCAGATGGACGTAAAATCTGCCTTTCTGAATGGAGACTTGAATGAAGAAGTTTACATTGAACAACTAGATGGGTTCATCCTTGGAAATGATCCAAATCTTGTATGCAGACTCAAAAAGGCTCTCTATGGTCTTAAACAAGCTCCAAGGGCTTGGTATTTTTGGTTGGATGAGTACCTTCATCAATAAGGTTTTCCAAAGGATCAACAAACAACAAAATATATATAAAAATTGACAATGATAAGTCGTTAATACTTGTTGTATATGTTGATGATATCATCTTTGGTAGCAATGAAGAAGCCATGAGCCAAAACTTTTCTTTAGTAATGCAGAAAGAATTTGAAATGTCCCTGCTTGGTGAGCTCACATATTTTCTTGGTTTACAAGTTCAACAAAACAAAGATGACATTTTTCTATCACAAACCAAGTATCTCAAGCAGATCTTGAAGAAATATGGGATGGAGGATTCGAAACCAGTATGTACTCCTATGGTTACAGGATGTAGTCTCAGCACAAATGATGAATCAGCAGCTGTACATCAACCTACCTATAGATCCATGGTTGGTAGTCTACTCTATCTAACAGGTACCCGACTAGACATTATGCATGCAGTAGGGATAGTTGGAAGGTTTCAGGCAAATCCAAAGGAAACTCAACTTCAGGAAGTCAAGAGAATTTTCAAATACCTTCAAGGGACTCAAAACTATGGTTTATGGTATCCTAGAGATACGAATATCACACTTCATGCATATATAGATGCAGATTGGGCAGGTAGCATGGATGACAGGAAAAGCATGAGTGGTGGTGCATTCTTCATGGGTCCTAGATTAGTATCATGGTTCAGCAAGAAACAAAGTTCCATTGCATTATCTACAGCTGAAGCAGAGTATGTAGCTGCTACATCTTGCTGCACACAACTCCTTTGGATGATGCAAACATTGCAAGATCTTCAAATCACTTGTACTCCACCTATTTCCATTTTTTGTGATAATACAAGTGCAATCAGCATTTCAAAGAATCCTGTCATGAATTCAAAGACCAAGCACATACCTATCAAATACCATTTTCTTTAGGAACAAGTGCTTGAACAAAAGGTCAAGTTGGAGTATGTTCCCTCTAAGGAACAAGTTGCTGATATTCTCACCAAATCACTACCCAGGGAGACATTTGAATACCTCAGACAGAAGCTGGGGGTAGTTGATGCACCATATTGCTGTTGAAACCTGTCTGTTTCAGAAAAATGTGGTTGTACGATAGTTTCATGAGGAGGATCCGCGTACATATGCTGATTTATGTAGATACAATCACGTATATGGTGGTTTGAAGGAAATCAGTGGGGATAGACTCTGGTTGAAGAGAGTCTGATATGGGTCTGACGAGAAACCATCTGGCACAGGTTCAGGGGGAGCAGATAATCTTCTAATAATGCATTGTTGGCATTACATTAGAAGCTCTTGGTTCGAGTACTCAAGCTGTTTTTGGGTTCAGGTGGATCAGCTGCAGAAGGAGAACATGGTTGCTGATCTGAATAATGATGCTGCTGATATTTGTTATTGATGACTTTCATAGTCTTGCTCTAAATTTTTTTTTTTGTCTCTATGTCATGTATATCTATTCTTGTCAAGGTCATGTAACAGCCTATTTTGGTTTCCCCACTGTGCCTGGGTTGAATGATGTAATGTACTTGGTTGTCATATTTAAGCTTTTGATGTATCCCCACTTGGTTGGGTGATGGATGTTTGTATAGAGTCTTTTGGTGATAGGAAGGTCTTTTATGATGTATAAGTCATGGTTCTTCTTGAAGAATATATTTTTGCAGATCTTGCCTACAGTTAGGGGGAGCATGGTCAGCACAACAGACCAGATATTTCATCATGTACTCAGGGGTAGCATAACCCTTTGCCCTTGATGACAAAGGGGGAGAATGAATTTGAGGATCTTGGGGTTGCCATCAAGTCCAAAGAGGGAGATTGTTGGCATTATGACACATGTTTGGCGCTATGGCATAGGGGTTGTCCTTGATGGCATCTCACTCTGATGACAGATCTCGGTTCAGGCTCTCAGAATGAAGGAAAAAGATATATACGCAAGTTCACCTTGATCAAGCTGCGTATACATGTGGGTTAGACGTTCCAAAGACGCGTATGCATATACATGCACTTTCACGCAAGGAAAAGCATGAACATATGGGAGAACTTATTTTTGGTCCGTGGTATTTAGTCCTCGGTATTTGAACCTATGGTTTTGGACCATAGTATCTTGTTAGATGTGTTGATCCCAAGTATTGGGTCCATGGTATTAGTTTGTTATGGTTTTGGACTGTGGTATTGTGAAAGGCATAAGACTATAAAAGAGGAAGGAGATCATTAGGCAAGGATCATCTAATGTATTGAATATCTAAATATGTGCAAGTAATTGGTTTGTGTGGCTGGATCTGAATCAAGGAGGAACCTAAGCATTACAAGATAGATAAGTTCTATTGATGGGTCAAGATCTCAAGGCTTGAATAGTAATATCTTTTTGTGATTTGATCTGTTATAATCGGTGCATAACTAGATCTATAAATCTGATAATCTGAGTATAACTGAAGTCTATTTAAGTGTAAAGGGTGAACTATCTTTTATAGATCTATACGCAGGTTCGGCTCTGCAAAGGTGTGTATACATGCGGGTTCAGCAAGAGAAGAAAGTGTATACGCTGGTTGACCTCGTTTAAGCTGCGTATGTACGCAGGCTTATACATAGTGAAGTAGCGTACGTCTCTTGAAATATGTTTTAGCTACTTCTGTGGATTACTGCAATGTTCTGGGTTTAGCATTGGTGTCTGGTTACTAGTATTGTTTTCTGGTTACAACACTCTGAGAAATTATTGGTTGATTTAGTAGTTGTTTGTGGAAAGGAGATTGGCTGATGCACATATACTTGATGCTTGTTTGATATTCATGGATCCAGTTTGAAAATTGATGAAACGTGGTCCCTGGAAGGAAAGAGAAGGTTGTAGCCTTCTGTAGGTCAGCACGTATGCACTAGTATCTCAGCTAGTACAAGAGCTAAGGGGGTTGTATCTCCCTTCCAGGAGAAGCTGGAGAACGAGAGAGGGTTGTAGCTCTCTGCAGGTTGCAGCCTGCGTATTGGTATAAGTCTGCACCAGTACAGAATCATTGTAAAAAGAAGTTTCTAATTAAAAGAGGATAGAGATGAATTGCAGTAGGTGGTTTGCACCCACATTGGGTTTCCACCTTATATCTTGTGTTCTTTTGTGTGATTATCTTCTGCTCTATTTTTACTGTTCCTGGTTACTGTTTATATGACTCTGATGCATAGATTAATGATCAAAATCTGTAGAATACATTAAATTATAAGTCTGCATGGTATACACTGGTTTTCTTATCTGAAGTTGCATATATACGTGGTTTTCTCTAATTGAAGTAGCGTATATGATCTGGGTGTGAAATAAAAAAACATATTTGACTTAATAATACTGATTCACCCCCCCTCTTAGTATTATTTCCAACAAAAGTAGGTTAGGAAAAAGGAGCAACAAATCCAGAGTAGGCCTAGTAGAAGACCAGAGGAGAATTCATATGATAGAAAGTAGCCTACTAGAGTGTGGAAGAAGAAGGAAAAGAAATAGCAAGTGAAGTAGGAGAGGTTGTTTCCCACTACAGTTCATTGTTACCTAGTGTATAGTCAAAAAATATTGCAGAAAAGAAATTAGGGTTGCATGGTCTTAGGGGTAGCATATGGTAGTAGCATGAGTGCATAAAGATGCCATGAAGATGATATGTAGAAAAAACATAGAGTGACCGAGAGATTACAAGCACACTCAAGTCTATATGATCAACAATATAGTTGGAAGGTGCATGAGCTGAGTGGGAGCTCTGGAAAATTGGATCTGAGTGAAAAGTATGACTTTCACAATACATACATGATTTGTATGAAGGAAAAGAACAAATGCACATTTATTTATCATTAGACAATATCCTCCTATGGTAATATGGGTTTAAAGGTTTTCATTATGATTCCCCCTTACCTTCATTTTGGTAACATATGTGTTTTGATCAACCATGCATAGAAGAGGGTCACTTGTTTCATCCATGTATGTTCATGTATATAATTTAGTATGCTAGATGGTATCCTTGGTTTGGTAGGAATAGTTCCTTGCATATTGCAAGAGGGATGAAGAAGAACGTGAACAAATTAGCTGATCAACAATCATGACAAATGAATCATTTTAGGGGACAATAGCCCTAGCATTGGTAGTCAAAGATTGCATTAGGATTCATTTTATTTTAGATTGGTAGAAAATGTATGCATGAATCCTTGAGTGTAAAGAACAATTTATATATTTTTTTATCAACTGATATAGCCTTGTACTACCATTGTTTTATCCCTATAACATCATTGTTTATCATTTGAAATTTGTATGTTGAGTAATCCTTGCATCAGAATGAGAAACCACTTGTATGTATAAGGAAACTTGAGCAAGGAAGATGTAATAAATCAAGTTTACAACAATTGGTATCAATCAAGTGGTTCATTGAAAAATAACCTTGATAGTTGATTGCATACCTAGAACATTTTTAGGGGGAACATGTTCAACAACAACATGTGCATCATTTTTAGATTCTAAAAGAAGATAATTGGTGGAAAGAATAAGCAGCTGAAGGTTTCCTTGGTTCTAATGTCTTTTTTATAGTAGTGCTATAGATGATCATATGTCATTAGAAAAAAATTGATATCAACAGAGTACAATTGGTGTTAGCATGGTGTTTCAAAAAGGTTTTGTCACCCTTTGCCATTGATGTTAGAGGGGAAGAATGAGACCAACCAATGGAGAATGGAATTCAGGTAAAGAGAGTTAGTTGGTGAAGTATATGTGGTGTAGCCATCAATGCTAAAGGGGGAGATTTTTGATAACATGGTGTTGGAATTGATGTCAACAATTGAGTAAGCTATGTGTTGGCATTGATATAAAAGATTGTAGAAGTGTTTGTGCATGAACTTGATGCATATATGATGTTCTGGAGTTGTACAGGCATTGGAAGCATGTGTGTAGATGGATTGCATCAACACACATAAATATGGGTGGAGTAGATTGAAAAAGTATGAGTTTTGCAATCCATACATGAATTCTATGTGAGCAACTAACATACACACATGGATGTCTAGAAGAAGAGTTGACTACACAATCTTGTGTGTACAAAATTGAAAACCACAGGCTTTACTAGGGTATTTTCCTAAGGTATTTGGAGGAAACGAGTCATGTTGACATGGTTATGCTTAACCACTTTTCTCAGGTTCCCAAAATGAAGTGGATGCATTTAATAAGTAATGATTTGGTTTGACTTGATCATGGGGAAAACTAGTTTAAATTGTGATGCTATTGGTTTGAGTTGGTTGGTTACTGTGCATTTTAGAGGTTACTTGCATACACCAATAGGTATGTAAGAGTTATAAGATAGTGTGATAAAGGATTAGAATGTTGGAGTGAGATCAGAGAGGCTGCCTACACATGAAGAAGAATGATTAGCATAGGTGTTTTACATGTGTAGTTGAGTAATAGTTTGATGAGCTAGGGTTTGACATTAGTTGTTGTAAATAGTTGTGTACTATTGTAACTATGAATTATAGATGTATTACCTTGTATTTTGTATGTCTGATCCACTATTTGTCATGAGCATTGTATAGTCATATGTTTTTTGTAGTGTTGCTCAAATGTATTGGCTGTGTGAGGATAGTTGTTGTATCTTGAAAGTATGTGTATATGGATGAGAGAGTATGTTTTTATGTATTGTTGAATGAGAGTGTTCAATAGAGTGTTGTTATTATGGTTAAGAGTATGGATGAGTCTATATGATTATAGAGAGATGCATGTATGCTGTTAGAGTTTGATTAGGGAAAATTTTAAGAACCGCCCTAAATTTATATGTATAATAAATGGGTGAATCTCCACGATACATAGGAAAAATGGGAGGCAATTTTATCAATAATATAATATGTATATATAAAACTTTTGGCGAATCTCTGACTAGATTATATTATCTTGTAACATCGTGGCAAATATTTCACTGAATTATAAAATCTTGTAAGATCTTGGCAAATCTTTCATTGAATAATAAAACATTGTGAAGTCTTGGCGAATGTGTTGTTAAAGTATGAAACCATATATGATAATAGGAAAACATATTCATTAAACTATAATATACTAACATACATGTTTGGAAAAAAGAAAAATAATTTTCTCTTCCTACAAACAATGTTGCAAGTTTCTGTAGCCGCGTTTGTCAAGGTTCTCACTGTACACTCTTTCATATCCTTCTATTATTTTTGATAATATTCCACAACAAATTTCTTCTATGTGTTGATCTTGACCACCAGTTCTGTCAAGGTAGGAGAGATTAATCTTTTCTCTACCACTTTTGTCAAGCTATGAGAGATTAATGTTCATACAAATTTTGTTTTACTTTTCTCCCAACTTTTGTTTCCTTAAGTGTTTCCATCACTACCTTGTTGATTCCATATCAAACCAATTTCTCAAATTCCAGCCTAACTGTGACAAAGGACTTTCTTTCTTCTAAAAATTTGCAGCCTCATTGTAAGGATAAGTTGTTATATTTGTAGGGGCAATTTATAAACATTTTCATTTTCTCTCTGGGTAGCTTTTAAGCCATCGACCATCAGGTAGTTCATCCTTCCATATGATATTTGGCCAGTACACTCTGTTCTTCAAGAAATATATAAGTTATGAAATTCATTCTACCATGTCATGAAGTGTTGAATCGAGTGAATCCCGTACCCATGAATCTTACCTCTGGTCTTACGATGTAATTTTCTGTTTTGAGTCATTGTGTTAAAGTCCCTCCCCTTCAAGTAGGCTTTATGCAAGTAGGAAAATGAAACAGACCCCCCTTACTTATCGACCTTCCTTTCTCTTAATTGAATAGATGTATCTTACCCAACCAACAAATGGTTCCTAACTTGAATGACGGATTTTAATAAACCAACAATAAAAGATTTATGTAACTCTGGTCCCCACCACCTGAACACCTTATGCCCCAGCATGAATGAAGGCATGTTAAGGATTTCTTCATTAGTCTTCGTAAATATCATTTCAATTCATATTCATCATGGCTTCCACTAACCACTCATGTAGGGTCACTTGGCCCCGCAATGAAAATTTCTCATTAATGCTTCCCATCACTCGACCACCTTCAATCATATTCATTTCAACAATTTCATTTTGATTAGCATTTGTAAAATTTGTATGTGGTTTTTGTCATTAACAACTACTATTTTTTCTTGAATTGCTCCATCATATTCTTAAGTAGCATTTCCATGTTCATCGTCATCACCTAATAGATGATAACATCCTTGAGGTAGATTCAACATGTTTATAACAACTTTTGCATCTTTATCACTAGGTATTTAAAATCCTTAGCTACAAGCCTCATCATTGGTAAGAGCATCATAATTGACTAGCCAAATTCTATTGCTCCTACATTCCACATTAATATTAGAGGGTGTCAAGGTCATTTCAATAGATATGCTAGACATTTCAAATGTTTCAAACCTTTTTACCTATCTCCATGGGTTCTTTTCCATGCAATTTATTCTCTCAAACCTTAAATAATTCTTAAAAGGCCCAAACACACTTATAGGGGTTGCATCTTATGAGTAATGTCTAAACAGTGCCAACACTATGTATGCCTATCATGTTTTCCTCTATGGTTTGTAGAACTATGTTGTTGTGATGGCCATAAAAAATTAACAAATATATGTTTGTAAGATAGATGCCTCTAGGTAAAAATTGACAAAATGGTATAGCCAAATCATAAACAATTATTTATTCATCCATGCATTAGGATGTGCAACCACGGATATTCCTTGCTCACAATTCTTGACATGGTTCTTCATATTTTTGTTTCCCTAAAGCAAATATAGCCTAGACATTGATAAACCAATTGTAATTGCACAACAAAATATAGTTATCCACACTGTTGTTAGGAAACACCTTGGCACATTTCCACTCATTCTCCTGGAATGTATCCACATGCCACAATTCCTTCCAACTTGGAAAGGAAACTCGTCACAATTGCATATATATTTTGTAAACTGTATGAATGATATTTGTATGCCTTGGATAGGGTGTAATAGAACTTGGTCAGAATTGTAGGGTGTAGATCCATAGCTTTGTCTCTAATGAGGATTTCAATTGTTCATAGTGCCAGCTCTTGATATATTTTCTTAACTTCTGCACACCCTAATTTCCCCAAAATCCATCTTTGAATGGAATCAAAGTGGAGCAACATTAGCCTTAAGTTGTATCAACTCTAGGTCATGTCAAATTTCAAGTATCTTCTTACACCAATCAACTATTTCCTCCTTTTGTTTAATTAACATTGTAATAACCCCTTTATTCTTCTTCCTTGCATGAGGTATTTAGCCAATAATGTATTGATGCTGGTGAGTTCCATATTTTGTCAATGCAA
Organism: Pinus tabuliformis; assembly: GCA_031772625.1. Lineage (NCBI taxonomy): Eukaryota > Viridiplantae > Streptophyta > Pinopsida > Pinales > Pinaceae > Pinus > Pinus tabuliformis. The sequence continues at coordinate 1,432,862,804 of CM062818.1, read as the reverse complement.
CTATTATTAAACATCAATTGAAGTCAACATCATCAATTTCCTTCAACATATACTCTTTAGTTCGGCCTCTATTAACACTAGTATTCTTGGTTAAACTTGCACCTTGCACTATAATACATGTAGAAGCACCACCTTCAACATCTACATCATATGCTCTTCAACTTTATATCATTATGCTCTTCAAAACCTACTGGATTTAACTCCTCATTTGAGGAAGAGTTTTGTAGATGATCAACCCTTGTCACTTGCATTTTTACCCTCACAAGAGCAACACTATTTCCTCGTGCATGACAGAAAAACATTAATCAAACAAATATTGTAGAATAATAGATGTTGATGTAGTGCATAGCGACAAGGAAATGAAAAAATTTTCCTTGTTGCTATGCACTGCATCAACCTCTATTTTTCTACAATATTTGTTTGTTTAATGTTTTTCTATCATGCATGAGGAAATAGTGTTTCTTTTGTGAGGGTAAGAATGCAAGTGATAAGGGTTGATCATCTAAAAAACTCTTCCTAAAATGAGGAGTTAAATCCGGTAGGTTTTGAAGAGCATAATGATATAAAAGTTGAAGAGTATATGATGTAGATGTTGAAGGTGGTGCTTCTGCATGAATTATAGTGCAAGGTGAAAGTTTAACCAAGAATATTAGTGTTAACAGAGGTCAAACTAAAGAGGATATGTTGAAGGAAAATTATGATGTTGACTTCAATTGATGTTTAATAATAGTTGCATTGACAAAATATGGAACTCACCAGCATCAATACATTATTGGCTAAATACCTCATGCAAGGAAGAAGAATAAAGGGGTTATTACAGTGTTAATTGAACAAAAGGAGGAAATAGTTGATTGGTGTAAGAAGATACTTGAAATTTGCCATGACCTAGAGTTGATACAACTTAAGGCTAATGTTTCTCCACTTTGATTCCATTCAAAGATGGATATTGGGGAAATTAGGGCGTGCAGAAGTTAAGGAAATATATCAAGAGCTGGCATTATGAAAAATTGAAATCCTCAATAGAGACAAAGCTATGGATTTACACCCTACAATTCTGACCAAGTTCTATTACACTTTATCCAAGGCATACAAATATCATTCATACAGTTTACAAAATATGTATGCAATTGTGACGAGTTTCCTTTCCAAGTTGGAAGGAATTGTGGCATGTGGATACATTCCAGGAGAATGAGTGGAAATGTGCCAAAGTGTTTCCTAACAATAATGTGGATAACTATATTTTGTTATGAAATTACAATTGGTTTATCAATGTCTAGGCTATATTTGCTTTAGGGAAATAAAAATATGAAGAACCATGTCAAGAATTGTGAGCAAGGAATATCCGTGGTTGCACATCCTAATGCATGGATGAATAAATAATTGTTTATGATTTGGCTATACCATTTTGTCACTTTTTCCCTAGAGGCATATATCTTACAAACATATATTTGTTAATTTTTTATGGCCATCACAACTACATAGTTCTACAAACCACAGAGGAAAACATGATAGGCATACATAGTGTTGGCACTGTTTAGACATTACTCATAAGATGCAACCCCTATAAGTGTGTTTGGGCCTTTTAAGAATTATTTAAGGTTTGAGAGAATAAATTTCATGGAAAAGAACCCATGGAGAGAGGTAAAAAGGTTTGAAACATCTGAAATCGCTAGCATATCTATTGAAATGACCTTGACACCCTCTAATATTAATGTGGAATGTAGGAGCAATAGAATTTGGCTAGTCAATTATGATGCTCTTACCAATGATGAGGCTTGTAGCTAAGGATTTTAAATACCTAGTGATAAAGATGCAAAAGTTGTTATAAACATGTTGAATCCACCTCAAGGATGTTATCATCTATTAGGTGATGACGATGAACATGGAAATGCTACTTAAGAATATGATGGAGAAATTCAAGAAACAATATTAGTTGTTAATGACAAAAACCACATACAAATTTTACAAATGCTAATCAAAATGAAATTGTTGAAATGAATATGATTGAAGGTGATTGAGTGATGGGAAGCATTAATGAGAAATTTTCATTGCGAGGCCAAGTGACCCTACATGAGTGGTTAGTGGAAGCCATGATGAATATGAATTGAAATGATCTTTACGAAGACTAATGAAGAAATCCTTAACATGCCTTCATTCATGCTGGGGAATAAGGTGTTTAGGCGGTGGGGACCAGAGTTACATAAATCTTTTATTGTTGGTTTATTAAAATCCATCATTCAAGTTAGGAACCATTTGTTGGTTGGGTAAGATACATCTATTCAAGTAAGAGAAAGGAAGGTCGGTAAGTAAGGGGGGCTTGTATCATTTTCCTACTTGCATAAAGCCTACTTGAAGGGGAGGGAGTTTAACACAATGACTCAAAACAAAAAATTACATCGTAAGACCAGAGGTAAGATTCATGGGTACGAGATTCACTCAATTCAACACTTCATGACATGGTAGAATGAATTTCATAACTTATATATTTCTTGAAGAACATGGTGTACTGACCAAATATCATATGGAAGGATGAACTACCTGATGGTCGATGGCTTAAAAGCTACCGAGAGAGAAAATGAAAATGTTTATAAATTGCCCCTACAAATATAACAACTTATCCTTACAATGAGGTTGCAAATTTTTAGAAGAAAGAAAGTCCTTTGTCACAGTTAGGCTGGAATTTGAGAAATTGGTTTGATATGGAATCAACAAGGTAGTGATGGAAACACTCAAGGAAACAAAAGTTGGGAGAAAAGTAAAACAAAATTTGTACGAACATTAATCTCTCATAGCTTGACAAAAGTGGTAGAGAAAAGATTAATCTCTCCTACCTTGACAGAATTGGTGGTCAAGATCAACACATAGAAGAAATTTGTTGTGGAATATTATCAAAAATAATAGAAGGATATGAAAGAGTGTACAGTAAGAACCTTGACAAACACGGCCATTGAAACTTGCAACATTGTTTGTAGGAAGAGAAAATTATTTTTCTTTTTTCCAAACATGTATGTTAGTATATTATAGTTTAATGAATATGTTTTCCTATTATCATATATGGTTTCATACTTTAAGAAAACATTCGCGAAGACTTCACAATGTTTTATTATTCAATGAAAGATTTGCCAAGATCTTACAAGATTTTATAATTCAGTGAAATATTTGCCACGATGTTACAAGATAATATAATCTAGTTAGAGATTCGCCAGAATTTTATTATATACATATTATATTATTGATAAAATTGCCTCCCATTTTTCCTATGTATCGTGGAGATTCACCCATTTATTATACATATAAATTTAGGGTGGTTCTTAAAATTTTCCCTACTTTTGTATGGTGAGCAAAGGAAGTGTGGGTTAATATTTCTCACCTATTAGGGTTCTTAGATTGTAACCCTGGCTTTATGAGGCCTCATTTTCGTTCAAATACCTCTCAGTAAAAAACCCCTCTTACCTTTGACCTAGAAAGAATTGTCTCCAAGAGAATTTGGAGGGAAAGAACCGAAAGAACCCTAGATACTACTATTTTTTCCCCAGATGCCTCAAATTATAGCTCCCAAAAGTCTAAGATAAAATATCTTGAAACTTCGTCCATAGTTTTTAGAGTTTTCAAAGGAACGGTTTCCTCCACCTAGATTTTATTTTTCAGAACCTAAGTCGTAAGAAGCCTCTATCAATTTTGATCCTCTTACATATCATACCTTCCTAGAATTATTAGAAATCAAATATATTCTCATTACTAGTCCATATCAAACTCCTACAATGATTTCACACCAAACCTTATCCATTGGCATTCACCCAACCCATTAGATAGGCCCTGGAACAAATATTTTTCAACTTCCTTTGAAAAATATTGATGTCCATGGTTTCTTACTCAATAGATTTTCTCCTATCAATATACAACAACCTTTGAATGCAATTCCCCAAGACTATCTTAACCTCATGCCTAGATTCACTGGGGAAGATGATGTCACAGCCCAAAAACACATTAAGATTTTTTGTGCATTTGCAGAAAACTTGAATGTAGAGCACTTGGATGTAGTCTTGAGGTTATTTGTCCAATTGTTAGATGGGGAGGCTAGAAAATGGTTTAATACCTTACCAAATAACTTAATAAACACTTGGGATGAATTGGAGAACACTTTTTTGTAGAAATGGAGAGAGAAGAAAGACCACATGTATTTCTTGACTGAGTCTAATGCAATAAAGAAGAGGCACAATGACGATGTTACAAAATTCATCAAAATATTTAATAAACTATATAAAAAAATTCCTTATGATATGAAACCTCCATAGTTAGTAGATAAGGTGGTGTTTACTGGAGCCTTTGAATCAAATTTTGGGTTTACCCTTAGAGAGAGGAAATCCCTCACATTGGACCAGATCCAAACAAATTCTCTAAAAGTTGAAGAAAATTTTGCATTTGCAAGTAAGTTGAAAGGTAGGGGAGAACATAGTGATAGGAGAAGAGGAAAAAAAGAATCCATGTCCTGTGGCCAAGCGAGGGATGCCCAAGAGAAGAAGTTGGGTGAGATGAATAAGTTGATTAGAAACCTTTCAAATAAACTTGTGAATCTAGAGTTGAAAAGCCAAAATCCTCTTCAACCGACCCACCAGGGCCCCAACAAAAACTTCAATCCTCAGTATAGGAGACCTCCTTTGCATCTATTGCAAAGAGAAACTAGAAAATACCAGTAAGACCAAATACAACCCCCCTTGTATTTAGAAGATGATCCTTAAGGAAGTATTGAAGATGCTATTGATTTTTAGCAGAATCAATACTCTATTCTATTATAATATTTAAATAGAATAGAAGCACAGGGAGGAGATGAGGATGATCAGAATGTCCCTTTGGACGAAGAAGAGATAGACGCTTATTGTAAGCATTTTGCTAATTTCATGCAAGCACAATTGCATAGGAGATATAATTTGAGATCTAGAAAAATATCTTGGACACAAGATCAACATGAAGAAACTGTCCAACCTACCCTCCCAAAACCAACTGATAAAGGGAAAAAACTTGTCAACCCTGATCCACCAACCAAAGTAAAAACCTCCCACCCATCAGTGCCAAGTCTGAATCTATAAATGTAGAGAAAATATTAGTGCAAACAAAACCAATACATCAAGTAAACAAAGAGCCAATTTGCTAGTGAAGGTGGATATTGATCCCTCTATTTTCAGTTTACAAAAAGAGCTAGAGAAGGTAAAGATATTTATCCCCTTGATTGAATTGTTGAAACAACCTAGTTATAAAAAAAAAGTATTTGAGTTCATGGATGTATCTCATATTTCCTCATCATGATATAATCTAAATCTATAGGAAGAAAGGCTTGTAGTCATGTTTGACCTGTAGTAAGGTTTATGGAAGTGATTGGGGAGTTTTATAATGCTGTAATAGGCAAAGAGGGTGAAGATATTGAGGAAATTGAAGCGGCTGAACAATGAGTGCCTTGGGAGGAATCTCTAGTTGGACAAAAAAAATTGTAGTTGAGGGGAAACATAATCCCAAAGAGGTTAGTTCCTTTGGAAAGGTTGTTTGATGTTAATGATGTGGTTATCAAACCAACAAAGAAGGAGTCCGAAGAGGATACAAGGGATTGTAATATTGGCATAGAGAAACATCCCAAACTAATTAAGTTGGCTAAGGGGATCCCAAAGGGATACAAGCACCTTGACCTATTTGGAAAGTATCCTGATATTTTTTCTTAATCTTATAATGACTTGAAGACTTATGATATCAATATCATTCAACATAAGATTCCTCTGAAGTCTAGAATTAAACCCCACAAACAGAAGATGATGCAGATAAATCCCCTCCTCCCCTTAATAGAGAGGGAAATCAAGAAAACGCTCCAAGCTAAAATCATTGTACCCTTGAGATATTCAGAATGGGTGGCTAATATGGCCCCTGTCGGAAAGAAGAATATAGATATTAGGTTGTGTGTGGATTTCAAAAATCTGAACAAGGCCTCTCTAAAGGATAATTACCCCCTACCCAAGATGGATTATATTTTGTAGAAGGTGGTGGTGTCCTCAATATTGTCCATAATTATGGTGATTTAATTGGATGACATAACATTGTTCTCAAAATACGATGAGGAACATTTACAATATTTAAAACAGACCTTTGAGAAATGTAAAAAATATGGTTTATCCTTAAATCCTAAGAAGTTTGAATTTTCTCTCAGATAAGGAAAGATGTTGTGGCATATAGTCTTAAGAGAGGGAGTGAGAATTGACCCCAAAAGGGTAGAATAAATTAGTACCACTCCCCTTCCAAGAAATAAAAAGGAGATACAAGTCTTCTTAGGGAGGATAAACTTCATGACGAGGTTTGTGCCCAATTATGCTAAGATTGTGAAGGATATTATTGACATGTTGAAAAAGGAAAAAGAGGTCAAATGGACTACAGAGGAAAGAAAATATTTTTCAAAACTAATAATTCATTTGGAGAGGCCCTAATGTTGGCTAGTACTCTTTACCAGAATCCATTTCTTATCTTTTATTTTGCATCCAATAACACTGTTGCAACTATCCTATTGCAAAAGAATGAAGAAGAGAAGGACCGACTAGTAGAATTTTTCATCCAAGTACTGAGGGATGCAAAGTTGAGTATGAAATTTCTTAAAAACATTCTTATTCTCTAGTTAAGGCCATGAAAGAATTCAGGACCAATATTTTGCAGTCTAAAATCATTCCCTACATTCCTACCACAGATGTGAAGGACATTCTCACATAAGGGGACAATGAAGGAAAAAGGGGAAAGTGGATAGGAAAAATTCAAGAGTATGACATGGACATCAAGCCAAATAAACTAATAAAGGTGCTAGGTATATCAAAGATCCTATCAAAAGAAAACTATTAAGTGATATGAATAAATTTGTTGGGTGAGATTTCAGGACCAAATGAAGTAAGTAGGGAGAACCAATATAATGAAAAAGATAATAGGATTTCTTATAAATACCTTTGTTTATATTGGTACAAAAGCATTGTCCATTACCTATTAGTTCTTAGCATTCCACCAGGTTTTGCTAGAGAAAAATATAGGGCTCTGAGAATGAAATCGAAGAAGCATGTAATTACAAATGGTCAAAAGTATTGGAAGGATCCTATTGGTGTATTGTTGTTGTGCTTAACATAAGATGAAATTCCTAATATTATTAATCATGAATACCATGGTTGTGCTTGTGGAGGCCACTATAGTTAGAAGGTTACAACACATAAAATCCTGAAGGCTGGTTTCTACTAGCCTACCTTGTTTTCCGATGCTTATAAGCTAGTGAGAGGTCACAAGGAATGTTAAATTTTTGCCAAGAAGAAGAAGCTAGCTCCATTATCATTGATTTAATTTTTTGTAGAGGAACCTTTTAGACAATGGGGATTGGATTTTATAGGAGAGATTCACCCACCTTCTAGTGGGTAGCATAAATGGATTTTAACAACTACTGACTACTTTACAAAGTGGGTGGAAGCCATTCCTACCTAGACTACAACTGATTCAGTGGTCATAAAGTTTTTTTAAGAAAAAATCTTTCCTAGGTTTGGATGTTCGAAGAAAATAGTGATTGATAATTCACATGTGTTTAGGTCTGTAAGACTCATTGATTCCTTTCATAAGTATAATGTCATACTTGGTCACTCTAACCCCTATTATCCACAAGGAAATGGGTTATCTGAGTCATCAAACAAGACATTGGTGAGGATTTTAAAGAGAACCATTGTTGAGAATAAGAAAAACTGGGACTCCCAGCTTAAATTTTATATTTGGGAAAACATAGTCACAACAAAGAGATCCATTAGAAAATCACCATTAAAATTAGTGTAAGGTACTGCAACATTGTTCCCTAGTCAATTGGTTATTCCAATGGCTAAATTAATTCAGGATGAAGAAGAGGAACCCAATCCATTGAAAATGAGGATAAACTAGTTGGTTGAATTACATGATAATAGAGAGTAGGTGACTTAGAATATGCTCAAGTATCAAGATAAGATGAAGGACTTGTTTGAAAAAAAGCCAAAGACATAATTTTCTAACCAAGTGACCTTGTGCTCAAATGGGATGTTAGGAGAGAAGACAAAGACAAACATGGGAAATTTGATCCTTTGTGGTTTGGGCCATTCAAAGTAGCTGAAGCCAAAGGTAATAACACATTCCTACTGGAAAACCTAGATGGTGAAGTGCTTGAGTTGCTTGTAAATGGGAAGTACCTCAAGCACTACTTTCGACACTAAATTCGGGTATACATTTCCATTGTAAATATTAGAGTGTTTGTTTCATTTTTAATTTTTTATATGTTTTTGACTCCATGCCCAACAAAGCTACTAGTCTGAAGGTTCTTAGTTCCTAGTCAATGTGAAATTGTCCCTTGTTGGATCTGATGTTGTACCCTCTTGTTCTTTTCTCTTAAGCCTCATATAACAAAGGGGTTGAGGTGCAAAGCATAACAAATTTTGGAGCCATTTTTAGAGCAACAGAAGAGATAAAAGTGTTAATTTTTTCAACTACGGTCAAATTTCACCTTGGAAACTCAAATTACCAAGATTAATATTGCATTAGATTCCTCTTTTTGAGAGGACCAAAATTGACCTAAAGATCACCCAATTTGCTCAAGCGGAAGTTGAGTTTTGAATTATTTTATTTATACGTGTATTAAGGAATGGGTCGGCCCTAACCACATGTGTAACTACTTTGGTCATCCTTAACCCCAATTGGCCCCTCAGGAAAGCCTATAAATAGAATATACCTCAAGCTCATTTGGACACATTCGATCATGCTATATTCTCTTCTCTTATGTCTTGGTTCACATAGGTTTGACAGAAGGAGTTCACGTAAGGGTCTAAAATCGCAGGCATGAGGTTTGCTCTGAGTTAGGGTTTTTTGGTTTCTGGACACTGACACAAAATAGAAAATTTTAGTCCCTAGATGCTGGCACACAATGGTCATGAAAGCATCCAAAGAGCCTTGAATGCTGGCACATAGGCTTATGGGAGCATTCAGGGCTTTAGAGGTAGATCTGGAGGTGTTGGTCGCTAGACGCTCGTGCAGATTGATCTTGAGAGCATTCAAGATGTCTTGAACGGATGTAAAGTGACTGCATGGGAGCGTCCAGGGGTTTTTGGTTAGTTATGGTAAGTTGGTCCTCGAACGCATGCATATAATGGTCTGGGAGCATCCAGACTGCCATAGACACTCTCTCATCTCGTCCTTTCTATGTCCGAGACTTAAAGATGATATTTCTATATCCGAAGTTTCTGCTTAGTGGTAACAGTATTCAACAGTGTTCAGCACAGTGACGGTAGTATATAGAAGTTGGCTTCACTTTGTGACAACACATTACAACCATCATTATGAGGGTTTTAATTTCAAGCATGATTAGATTTGTTTCATGGATATCATAGTTGTTTTGTTACATATATAAAGTTATGGATCATTGTACTTTCTTTTGTTGTATCATTTGATGATGATCTAAGAGGAAGAATATTTTTAAGTTATTTTGCCATAGTGGGTTTTTCTGTGGTCTCAAATCAATTCTGGTGTCTCTATGTGTGAGCATGATTTTCTTCTACTATTCCTTTTATGTTCTGAAGCATTGATGATGATGATGTTGTTGTTGTTTTTATATAATTGCATATATAATGGTGTATATATGAATAATATAATGATGATAAGGGGTGAAAGTAATGTATTAATGATGAAATTCAATTATGAAATAAAATGACAATATAGCCCTGTGAAAAATTAACATGGTATTAGAGTTGGGCTGAAGAAAAGCCATGGAGATCACCCCAATGATGAAACCTTAGATGGAAGCAAGAAGAGGATGGTGGAGACCTAAAAGAATTCTAGGGTTTGAAGGAAACCCCAAGCAACTTGATTATTAGGGTTTGATGGATTCTATGAGGATAGGGTTGGAGAGAAAACATTGCTTTATAGAAAAAATATGAGATATGAAACCTAGCTGGTCAATGTGAAGATGTTCAAGCACTTGAAAAAGATTTGATGAAGCCCTAGATGGGATAATACAGAGAAAACCTAGTTGGATAATTGAAGAAAACATTGGTATATGGAACATGGACATTGATGGCTCTTGAAGATTGGTTCAAGAGGGATAGGATCACCTCTAATTGAAGATAAGTATTTCTCGACTTATGATGCCTCTTACTTTTGTTTAGAACTTTAGATCTGGTGTTTATGTTTATTGCTTGTACTTCCTACATATGTATTTGAGTATATGGATTCTTCTAACCTCCTTGATGAGATGTGATGAGTGAATCCTTCTTGAGGATCATTTGAAATGCAAGAAGGATGGATAGAGCTAGAAAAGGTAAAGAGACTCTATATGAAAAGGTTACACAAGGTACCTATGTCTAATGAGAAGGTGCATAGGTATTTGAATACCACAAGGTATGCATGGTATGTTGTATTTCAGTTGTAACATTGGATGGCTCGGTAAGATCTACAATATGATGATAATGTCTCTTTATTTGATGGCTCATACATGCATATGAGAGTGACTTGGATCCATATTTCTTATGATGAAATGATGCACCTGATGTTGAACATTTTGATCTTCTAGAATTCTATGAGACTATCCAATGTTGATACATTGATACACTTGATGTTTGGTTAACATCCATCTATTGGACATCACGATCCTATAAAGAAGGTTAGAACCTTGACTCTAGTAAATGATACTCTTGATACTTGTCATGATGAATTTCATATAGAAGGATATCTCATTGACTCCTATACATGAGTCTGTTGATAATGCTTGTGATAAGCATGATGAAAGCATATGGAACGAGAGATTGACACTTCTTATTGTTTCGGTAAAGTTTTATTAAATGACCTAACTTGATCGTATTTATCATGATAAGCATGGTAACCATGATGTTAGAGGCATTATTATGAGATTGATATTATAGATCTGTTACCTCCTGTGGTCATGTCTTGATAGCATATGATAAAGATAAATACCCTAACTTGATGGAGTGACTTGATAGAAAGTATTATTGTGTTCATAATCTCAGAGATATGATGTTACATCTATATGATGCTTTGAGTCTAACCTTTGATGAAAGATTGATTTCATGATGATGATAGCCATGATAGATATATGTTTATGATCTAACAGATCCATTGTTGCATGACTCTAGTAGAGATGTGCTTATGACATGAATGAAGATGAATGGAGTAGATCCTTAGTCAAAGGGAGAATCTCTTCTCAAACCACTATTTGCATTTTGTATTATTGAAATATGATCTATGTGCATATAACATAATTTATTTGTAGCAAAATCTTAGATCTGAAGCTTGTACTGAAATTAGGGTCTTTTCTTTGGACACGATCACATAACTGGGATATTTCGTCCCTGGATGCATGCATGTTAAGGACCAGGTAGCGTCCACGCAACTAAATATGCTCCCATGCTAACTTGAAGGGAGAATCTAGGGGTTTGACTATAATAGACCATCATCTAAATCTTTCTGAAGCTGTCTGAACTCTTAATCAAGGTGTCTCTAGCATATTTTGCGTATGTAATCTGATTTCTAAAGTTGTTGGGTTAAATTTATGATCACAAAAAAAAATGTAGTATTGTGCATGATATTAGATGTTAACTTGGGAGATTCCATACCTTTAGATGCATGGCAGATAACAACTAGATCTGCAAGCTGGAAAAGGTTGATGTTTGTCTTAATATGAACATGCATACTAAACTTGTATTTGCAGGTGACTAGGACATAGATATGTCACTATGTTTTTACTACTAGAGGTTGGCATGGTTTGATTGATTGATATAAATGAGCAATGTTCAGTGTTATGCCATGATGATTGACAATAACTTAGAACTGATAATTGAGATATGCTTTGACTATATATTTTTCTATGATAACAAATTTGGACTTGACTTGGCATCTAATGATTTGACTTGAAGATTGATGAATTTCCTTGATGTCAATGCTATGTGGGTACTGTTAGCACTCTAGGAAACTCTCCTAGGTTGTAGCTCAGAGATGCTTGGTAACATATAAATCTTCAATATCATTCTCTGAACTATTAGAATGGATTGGGGTTTGGATCAAGTCAGATGACCGTTTTAATTCTGTTTTCACTCAAGACATGCATGAACACCCTCAGCTTGACAAGGATTTCGACCACTAATGCTCAATAGTTTATAGATTCAATGAATAGATGGAGAATCCTGACTGTACCAGCATATACATACATAAAAACATATGAATGGCTAGCTACATAAAGTAAATCAAGCTTGCAAATCTAATTTATCAACGCAGAGATAAGATGACAGTTATCTGGCATTAGACATAGAAGAAAACATGAATAACCCATTCAAGTGCAAGCTTAGAATAGAGGAGAAGATGGCAATTGAACATATAACAAAAAAAGAAGCTTGTATTATTGAAATGAAGATGAGACGCTAGGAGGAAAAGAGTATCCACAGTCTCCAAAAGTTTAACCCTTATTCCCTCCAACTTTCAACCATTTATAGGATTTTTACAATACTCTCGAACTCTTTGAGGCTCAAGATGTCTTAATTTAACCCCTATGTCTTCTAACTACATGATGCCATAACTCGACAAACATGAGCTCAGAGAGCTCTGTTTCTAACCAACACGGTAATCAAATTCTACTAATTTCACCGCGTTGTTAGGTGGTTCACTCGTGCCAGCACGTTCCATGATCATTTCTGTTGGTTTGGCTGCATCGTGTTGTTGTTTTTCCCCTTTCGGTCATGCATTCTGTTATTTCAGTTCAACTGTTTGACTGTCAAAAACACTAAAAAAGACAGCAAATTTCCTCCTCGCGTGATTGGTGGGAAGTGGGGTACTAGGCCGTTGGATGGTGTGGATCGACAGTCGGGATGTTGGTCAGGCAGCGGAGATCAAGCCAAGGAAGAATAAATGAGAGAGTGCACAGGAGCCGTTGGATCGATATGATCAATGGATATGATCATATTGCAGAGATTGAGGAATTGATATCATATCGGTAGATTTAAGAGCGCAAGGTGGTATTTTGAGCAAGATCACAATAGGTAAGTGGTAACTTGGATTGGCACCCGATTCTACTCATCAAGTGACACGTAGCAATGAGGAGGAGAGAGGAAACCGCTTTTTGGGTAGTTAATCCTCATGCACGTTGCTCACCTGGAACCATTGTGAACCATCGGATATGATGGAGGAAGATCGATGGTTGAGGATCATCATGCAAGTTGATTTGATCAGCTAAGTGACAACCATTGGATCGATTTCAGATCAATGGTCAAGATCTGATTGTTAATCACAGAGGTGAAGGGTTGGTGTACAATGTCATGGAATTGTGATATGCCGATGGGCGATTAAGCAATGCGTGATAGTCGTTGGATTGATGAATGAAATGGACAATGGAGATCAATCTGATCGAAGATCGGAGAATGGAGAGTGCAGCGGAAATGAGATGAACCGAGAATGGATCAAATAATATTTATGAGCGTGGGTGTATAATTTTTGAAGTCCGGCTTATGGCTAAAGTGGAGCAAGAGGAGACGTGGACCATCAGAGATAAAATAGGGGACATTTCAGTTAAAATAGTAGCACTGTACCGCAGGGCTAATAGGCACAATGACTTATATTCAGAAAAATGATTTTTTATTAGCCTCCTCATTCCTAGAACAATGATTGAGGTATTGATAGTTGTGATTCAACATGAAATTGGAACTTGCATGATTCATCATTGGTGTATGCATTTGCACCTAGTGACATAAATGACTTATGTTATGACTATGATAATGACTTGATAAGGTTTGGATTGATAATGCAAGGGTGATGACAACTTGTTGGTATGATAATTAATGAAGTCACAACTTAATATGATCTCTCCCTGTCAACCGATTGAAAGTATTGATACCATGATAATGTTGACTTTGATAATGATCTGACATTGATTTATCTAAGGTTTATTATGCTAGATTAGCAAGGCATTATGTTTAAAGCATTACATGAAGCAAGCTACCTGATCTTGATATGTTTATATTTTACAGTTATCTGATGAAGTCAGGATGATGAATTCCAAGGTATGGCTTTGATTTTGATTATGGTTTTGGTTTTATAAATTGATGGTATACTCTTGACAAGTGATGAGCCTTTGATGATCTAAATAAGAGGGAGAGAGCTTATGAAGCTTGAAATGATGTATCATGGCCTGATGGATCGATTTCTGGAATTTGGAAAAGAAATTTTATATTGCATAGCTATTGAAAATGTTTTTGAATAATGAAAATGAAAATCCTTAGATACTCCAATTTGAAGTTCTAAATGTTGTTGAACTTGACATGGCATTCAAATTTTGATTGAAGCATTGATGTTTTGTTTTTAACACACACACACACATACATATGATGTGCATAGAACTTGAAGGAATTCATGAGTGAGTTGCTTCACTCACATAGAGTTTCCGCCAAGCGTCCTTTGAAATATCTGCATAAGTTGCTTCATTTTTGAGAATGATATATTTCTCCTATGATATGTGACTGCATAGATGTATTTCTAACATTTAATATGATTACTGATAAGAATATTTGGATGATGCTTTAGTATGATATCTACCATGATTTCATGGATGAGAGGTCCATAGCATGAGTGAGGTTGATCATGATGCTGCCAGCATGGCTAGCTATTAGGCATGATACAAAAGCTCCTTAAAGAGTTGTTTGAGCATGATATGGATATGACATGGGTACATTGCGATGACAGAGACTCCTATATATATAGTTGGGACTAGGATACACTCATATATTGAGACAATGCAATTGTTTGAAACAAGATTGGGCTTGTGGTTGGCACCTCCTTAAGGGGGAGGGTGATTATGGTATATTTTTGTGATTTATATGACTATTTATGTCCTGACTTGATATTTTATTTGATGTTCTGTATGAATAGGAATAACTACTCTTGAGACAAGCTAATACTAGATATGAGTATGATGAGAGCAACGTTAATTGAGGACACTGAGTCAACTCTTCTCCCCTGTTTGAGCTCCTAGGGTGAGGAATTGAGGGAGAAGGGATCCTAGGGTTGAGGGAACTCTGGAAAATATGGCATGACCTCTATCTATTACCTGTAGGTTTGAGGGTGCTACTCCCTTGTCTTTTCTTTACAAAGAATATGCTAGTTGGCATCATACCCACAAGCAGGGCTTGTTAGGAATGTTGCTCCTCGTCTAGCCAACAAGTTGAGAGTGTACTTGGGGTTCACAACCAAAGGTGATTATGATGTAGGTGTTCTACCACATGACTATTGAGAGTCATTGTTGGGAAGATATGTAGGAAATAGGATTAGGTTGAGGGTAAGCTCCCCGATGAAATTTTGGGTTGAGGGTAATCTCCCTAATGAGATTCTAGGGTTGAGGATTTACTCCCTTGTGTATTTGGATATCCTATTGCTTGATATGGGCTTATATATGTGTAGATCCCCCATGATATTCCGGGTCGATATGTGCTCCCAGATGTGGTTCCAAGTTGAGATGTACTCCCTAATGATATGCTATCTGATGATGATCGATGATGATATTCTGGGTAGCAGCCCATTGGTAGAGATTCGAGGTAGTAGGTTGATGGATAGAGGGTGGTAGCTTGAGCTCCCCTCTGATAACAAATTCTTCTTCTTCTAGATTCAAGAATGTTTAGCACATGAGAAGGAAAAATCAAGAGATAAGCAAGAATAAGCAAGAGACAGATCGAGAGGTACATTGACGATTGAAGATGATGAGATACTTGAAGCTAGAAATGGAATGATGACTACATGAAAGATATGATCCATGATGATACGTGATGCCACTTGAAGATACCAGAATGACATATTGATCGATGGATATACATTGGTAGGTGGAATTCTCCCTAGTTGAGAGGGAGTGTTCATTTTTGCAGCTACGGTCAAATTCCATATTGGACAACTCAAATGACCAATATGATGATCACATTAGATTCCTCTTTTTGAGAGGACCAAAATCGACCTAAATATCACCCAATTTTGTCAAGCGGAATTGAGTTTCAAATTATTTTATTCATATATGTATTAAGGAATGGGTTGGCCCTAACCACATGTGTAACTACTTGTGTCAGCCCTAACCCCAAGTGGCCCCTCAGGAAAGCCTATAAATAGAAGAGACCTCAATATTATTTGGACACATTTGATCAAGCTATCTTCTCTTCTCTTTTGTCTTGATTTGCACAAGTTCGATGGAAGGAGTTCACACAAGGGTCTGAAATCACAAGCGTGAGGTTTGCTCTGAGTTGGGGTTTTCTAGTTTTTGGATGCTATCATAGAACATGGCATTTTAGTCCCTGGGTGCTAGCACATAGTGGTCATGATAGTGTCGAGAGAGCCTTGGACGCTAGCACAGAGGCTTATGGGAGCATATAGGGATTTAGAGGCATATCTATAGGTGTCGGTCCCCGGACGCTCACATAGAGTGATCCTAAGAGTGTCCAGGCTGACTTGAATACATGTACAGTAACTCCATGGTAGTGTCTAAGGATTTTTGGGCAGATCTAGTATGTTGGTCCTCTAACGCATGCAAAGAATAGTCTGGGAGCATCTGGGATGCCATAGACACTCGCACAACTCCTCCTCCCTAGGTTCGAGGCTCAAAGGTGAGATTTCTATATTCCAAAGTTTCCACTCAGTGATAGCAATATTCAATAGTGTTCAACACAGTGACAACAATATACAGTTGACTTTAGTCTGTGACAACACATTACAACCATCAGTACGAGAGTTTTGATTTCAAGCATGATTAGATCTGTTTCATGGATATCATAGTTTTTTTGTCACATAGATAAAGTTATGGATCATTGTACTCTCTTTTGTTGTATCATTTGATAATGATCTAAGAAGAAGATGATTTGTAAGGGTTTTCCCCATAACAGGTTTTTTCCTGGTCTCAGACCAATTATGGTGTCTTTATGTGTGTGCATGCTTTTCTTCTACTATTCCTTTTATGTTCCACTACATTGATGATGATGATGATGATGATTTTCTTTCTATATAATTGCATATATAGTGGTGTAGATATGAATAATGTAATGATGATAAGGGTTGAACTTAATGTATGAATGATGAAATGCAATTATGAAAGCAAAGAAAAATATAGCCCTATGAAAAATTAACACAAAGACCACATTAGATCCCATCAATTAGAAAGTTATCTAGAAGATATTTCCAACGGTATAAGGAAGTCTGAAAATGGCCTCCTGAATCAAATGACAAGGGCAACCAATGTTGAGCTCATAAATTTAGTCCAAATCTTAGAAACCCTGTGACCCTGAAATCCCATAACTCATTATAAATTCAATTTCAAAGGCTTTTGGGGACCAAGGACCAAGTATTCATTAAATTTTGGAGTTAGGAGCATCTACTAATGAAACCTTGTAACATAAGTTATATGCCTAGACCCCTTGATCCTAGAACCCCGTAACCTTTCGTTAAATTAATTTTTTAAGGTGTCAAGATTAGGAAATTTTCACGAGCAATTTATCGTACGATGAAGCACTTGGGACTCCTCTCTCTCTTCTCTGACTGAAAAGGTGGTAGCATGTTATTAGTAAAAGGTGACATTAGAAACCACCCACTAGGAGGTGGACACATGGCAAACAATTTGAAGTTTCCAGGTACCCAAAGTTCCCATATATGGATGAAACTTGGATTAATCATAGTTTGAAACGTGGCTTGGTTAACGTCAGCATGACTTCATCCTCACAACGTAACCCAGAGGGTTAGAAACGCGTAACAATTTCAAATTATATTTCAAAGGGAGCCAGGCTTCCAAGGACCAGGGGGTGAGAGCACTGAGACATGCAAATTCCAACTCACTGGTAAGGAAGTCCTAAAAAACACCATTTTAAGAATGTAGGAATCACCAAGCGGTAGTGGGCCTTCCCCCACCTTATGAATATAAATTATTAAGTAACAATCCCCTGGCGGGTGGATCATCATCCATCCTGAAGCCACCTCACCCAGGAGAAGCTTCAGCGGGTAAATAAGAACGAAAGTTAAGCCAATGCTTTCCCCCATAAATTGAGTCAATAAAGTGATAAACATAAATAAACAATTGTGATTAATTATGGGGGGTCAAGCCTAGCCTCTCAGCCTACCTAGGCACCCCATTCGAAGGAGATAAAGTGGGTCTACCACCTATCAAGCGAACATGACGACCACGTTAGCAGTTGGGACCATTATCAGGGGAGCATGGAAATCGAGTGTGAGACTGTTTGATACATCACTATCCTCCTGTGTCCTTCACCCAACCCAACTCCACCATGTGTCTCCCCTTATGCCATCTCTCCCTTTCTCACCAAAAATCCTTGCGAACCAATCATTGTACGTTGCATGCTAACCATTACAATTTAAAACTTTCCTTTTTAAATCTATTATGTGTCAATCCATACCATATGTTTGTAGCTACCTCCGATCGAATTCCATCTAGAGTGAATACCTACATGCACTGACAATGTTCAATTACCTCCGATTACCAAGAAAGCATCCACCATCCTCATTAAGAAGAGGTGAAGAAAGAGAAGAGGAAATTGAAAGCACCCATGTGACAACCTGTTGACCCATTTAAAGAAAATTACCGAGGGAGGGATTATTTTTAGACACAATGTGCACTAGGGATTCAGGGCATTCCTCGTGGGAGGCAATTTACAAATATTTTGAAGATGAAGGTCCCTGGGTAACTGTCAGAACAATAATCGTTGATGATGAAACCCCCACCTTGGAGGAAACCCTAAAAGATGTGATGAACTCTTTCCTGCAAAAAATCGTTGCGAGGCCTTAGATTCTCCCCTACATAGATATGGTCAGATGGGTTATTGAAATGGTAGATATCATGAAGAGGAAGTTCGACACTCAAAAGGGCACCCCAAATGGTTTGTTTTTAGAAAAGGCCTTTCAAGATATGTACCATTTGCTAGACCATCAATTCCTTTATGACAAAAGTATGTGGAGGACTTTTGTAAAAAGCATTAGGATCTATGGTTGAATTGAGGCTTCTATGATCCATAACAATTATAAGAAGAAATTTTGGCATAAATCACATTCAGAAAATCATTGTCGACGCGTTTCGAACCAACCAGTGCGGTTCATCGTTAGGACAAGTTGAGAAATCAGATCTATCTTTGCCAATTAAATACTTTGAGCAGTGCCTCCAACGGCTAACTAGGGTAACGTCTAAATTTGATGGATCTAGCTGATTCCATTAAATACTAGAGGAGTGACCTGAAAAAACACAAATAAGATCAAGATGGTATGTACTCCATAGATTCATTAGCTTCTCCTTTTAGTCAAGTAGATTCCAATCTTTGAAGGCTACATACATTTCCAAATGTCTCTAAATTCCTTGACAATTGGGTCCCTTTAATTGATTGGGCTCCAGAGGGGTGCATCTTTGATTGGGGGACTATATTGTCCAATAATCTGGCCAAACACATCCTAGATTTACACTCTTCCTGTAGCGTCTCAGATTAGAAAACCCCTCCATTTTATATGTCAGCCTATGTCATGGATTCCCTTTATTATTGTATTTATTTTCTAGCCATCTTTGATCCAACACCAATTCACACTTATCATGATGTACTCTGGGAGACAAATTATTTTGGTCGTTTCTATCAAATTTGTTACAAGGTCATGATCCCAATATCTGAAGTCATATTTGAAACCAAGCCCCCCAGAATGTCTCAGGAAGCTATGGAATATCTTAGGATGATTGGAAATTAGTTTGGTGAAGAGTCATTCACCTATATCAGATTCTTTAGCAACCATGCACCCCCACATGTCTTGCCACTATATGTCCTAGACAAGTTACTATGTAGGGAGGTGACATATCAAATAGTTGGTCATGGGATTACCAATTCCTTGAAAGATTCCAACAAGAAGGTTTGATCTCAATTCCCTTTGCCTCTCAGAATCTTCTCTTTGGCTAACTATAGGCATGCCAAAAAGGAGATGAAGCCTATTAAGGTATTAAAGCTAGCCACTATTCCAACTAGGACCTATGACCCATATTGGGTAAAGAAGCAAGTATCCCTAAAATATGGTATTAGAAGGTTCCTCTATGAAGAAAACAAGTTTGATGACTTGTTAACCAGATCAAATTCCTACAATTTAGTTTTTAAAACGGTGAATGAGGACTTATCAATCCAAGAGTGAGAGAATTTCCTTGCCTTCAGAGATGCAACACTGACCCCCTTCCATTAGACTTGTTGTAGCTTCCTTTGCAAGGAAAAATATCTTTAAAGGATACCACAATATCTACTTAGCAAGGGAGTTCCTCCTAGCCAGTGATCCATCCTCAACAAAAGCAACTGGTTCTTCAAATCATGAGGGATAGATGCATACAATGGGCCCAAACAAGGAGCATGCCTGGGACAAGTTTGATTAGGCCCTAAAGAAGTCTAAGCGAGATGAACGAGGGAAGGAGATCCTACAAGGAGAAACTATTCTTAAGCACTAGACTCCATTGCATAGTCTACTTTATCAACAACACACCATGCTAGAGAAATCCACAGCTGAGAATACACCATTGGTTACCAACCCTGAAGTAGAGATTATTCCAGTTAATCCTACTTCAGATATCTTCCTCAACTTTGAAGAGGTTCCCCCAATGGATATTTTTTACAACCCTGTACACAAGGAAATTGTGAAGAGAGGAAGGAATAAGAGGGATAGATGATTCTTAGGCCTTAGTACTAGGGAAAGCTTCAGAAGCTTCTCCCATCGAATTTCTCTAGAAAGGTACTTTAGCTTCCACTATTGATGAAAACATAAAGTTAACTCAATTCATAGGTGCTTATGCTTCTGACACCATGGACAAAGCCATGGAAGTACAATAATTATTGAGGGAGAAATATGAGAAGATTTCCTCTTTAGAACAAACACTCATCAATAAGGAAGAACAATTGGAAGCATAATGGTGAGCTCAACTAGATCAAAAGAGATTTCATTGATAGAGCTACAAAAATAGTTCAGTTTCCTTCAAATTAAACATGGAGAGGAGATTAAGGCTACAATATAAACAACTCTAGGAGTCTTAGCAGAAGATAAAATAATTATGAGGGGGACCCTTCAGTTGAAGGATTCCAAGTAGGAGGTCCATGAATTGAATGTATGCCTACAAAGGTAGCAATGATTGTTATGTGATAAGTTGAATTTGATTTAGGAACAATGCATGCCGAGAAATTCTCTGAATGATGAGATAGTTTATGTGGTTTCAAGTTTTGATGAGGGTAATAAGGACCTTAATGAAATGTTAGAATGGAAAGACAGTTTCAAGGGGTGGAAATACCACTTTACTAAAATCGATGCAATGCATAAATCACTTATCCTTAAGGGATGGAAAGCCAGGATATGTTCGGTTAAAAATCTCATCAGTGGCATGTGCGAGATGTCAAATTCCCTAGTGGAGTCCATTAATGATTCCTTACTTGAATTGAATACCATCTCCATATGTCCAAAAGATTGCCTGCCATATGTGGAGAGCCTGCTTAGCAATTGGCTTAAACAAGGGCCCGAGTTGACAGAGAGGGTTAACTAGCTAAGAAAAGTTGATCTCGAAGCCAATTGGAATTTTTTAGTCAAAATCCACACTAATTGGTTGATGTTGAAATCACTTACCAACATCTCCACCTAGATGCTACCACTGTTGCGAGAGGATATCTTCAGCATCCAAACACAAATCAAGCCTCATTCCCCTCCTAAGTCTGCGATACTTCTCAACATACAAAAATCATGGCAAAGATGGATAGTGGAGTATGGGTCCCCTTCAAAGGATTAAGCAAGCAAATAGTGAAGATATTTTATGATTTGGAGTCATAACATATCTCTGCCATTTTTCCAATTTTGTAAATATTTTATTTTCAAGAAGGAATCAAGTTGTTATATAATAATTAGAACGACTAGGCCTTTAGCATGCTTGTATAGTTAATTAGTTTTGACAAATGTCACACTATCGGATATTTTTTAACTGTTTTTGTTAGGACTATCGACCTTATAAAAGGGAAGAGGAACTCATTTGTAGAGGTTCAATTTTCTATTTTAGAGGCAGTAATATTCTACAAGTTTTGCAAGTTTTAAAGCTTGATGTTATGTATGCTATTGTGAAATACTAATGAATAAGCTTTTTGGTGATTCCAAGCACTGATATGTGGAGTATGTGTTCCTATATTTGTTTATCATTTTCATATGTGTTTCTTTCCTCTTAGAAATCATGTAATTGTAGTTGCTGGAACTTAATATTGTATGCCATATTTATCTATGTCATGTTTGTTGGTTTTGGTTGGGCTGAGCCAGGTTCAAATTTTACTGTGCACCAAAAAAACCCTCAATCATTGGCCCTTTTAGCAATGACCTGCAATCAACTCACAGTCTCACCTGAAGTGATTGTGGGGGGTTGCAGAACCAGGTTTCTGTAGCCTTGAGGGATACTACAATGTGACAATATTGTATTTTCTTATGCTTTAACACTTATAAATTACTTCAAAATCATGAACTACTTCGAACTTATATATTACTTCACAGGATTACATTCATCACTTAAACATATCATAAAAATCCATAAACTTCATAGTACTGAAATAAAATGCAGATACAAAGCAAATCAACACACGACGACAAATATTTTACTGCAGTTCATCCTAATGTGGGACTACGTCCACAAGAATTGTTGCTTATAATAGAGAATTTGGTACAAAAAACAGTTCTTCACCTGCACACACAGTTGCAGGTTGTTTGCACACTAAGCTGCAGATGATTTGCGCACTAAGTTGTGGACCCGGGCCTCCGCACACTCAACTGTGGAACCTTGCCCCTTGCTTTGAAGTACAGATCATAAAAATACAACCATAAACATAGATCTCAACCCAAATCTTCTTTCCTTTCTTATTATTCATCCCTATCTATACTATTACATTGACGATTACATCACTACATTTCCATGGACCCAATAGCATGGTTTCCAAAATACAAGGGACTATGGTCCAAAACCATTCAACTTTTACAATATTATATGATTTTACAAAAAGGGAGGGGCTTCACTGTGAAGTCCATTTACTGCGTGGTGATTTTGCTGTGCAGTGCTCATTATGATTTTTTTCTCTGCTACGTGGTCCACTTCGCACTCCACGACATCCTTTCTACCGCGTGCTCTACCCACAAAATTCAGATTACTTGCCCAAAATCTAGCCAAGTTGGGATGTGCCCAACAGGCCCCCAATGCTCACATGTGACCCATATTGAGTCACTCATCTTCTTTGCCTCTAATCTTGTATGTAATGTTGTTATATGTATTGTTGAATTATTTCAAATTATTTTCCAGCTACTTTTCCTTGTTACACACTTCTTCTAATAATGCTTCTATGACATGTTCTGCAACCTTCTTTTTCAATTCTGTCTCCCTTTTTCGAAGTTGTTGAGGATTCTCATCCACTTCCTATGATAGCTGGAGGGCCTCATCCTACCAAGGCTGAGTCCTTTATATCAAACTATACTCCTCCTTCTTCAACTCTTCGATTTTCTTTTGTATCTCCTTTGATTCATTAATTTTTGTGAGCCTCTCTAAGATTGGCAAAGTCTTTGTAGTTTCTTGAATCTCCTCCAATTGGTGCTACTTTGCTGCATTTCCTCTTGTAGTTTATGAACATTTGGATCTTCCTACAATGAAGTCCAAATTTTCATGCTCTCATCCAATAATTTTCCACAGTTTACCAATCCCGAGGAGATGATGGCCATCCCAATCTTTAAGTCAATCTCCCTCTCTTCATGCACTTTTGGTGGCGTGGTTGGTTGCAACTTTAATTGCATATCATTGATATTTACCTCATATTCGAACTATACAACTGCAATTTTATTCTTAGATTCCTTAAATGCAAGGCTAAGCTTCGTGACCTTATCTTCTGTCGATTCCTCCTTGCGGACATCCATGTCCGGAACTTCCCTGCAAGTGGCTTCGACCACCTCTTTTAGTCTATTTTGTTGTAGCTCTACCTATTCCTTGTCCTTGATGGCCTGGTCAAGTTGTTTGTTCAGTGCGATGCGCTCTTGTTCTATCTGAATGTTTAAGTGTGAGGTGTGTTGTTCATGCTCCTTGAGCTCATTTGTGATACCTTGGTGCAATTCATGTAGGACCAGAGTGGGTTGCATTGCCATGTTCATATTGACATGGTCCCAACCTTCTGCCTGCTGCTTGACTTTGGAGGATTTGAACTGTAGAGCTATGATAGGTACCTACATTATCCTCATCCCAAATGTTGTTTCTATTAGTCTCCGTCGAAGGAGTCCTTGGCCTATTTGCGTTGGTGGTCTAGATATTTGCGCCCAAATATTCAGCTCTGCAATACTCTCCTGCACACCTATGATAAGATCGCCATAATGCTCTTCCACCCTATTCCAGGATTCCATTGTTATCTCTTGAACCTTGTATTTTATTTGATCTAGGTCACCTTCAGTGAGAACCATTGGTGTGATTTATTTTATTTTATCTGCCTTATGCTTATTTGTGCTATTAATGGTAGCTTCGCCTTGGATCTTTCTTTTCTCCACGATAATTTTCTCTGTTTTTGCATTTTCTGTCACCTTACTCATATCCTCACCTCCTTGAGGGTCCTCCTAATGGTGTTCTTCGTCGTGATGTTCTTCTTCATGGTGTTCTTCTTCCTCTTCCTCTTTCTCTGATTCCTTCTCCCCGCCTTTTCCACTCGCTTCCCCATGCTGCAAATTTTCCAACTCTACTTCTTCTATCGCATTGTCCCCTAATTCCTCTAGTGGATTCATCCATTCTGTGGGCCATGTATGTAGTACTTCTACCAGATTATCCTATGTGACCATATATGGAAATGCATCCCATTTCTTCCCTGTGTCTCTACGCACCTGTATGTACAATTTATGAAAATCTACGTTGAGCCTCGCCACAGGGCTGTACTATTTGTACAAACTTGAAGGAAGGCCCAGATGTTGGTTTACTAACATGTGAATATCCATTTGATATAATATAAAAAATATTATATTCTCCTGTGCTCGTGAAGCTTGAGTGTTATGCCACAATGAATCATACCTTGTGGCCTCACATACATCTAAAGGCACCAAAGGGAACTTTGTGTCCTTCGGCTCTTTCCACGCTAACATAGCAATGGTTAAGATTAACCATGTGTAGTGGAAAGATGTACCTTTCTCCTGGACCTCACAACAGTCGTCCAGGAATTCCTTGCATAAGTATCCAACCCAGTGATACTGGACTCCATTTGCGCACTACGGAGCTAAAGACACCATCGATGTAGGAAATTCATTTGCGTGACAACTCCTCATAATATTTCTAGGCAAACTATGTGTGGCAAAGCAAAATGTTTGGTTTTCGATCGATTTTATGTTGTAACACCTTTTTCCTTTGATAAACCCATACTTATTCTTCATATTCTCTGCTAATTTGCATTCCTGATCCTTTCCCATGGACTCCTCTATGGGGTTCCACTCTTTGTATGGTAATATTGTGATCCTCGAGATCAACATTTGGTTGATGGGTATTTTATTCCCCATCCAAAGGTGTCCATCATGTATCAATACCAAAAATTGATGCATGCACACTATGTTTGCTGAACTTCTGCCAAAGTGTGACACATTCAACATATAGAGTAGTCTTGACTATGCCAACCCATTTGTCCACCATTGTGGTTCCAATCTCATCACTACTCTATCTCTGTAGTGAATCTGTTGCAAGTACCAGCCTAGCTCGAACTGAGGGTACTTCTTTCGAACATTAAAATCATAATCTATAAATTTGAGCTCCGAGACTTTACATAAAATCTTCCTTGAAGATGACACAACTTCTAGTAATAGTGGTGTAAATGTCCCATACTTCATGTCTTTGGAATTCTTTATTGGTTTGGAACTTGGCTTCCTTGATAGGATCTATAAGGGAAGAGGCGAGATGAACGTTGCACCACCTTCCTCCGCCTCTATTTCCTCCACTTTGTCTTCAACAATATTGACTTGCTCAGGTTTCTTTTGAGGTTTCATAGGTTTGATAGTTTTCCTGTCTTGCTTTTTCTTAGTTCTTTCTTCCTTAGTTTGATTCGTCCTTGGTGATTTCTATTGTTTTTGTGGTGATGGTACTACTACTATAGGTGATGTTACTATGGGTGTTTCAATTGCTCGTGTGTACATATCAATGGTTTCCGTGACTCTAGATAATCCCTTCTCATAAAAATTCTGCACAATCTCCTCCCAAGATCACTCAAATGACATACACAATGAAGTCTCTTGCAACTTCTTCACACTATTGATCACTCGAGCTCTTGATTCAACAAAATTCTTAATATGCACGAGATTCAACTATTTATAGAAATTTCAGCCTTTGATCCTCATCATTAGATTTTATTTTGTCTTGATTTTGTTCAAATTTCATCATTAAATGCATATATATCCTTAAATTTTGCCAATCTGTCATCTTAAATGAAACTTTACACATGTCATTTCCCTTTTAACGGTCATATTTCTACTTTCCTGGTGAACTTTGACACATTCCCCATTGTAGCATACCTCTGTTGCAGCTTCCTATGAACTTCGACATATTTTTTATTGAAGCGAAGTAATTTCTTTGACATTAAGACTTCCCTTATTTCTTATTTAGGGTGAAGCTGTAGGGGCAGGATTGTCCCTGTACAACTTCAATCTACTACCATTTACTTTTCCGTGAATTAATTCTCCATTTAAATTTACTAAATGTACTGCTCCTCCATCAGTAATATAGTTGGTAGCATATGGGCCTAACCAGCGTGTTTTGAATTTCCCTAGAAATTTCACAAAATTACTGTCATAGAGGAGGACAAGATCTCCTACCTGAAACTTATTTTTCTTAATGTGCCTGTCATGTCAAGCCTTTTCTCTCACTTTTTGTACTTGTTGATGAAATCCTGCTATAAACCTATCTTCTTGCAGAGCAAGTAACTATGACATCCTTTGTAAAAGATGCAATTCTTAGGCTAGGGACAATGTATTCAATGGGCATAAAAAATTATTTCCCATAAACCAACCTAAAGGGTGTCTAACATGTCAACTTTTTGCATGTAGTCCTATAAGCCGATAATACTGCCAGAATCCTAAGATCCTAGTCATCCTTGTTTACATTACATACCTTGGTCAACACATTATCCAAAATTTTAATGAATGCTTCCACAGTTCCATTTTCCTTGGGATGATAAGGAGTGCTCTTTTGGTGGTAAATTTGAAATTCCTTAGTTAATGATTTAATGGTCTTGTTCAAGAAATGTGACCCTTGGTAACTTATCAATGTCTTTGGACACCCAAATCTGGACAATATGTATTCAAAGGTGAACTTCACAATAGTTTCTGCATTGTAATCCTTCATTGGTTGTGCTTCGACCCACCTTGTCAAATAATTAGTCGCAATGATTATATACCTCGCACCAATTTTTTTCCCTAGTGGGTTTATCAGTTCTACAAAATCAATAGCCCATTTATCAAAAGAAAAAAATGTTACTTGTGGCACTAGTGGCATTTCATCTCTTCTTGAGGGTTTTCCTATTCTTTGGCAGACATCACAAGCTTGAAAATACTCCTTTGCATATTTTTGTATTGTAGGCCACCATAATCCCGCTCTTAAAATTTTCTGTGCAGTATCTTTCGTTGCATAATGTCCACTGGCTGCACTAGTATGTGCTTTTGTTCAAATTATCTGTCTTTCATGCTTAGGAACATACCTGCATAGTATTTCATCTGGTCCCATCTTATGCAAATTTCATGCTATTTGTTAAATATCTGCTACCTTAACCACCAATTCTTTCTTCTGCTGCATAGTGTATTATGAAGGGGTCATCCCTATGGTTAAGAAGTGAATAATATCAGCGAAGTGATCATTCACTATTTTGATCACAAATAGTTACGCATAAGGGAGATTACCCTCTATATTTGTTGGTTCTTCTCATGTTTCCAAGCTTGACAAATGATCTGGTCCATCATTTAGTCTTCTTGGCTTAAAAATAACTTCAAAGTCATACTCCTAAAATAATAATAACCATCTGCAATTTTTTCCTACTAAAATAGGGTTATTGACTAAATACTTTAGTGCAAAGTGATCTGTGAACATCTTGAAATCTGATCCCAACAAATAATGTCTAAACTTCTATAAAGAATATACCATAGCCAGTCCTTCCATTTATGTAGTTGTATAGTTCTTTTCTGTTATAGACAATTTGCTACTTACAAAATCTATAGAATGATCGATTTCTCCTACACCAGGCTATGCCAATACCACTCCTAAATCTATGCGTGAAGCATCCACCTGAACATGAAACTCCTTACTCCAATCTGGGAATACCAGTATAGGAGCACTTACCATATTTTCTTTTAGTGTGTCGAGGCTCTTTTGACATTCTTCATTCCATAGGAATATTACATATTTGTTCATCAGGTTTTCCATAGGCAGAGTGATCTATGAATATCCTTTGATAAATTTTCTATAATATCCTGTATCTCCAAATGTGGTGCGAAGCTGTCTCACTATTTTTGGTGGAGGTAAATTCATGATAATAGCAATATTCCCAGGATCCACCATCAATCCTTGTTTTCAAACAATATGTCCCAACAATATACCAAAAGGTACACATAATATGCACTTTTTGATACTTAAAGAAATCTGATACTGCCCACATGTGTCGAGCATTAGTCTTAGGCTCGCAACATGTTTCTTAAATAACCCAAATATTGTCCAATAATCAAAGTATACTTCTAAAAAATTGTGAATATATTCTTTGAAAGCTGCAACCACCACTCTTGAAAATATGGCAAGGGAATTCTTCAGTCCAAAAGGCATCATTGTATACTGATATGTACCCCATTACGTAGTGAAGGTGGTCTTATGTCGATCCTCTGGTGTAATTCTAATATGATGGTATACTGAAAATCCAGCTCTAAATGAATAGGCTTCCTGACCTCCTACATTGTACAAAACTTCATCACTGAAAGGAGTAAGGAATGGGTCATGTAGACATGCATCATTTAACTTCCTTAAATCAACACAAATCCTGATTTTATTTAACTTCCTTAAATCAACACAAATCCCGATTTCTCCTTGTGTTTTCATTTCTTGTAACACCATAGGACTTACCCAATCTAATTCTTCCACATGTTCAATGATTCGAGTTGCTATCATTTTTTCAGGTTCTTTCTTCACTTTTTCTTTGTGCTTTGGATTCAGTCTATAAGGCCTTTTCTTAACTGGCTTCACATAAGGCTTTAGAGGAATCTTCATAACTCCTAAATCTCCTACTATGCCCTTCATGTCTAAAAACATAGTGGGAAATAATTCCCGGTATTCATGCATTAGATTTGTCACTTTGCTAATTGTTTCTTCATCCCAATAATCTCCTATTGTTGAAAACTTCGACTCTTCTTCTGATCCTCTATTCACCTTATTTGTCTTCAATGACTTTGTTATATTAGGCATTTCTAACTCAGATCCATTCACTTGGTGGTAGCCTTGATATTTTTCTATGTCAATATTACGAGGATATTCATCTTCTTCTGCAGTGATGTTGTAGCATTCCAGTACATTCTGTGGTTGTGCAACCCAATTAGGCTTCCAAGTGAGTGGAATTCATTCTAAAAAATATCCTTTTTAACTATATGAAGGGATGAATCTATATACGGACAATCATCTTCAAAGCTAAATGTCAATATAAACCCATCAACCATCTCTGCCTAGTTCACAAAACCATGTTGAAGTTCTATTTCCATGTACCAGTTTTGAGGAATTGTCTCTAATGTATGGATGAACCCATGCACCCATTCTTCTCATGGAATCTCCTTTCATGCTGTCATACAAACTTGGATGTGCTCTCTAGGATTAGTTTGACCATCATATTTATCTGCCAATTCTATTTCTACATGTCCAAAACTTATCCATATCAACCTTAGGCATTATTTCCAAGCTCATATATTATTCTTATGTGTACCCCACCATCTTATAGGAGTAGCTCTTAGGTTATATCCAGAGCTAAAAATCTTTGACACTGTGGTACCTGTTCTTCATATTCTTTAAGAAAAGTATTTATATCATTGAAACCATCATAAAAGGGTACATTAGGGGACTTTTGAGGTCTAAAATGGGCCTTCTAAGAAAAATAAACTTTATAAGAACCAATAGGATTCAAGATTGTGATGTCAACCATGGGGGATGATTCACCATTTTTGGAGTAAAAATAAAAATAATAAAAATAACAAAATAATAAAACTACTTTTTCAACTCATATTTTTAACTTATCTCCCTAAGGTTTTACTCAAATTTCAAGCGGGTGTACTTGTTGGATGAAAAATTTAATTCCTCATCCAAGGAGTACCCATGTTGCATACTTCCGATGGACCCTTCTACATGAAAAATGAGAAATACATGAAACAATATGATTGCTATCACAATTTTCATGTATTTCTCATTTTTAGTGTAGTAAGGTCCATCAAAAGTATGCAACAAGGGTACTCTTTGGATGAGGAATCAAATTTTTCATCCAATGAGTGTTTTTTCTCAAAATTTGAGTAAACCCATAGGTAGATACAAATATGAGTTGAAAAAATAGTTTTTTATTTTTTCCCTCTAAAATTTGATGATATAATCTAATTTTATTTTATTATTTCCACTATATTTTATAATTTCCTTAGGAGGCCCATTTTAGACCTCAAAATTCCCCTAATGAGTCACATACCTCAGTTTTCATACATCGAACTGCTTTAGTGATTCTTGCACATCGCCTTGTAGACACTTCATGTAACCTATTTTCCCAATTTTCCAATTCTTCTTTTGAATCTAAAGCACACGAACTGTCATGCTCCTAACTCAACTTGCCTTTAGTAGGGTTAACATAGTCTTTTTCTTTTGTTGTCATTTGATATATGTTATCTATATCAGTTGTGTTATAATCCTCTTTAATTGGTTCAATATACCTTTCTCCTTATGATGGATCCAAGGGAATGATCACTCTCATATTGTTGCTTTCAAATATCATTTGACTCTTCTTTAAGTTGATTATAGCCATGTTGGCAAATTCCTAATCCAGTCCAAGTAATGTTGGATAGGGTTTACTATCATCCACAATTTATATCACTTCAAAATCAGTAGTAGTGCACACCCCTTCAATGTCCACTGTAATGCCTGATAATCCTCCTAGAGGAACAATCTTTTGTTGATTCACCATTCTTAGCTAAATAGGTGACCATTTCAACTTCATTTTACCCACTAACTCCCATGTTTTCTTTGTCAGGACATTAGCTTCACATCCCATATCTAAAATAACTTGGTCCATGTCATATTCTCCTATTTGTGCACTAAGCCTCATTCCCTTTCCAGTTCTCTTATGTCTATGTAAATTGTTAACTTTGCGCATCACACCCCATGTGAATTATTTAGATGCGCAGTAATTTATCAATTCCTGAAGTCCCTCTACAACTCTTTGATCTCACAACAATTTCATACAAGTTTGAAGAAAATATTTTAAAGTATCTACCTTATACGCTGCATCTTGTTTCTGTATTGTCAAAGCTTGTCCTTGTGTCGAAGATGATACGCCATAGCTATTCTTCTGATTCTACTGTGTGCTAGATGTCGAAGCTCCTGCATCCATAAACCTTTTCTTTGCTCCCATAAAGACTTATTTTTCCTTCTAAACATCAAAGTTGGGATATTTCTTCACTGTCTTTCTTTTTTTTGTGTAAGTCAGATAGATATATTATGAAACAAAAATATTGTACAAAAAATCTGCAGAGGCAGATCAAGACCTGATGAAGACAGATCAAAAGACACAAGACACCAGCCCCAAGACAACCAGAAACTATGATATTTCAAAAGTTAACCGCACACCGCGCAGGGTGGCCTTATCCCTTTATCTTCTACGCATATCTATAACAAAGATAATTCTTGAACTGCATCACTGTAACTGGTTCACTATCAGGATGAGACAAAATTATAGTTCAAGACCTCATACAGACACTAGACAAAAGCCATAAAGGCCTACAGAAATGGACAACAGACATAGCCAGAGAAATGGCACAGACATGACAATAGACAAGGCCGAAGAAGTGGCACCAACAAACCCGATTCACTGCGGGGCATTCCATATCTGCTTGCAATGTCCAAACCTTGTTCCAGGACATGACTGTCCATTCTTTCTAGCAGGGATCGGTAGTTGTTAAGTTCCTTCGGCGGTGCTTGCTGCTTGCTGTCAGAGATCGGTGGATCCGGACATATGGTCTTCCAGAGAATTTGGATAAGCAGAGTTAATTTCTTATTGACCGTTTCTGCCTTATCATACACAGCTGAAATTTTATCATCCAACACTCCGCAAATCTCCAGCAGACTATTTAGTTGGGCTTTAGATATATGGTTTTCTGCTTGAGACTTCTGGTGCCCAGCTTCCATGGAATCCAGAGCTTTCGCCAAAAGGGTCTTGACCCGCCAGCTTTCTACTTGTGTGCGCACGAATTGGGTGACCCGCTTGGATGGAGTGCCTGGGTCGATCAACCAATCTACCTCCCTTGCGATTTCCTCTGCATTGCGCGGTTGTTCGTCCTCCTTTACCGCAGCCTCCATCTCCTCAATTCTTCGTTTATTTCTTGTAGTTGTTCGAGTTTCATATGCGCTCCTTGCAGCCCGGAGCTCCTGGTTTGCGTTGATGCTTCGGCAATTCCCAGTATCCATATCTTTCCTGTTACCCATCGCTTGAATCGCAGCTCGGACTCGAGAACAATTGCAACCCACAGTAATGCCTTTAGAAGGAGTGAATGAAACGTTGCTCCAACAGTTAGTTAAATAACTCTTCGCCATGAGGTTTCCCACGCTGTTCCTCGCCTCCTGAAACATCGTGGGAGTACTGCTATCATAGTTCCTGTGGGTGGTCGTAAAAGCTGCGTGATGTCACCTGCTATACAAATAAATGTTGCTCATGCCTTGATGAGTAAACTTGTGCCAAATGTCGATCCTACTGAGGGGGAAACTGCAGTAGTCCCTTCGAAATATCCACTTGAGGATGTGCTTTCTGTGCACCCTTTGTTGCCATAAATGCATACGCTTGTCTTGTCCTTTCGATTTGTGCCAACTTTCGCTACTCATATCGTCTCCCGAGTATTTCATCATGAGGGGCCGATATAGTCTGCTGCTTTTCGGTTAAGCCTGGTTTAAATTGCCCATGTCCTCTCTTGCCAGCTGTTGGCATCTCTCCTTAAGGTGAGGAAAGTCCACTTGCTGCCAACATGTGTCCCATCTCCTGTCTTGGTTGTCAATACTATAGTTGGCCAAGTAATCAGCTAGCCCATTTGCCTTATGCCTGACCAATTGAAAGACTAAACCTTTCATTTCGCCGATTAATTTTGCAATGTTCTCCGTCACCTTGGCGAGCCTCCAGTGTTTCGTGGCTTCGCATGCCTGAGTGCCTCCTTGAATTCTTTTGGCGACCGAGATAACCAGGGAAGAGTCGCCTTCTACCACTGCATTGTCTGTTGGTAGATTCCTTAGAATTTTCAATCCTTGTTCTAACGCCGCGAACTCCATCTCATTGTTCGTGCCTTCCCCCAACTCTCTGCAGTAAATATGCACAATTTCTCCATTCTGGTCTCTGATAACACCTCCAATGCCAGCTTTCCCGGGGTTGCCTCTAGAGGCACCATCAAAATTCAGCTTCAAACCTCCCGCTGGCGGACAAGTCCATCTATCGGCCTCCGAGTTTGGTTGTTGCTGGTGTCTCGGCGCTGCGAAGCTGTGGTTGATTTCCAGTTGAAAGCACTTCAAGATTTGTAAGTCTCGATCCGAAGGCTTTTCGTTGGGATCTGTCTTGCACTTTGTCTGAATCAATTCTTTAATATTTGTAAGAATGGTTGCTTTTGAATGCTCAATGCTCCTGTTTTCATCCTGAAATACCCTCCTATTGTGCTCTTTCCATATTGTCCACAGTACAAAGCCTGGCATGGCTTTCCATATGTTATTGACTCTCTGGTTTTTGGAAAAATTGATTTTCTAGTTTAAAATCGTGTTTTCGATGGACTCTCGGTCTCGGTCTGATTTCCGCATGATTCCCTCCATCCAGTTCCATAGATGGTTTTCCCAGTCACACAAATTAAATAGGTGGTTTATGGTTTCTTCTTCACCTGAACACATCGGGCATCTGGAAGGCCCTGCGAACCCTTTCCTTCGTAGCTTGTCCCATGTCAGGGTTTTGTTCCGCATTAGTAGCCATAAAAAGGTATTAATTTTCGGCAAAAATAAGTTGTCCCACACTTTGTTGCACCAGGGCGTTGCTTCCTCCTATTCTGCCTTTACTAACAGTTCCCTCGCTTCTTTCAAAGAGAAATTCCCATTACCTGTCATACCCCATCTGAGCTGATCCTCTTCCTCTGTTTTCCTTATCCTTCTCTTACGAATCTGACTGTTGAGTTGTTTTATGCTTTCATCTCCCTCAATGTTGTTATCAGCGGTTAGGTGTGTCCATTCTCTCCAGTTTGCATCTTTGCTGCTCAAGTCCCAGTAATGGCAGACTCTGCTTCTGCCTTCAAGCTGGCTAAACTGTTTGAGATGTGCTAGCTCTAGGCTTTCTAGCTTGGGGAATTGGTGCCATGCATCTTCCCAAAACAGGGCTAGCCTGCCATTGCGTATTTCCCAAAAGCTATTTTCCTGTACTAGGGTGCGGTTGTGTCTTGCAAGATTCCATATGGGCGAGCCCTCTGGAACCTCCTGCAATCTTATGAGATCCTGATGATTGTAGTTAGGGAGGTACTTGTGTTTCCAATGTCTGGCCCATGGCAGATTGGGCTCTTTAATCCATCTCCACCATAGCTTTGCTCCACAGGCTATGTTGGTTACCGCCGGATCCACAAGATTTAGTCCCCCCAAATATTTTGGCTTGCATAATTTGCTCCAGGCTACTAACGCCCATTTTCTCTTGTCCCCATTCCCACTCCATAAAAAGGATCTCTGTATCGCTCTGATTTGTTGAAGAATCCCTTTGGGGGCCGGTAGCATGGATAATAAGTACTGCGGTATGGACTGTAACACAGCCTTTGTGAGGATTAATCTTCCTGCAAAGTTAAGCGCCCTGTGTGTCTAGTGTTTGCATCTGTTTTCCATATTAGCTATGATCTTTTCCCAGTGCACTTTATACCATGGTCTCAGAGTAAGGGGAGCTCCTAAATATCTCGAAGGTAAACTACCTATTCAGAAGCCTAGAAGATGAGAGAGGTGAGCTTGAATAGCACGATGAGTGTTGAAAAAAAAGATCGTAGATTTGGAGAAGTTGATTTCCATCCCTGAGGCTCTGCTAAAGAGATCTAAGATGTCCTTGAATGCCAAGGCCTCTTTCACTGTGGGGCTACCATGTAACATAGTGTCGTCCACGAACTGTTGATGAGTAGTAGCAGGGATAGTTGGGATTGGTTGAAGACCTTTAATTGCCCCTTCAGCTTTCTTCTTGGCTATAGTTCTGCTGAGACCCTCCATGAGGATAACAAATAGGAAAGGGGATAAAGGATCGCCCTGTCTTATTCCTCGCGAAGGTGAGAATGGTTCAGATGGGGCCCCATTGACTAAGATTGAGAACCTCGCGGATTTGATGAGGGTCAAAACCCAGTTAACCCAATGCCTGTTGAAACCTAAAGCATTCAAAATTGCTTCGAGGTATTTCTAGCTCACTTTGTCATAAGCTTTTGATAAATCCAGTTGCATTAGCATCCCTGCTTTTTTCCCTGAATGTAGAGTGTGGATCATCTCTTGAGCAAGGATAATGTTGTCTAATATCTGCCTTCCCTCTACATAACCCGATTGCTCTTCCGAGATGATCCCCAGGAGAATGGGCTTCAGCCTATTGGCAATAACTTTTGAAATTATTTTATATATAACATTACATAGAGCAATAGGTCTGAAATTTTCAGGTGTATTAGCTTCCTCTACCTTTGGAATTAGTGCTATGAAGGTTGAATTAATGGATTTGAGAATGGTTCCAGAATGCCTGGAGTCCTCTACGACCTCCCAAATATTCTTCTTCACAATGTTCCAGCAGGCCTTGTAAAAATTGATTGTGAACCCGTCCGTCCCAGGGGCTTTATCGTTTGGCATGCTTCTTACAGCTTTCCCTATTCAGGGCCCAATTTTTCTCAGAGGTTACAACTTTAGGAATGGCTTTTAGAAGTTCTCTAATAGCTTCTCCTCTGTTTGATTGCGGTTCCTGTGCTATGGATCTGAAGTGAGCTGTGAGCAACTCTGATATGTCATGGTGGTTCTTAACTGACTCCCTGTTTTCATTTCTCATCTCAAGAATTTTGTTTGAACTTCTGTAATCTAGAGTAGATATGTGAAAAAATTTAGTATTCTGATCTCCCTCCTTTAGCCATTGAATCCTTAATTTTTGCCTCCATAAGATTTCCTCTTGCCTACATCGACTGTGCCACTGTTGAGTTAGAGTCTTTTCCTGTTCGATGGAATCCTCACTGCTTTGTCCTGTTGCCCATTCTCTGTGAATTTGTTCCAGCTGATTTTCTATAGAGGTTTTTTCCTTGAAAATGTCCCCAAAAACTGTTCTATTCCACTCTTTTATCTTATCCTTTGTAAGTCTTAATTTCTTCTGCAAATTGAACATCTTAGAGCCTTCGCCCTCCCAAGGTTCTGACCACCATTTTTCAACCATCTGAAGGAAGCTAGGATGATCCAACCAAAATTTTTCAAATCTAAAGGGTTTATTCCTTGGTGTGCCATGAACATCCGCTATAAGCGATATTGGCCAGTGGTCCGACCCTCCACTGGGAAGGATATCTGACTCTACAAGGATACCATCCATTATGATGCTCTCGGAAACCAAAAACCTGTCCAAGCGAGAGGCTATCATTCTATTCCCCCCTCTTCTATTGTTCCAAGTGAAATTGCCACTCTTGGTGTGAATGTCAACTAATTTAGCATTCTCAATGAAACTAATGAAATACTCCGCATCCCTATTGAGTTTCCTAAGACCCCCTTTCTTCTCTAGAAGGGTTGTTATCATATTGAAATCGCCCCCAAAAATAAATTTGGACATTGGGTGCCTGCTAATAAGCCTATTTAAAGAATTCAGGAAACTGATTTTGTCCTCTATCTTCTGAGGTCCATATACATTTACACATAAAAAAGATTCAGAATTACCTGTGGGTTGAGCTTCCATAGCGATGAAGTGCTTGTTCGCTTCTACAGATAATATTTGAAGTGCTCTTGTGTCCCATAGGGTTGCCAGTCCTCCTTCTCTGCCCTGACTTTCAACTTCTAAATAATTCATGTGCCTACCTATCTTCTTGGTTAACCTTGTCATGTTGGATCCATTGCATTTTGTTTCTTGTAAGAACATGATTTCTGGTCTATATTTCTGGAATTTGCATTTCAGCATTCTGTGCTTCGCTTGGCTATTTAGCCCTCTTCCATTCCAAGAAATGATCTTCATGATAAACTTAAGGGGTTATTGAAAGGACGGGAAGGCGCTAAGAGCCTTCATTTTTCCTGAGTTGATCATTATCATGCCGAGCTCCTGCAGAACTTCATTGCTTGTCTTTCTGCCCCTTTTCTTCTTTTGCCGTGAGCTTGAAGAGTTCCAAAGAAGACTCTTCGGGTGGAGACTATTACCTCTTCGTATGCCTAGATTTCTATGTTGTCTTTCTAGAGCTGCTTTTTGTCTTGCTGTAAACAAATCACTGATTTTTTTTATTTCTTCTTCTGGTACCGTTTCTATACCTTGATTTTTCCAATTCTCCACTATGGCCGGTAGATTCATCCCTTCCCGGGCTAAAACTTCCTCCAACTCCATGTCCTCGCTTCCTCCATCACTTGTCATCATGTCTGTGTCCTCCTCCTGGTCTTCTGGTAGCTCCCCCATTTGGACTTTGTTGTTGTTGTTGTTCTCTTCCTCTTCTCTCCTGGTTCGTTCCTCCGTGTCTCTTGGCTCCTTAACAATTGCTTTGGTCTTCTGTGATTCCTCTGAGTCTGTAT
Organism: Pinus tabuliformis; assembly: GCA_031772625.1. Classification (NCBI taxonomy): domain Eukaryota; kingdom Viridiplantae; phylum Streptophyta; class Pinopsida; order Pinales; family Pinaceae; genus Pinus; species Pinus tabuliformis. The sequence continues at coordinate 1,432,824,766 of CM062818.1, read as the reverse complement.
CAAGATCCAAGATCTCAAAAGTGTTGTTGTTGTTGTTTCTTTCTATTCCTGTTCTATGAGCCCTTCTTCTGTTGGCTCTCTGCCTTGACTTCGGGGTTATAAAGTTATCTTTTCCTTTGTTTGCTAGTTTTGTTTTAATGTCCTCCTCCTTCTTGTTCATAGGGCATTCCCATATGAGATGTCCGTGTTCATGACATTTCCGGCATTAAAATGGGATCTGCTCATAGTCTATTTCCTGAAAGTAATCCTCATCTCTGTATTCGAGCCATAATCCCTCGTACAATGCCCCTGATACATCCATCTCCACGCATATTCTTGCGTAGGAAGCGTATTTCTTCTGCAATGTTGCCTCTGAGGCTTTAACAAAAGTCCCCAACTGGTCTCCAATCTGCTTTAGAGCATTCAAACCCCAATAGTCTATCGGGAGAGAAAACAAGCGAATCCACACTGGAACCTGTTACACTAAAAAATGTCACCATGGCTATTTACAGTTGGTATGGCTCTATCAACAGTCATACTACCCTCTTAAGCAAGTCTTATGCCTCTGCTATCCATGTCAAACTCCAAGAAAGAGAGAAAGTCTTTATAAATATGTTTATCTCTGGGTACGCAGGTTATCTCAAACCTTGCCTGCGGGTACGCACCCAAGGTTCACAAAAGCTGCGTCTTTGGACGCTCTGTATGTAAAGGTACGAGGATAGTTTGTTCCTATCTCAACCTCGTTAAAAAATGAAACTGGATGAGCGAGGACAGTTCCTTTTCCTGTGCCAACCTCATTAAAAAAAGGAAACAGGTGTCCACGAGGACAGTTCTTTTCCTGTGCCAACCTCGTTAAAAAATGAATCAGTGAGTACGAGGATAGTTCTTTTACTGAGTCAACCTCATTAAAAAATGAATCAGGTATGAGGGTAGTTCTTTTACTGAGTCAACCTCATTAAAAAATGAATCAGCTAGATTTTAGGATATGTAGATAGATTGTAGAAAGTAGGGTTTTGAGGATAGTTACTGAGTCAACCTCGTTAAAAAATGAATCAGGTATGAGGATAGTTCTTTTCTTGTGTCAACCTCCTTAAAAATGAAACAACTCCCTTTTCAAGTTAAATATTGAAAGTAAAACTTCATTTCATCCAGCCAGTTGAATGCAATGAAGCTTGGGGGGCATGTACCTCGTTTTGCATCATTAAACTAGGGGCATGCGAACTTTTTGAGCATAGTTCCTTGTCTTGTGTCAAGCTCGTTAAAAAATGAAACAAAGGTAGGTTAAGTAGGTAGATTGTAGATAGTAGTCATGAGCATAGTTCCTTGTCTTGTGTCAAGCTCATTAAAAAATGAATCAAGGATTTTATGAGCATAGTTCCTTGTCTTGTGTCAAGCTCGTTAAAAAATGAATCAAGGTTGTTAGAGTAGAGTTTTTGTTAGGTAGATTGTAGAGAGTAGTTATGAGCATAGTTCCTTGTCTTGTGTCAAGCTCATTAAAAAATGAAACAACTCCCACAAGTCTTTCCAAGATCTTGAAAGTAAAGCTTCATTCCATCCACCTCATTGAATGCAATGAAGCTTGGGGGGCATGTACCTTGATTTGCGTCATTATGCTGGGAGCATGCGAACTTATAACAAGCATAGTTTTTCGTTTCAAGCTTGCGTAAACATGAAACCGAATCCGAGCATAGTTCTTTTCCTGTGTCAAGCTCGTTAAAAAATGAAACAAATCCTCCTCTACCTGAGTCAAGAGATTGACTAGATCTCGTAAATGTTAAGTTGTATATTTAGGTTAGTTATTCCAGTTTTTGCATAATTTTCTTACAGTTTTAGGTCAAGTCTTTCAAATGATCTCGTTCATGAACCTTCGTTTCATCCAACTGGTTGAATGAAATGAAGCTGGGGGGCATGCGCTCTAGCAATTACGCTTAGGGGGCATCAAGCACAGTTTTATCTTTGTTTCAAGCTTGTGAAAAAATGAAACTACTTTGAAGCATAGTTTTTCTCTGTTTCAAGCTTTTGTAAAAATGAAACCTATCTCGAGTCAATTTCAGTTATTTTCAAGACTCGTTAAACTCATGAAAATGCCGAGATTATTTTGCTATTTTTCATTCTCGTAAAACAAATGAAAAGGCCGAGTTTTTTCCATCTTTTCCTGCTCGTAAATTAAATTGAAAGTCGGCCATATGAGTACATTTTTTTATCATTTTTTCGAACTCATTAAAATTTACGAAAAAGTGAAAACTATGAGTATATTTTTTATCATTTTTTCGAACTCATTAAAATTTACGAAAAAGTGAAAACTATGAGTACATTTTTATCCCTTTTTCGAACTCGTTAAAACTTACGAAAAAGTGAAACCTTAGAGTCATCTTTAAGCCCTTTTCAGACTCTCAAAATATGAAAAGATCGCCGAGCGTTTCTTTTACACTCGTTAAAACGGAATTAAAAGACGGTCCCCTTATAGCTCTTTTCTGACCGTAAAATCAGGAAAAGATTGCCGGGTTTTTGTCGTTTCAAACTTGATATGGAAATAAAACGACGTGTCCTTGATCGCTTTTTACTTTTCAGGTCAGTGGCACTAATTATGAAAGTACTCCTTGGTCGCAAGATCAAGCGGTTCCCCCAGGTATTATTTTATACTTTTTCGGGCTTGAGGGACACAAATCTACGAAAAAGTTTAACTTGGAGTTTTCTTAAGTTTTTCAGACTCTCTAAAATTGAAAAACGCCGAGTTTCTCCTATACTGGGCTCGTTAAACATTTCACAGTAAAGGACCTGTTCAATTACAAACAGGAACGAACCACTCCTTCCTAGGGTTCGAATCAAAACTGGGTTGGACTCATCCGAAGGATGAGCTTATAATCAAGCATATGTTATCCTCCTCAAGCTTGTTAAAAATAAAGAGGTACTTGCCAGAAATGGTGGGGGAAAAAAGAGAAGAATGAGCCTATTTGTTACCTTTTGTCTCAAAAGAAACTTTATTACCACTCTTGGACACGACACTTTTCATTCACCTGGGTTGGGAAATCTTTTACCTCACAGTCAATCAAACCACTTTTGAAAGTCTTCAACCGGGTTCCGGGGATTAACTTTGAGTTATTTAGCACCAAACCATCTGTCGTGTCATTATGTGTCCAAGAGGTCTGCAAACAAAACTTTCACTTGCAAAATACTTGTCATCCATTTGACCATCCCTGAGTCAGTCCTTACAGCAATATTTCTTCAACTTGAACAATGATTTCATGTTGTGGGCTTGCCCGCAACGGGTCACTTTCTATCGACATCAGCACATTATCTAGAGAGATGACTTAGAAATCGTCAGTGCCTTGAAGTCTGCATGCATCAATGGCAGGTTTCTCGCCTTTGACGTCAGTTTACATCATTGACTTTCGATCGAAGGATTCCGTGAAATGTTCGACATCAACTCATTCATTCACATCTCATGGATTGTACTGGGTACTTTGAGAACCATTGACATTACTGGTGGTCTCTCTCACGCTTGTTAACAGTTTACATCATCGACTGGTAATCAAGTGGGTTCTACCATGTTCGACATCGACTCATTTATTCGCATGGCTAGAATCGTACCAATTCGAGAAGTAGGAATGAAGACCCTGGATCAAATCTTTACCATCCAGGCTGCGAGGAGTTTTGTATTCATTATCTAAGTAGACTAATCATAAACAGATGGCTGCGTCCATACTGTGTCTATAAAAGTCTATGATTATGATGTACTGCAAAATCATTCCTGTATCAGAGTAGTTAGTCTGTTAGTTAAAGTTTTTATCTGAGTATGGGAATGCCTACCTCAGTGATGATATAATCTTATCCATGTATTTTGTGTTGAAAATTGCAGGTTCCAACCAGGTTCTCCACGAGATAATCCTCGAAATGATAAAGCTCTTCACCCTTCCTAGATAATACAAAACCCTAATCTATTCCAGGCTTCGCACTTTAGGGGGCAATCTGTTACACTAAAAAATGTCACCATGGCTATTTACAGTCGGTATGGCTCTATCAACAGTCATACTACCCTCTTGAGCAAGTCTTATGCCTCAGCTATTCATGTCAAACTCCAAGAAAGAGAGAAAGTCTTTATAAAACATGTTTATCTCTGGGTACGCAGGTTCTCTCAAGCCTTGCCTGCGGGTACGCACCTTTTGTTCATAAGGTCTGCGTCCAAGGACGCTCTGTATCTAAAGGGGCAGGTGCGTCCCTCTGAAAAGGTTAAAATGCGCAAGTTTTATCTTCAAAAACTTACTTGTGGTCATTTCTAGAGCATTCTAGAAGGTTGTTTGATGTGTATTGAGCGTCTCCAGATGGTTCATGCACTCCTATCAAAGAGGAACTTATCCCATCAATAAGGGAGTGATCCCATCCAAAGAGGGGGACTATCCCATTGATGGTGGACCTGATTAACTTCCTCTTGAGCACTATAAAAAGAGGCATTGGGCCAGAAGGAAAAAAAGGTTGAAAGCTATAGATTTCTAAGGGTAAATGCTGCAGGAATTAGGACTCCCAATTAGAAGCTTGTGAGGAGAGATTGCCATCTTTACTTGTTCTATTTGGAAGTGGGTGAGCTTTGTCAAAGTAGAGGAAGACTCTTGTGGACCCTGGAAGGAGCTTGCACAACACCAAGGCTCAGGTTGTAATGGTTCCTTTTGATTACCTTTAATGCAAATTGGTCCATTATTCTCAATAACTTGTTGTTTATGGGTTATTTCATGTACTCCTTGGTCTATGTGTTGAATATGCTTTGTTTTATGTTATAATCAGGTGCTATTTAATTGTTGGACTGTTGGTGATTGCAGGTTTTGGAGAAAAGGAGGAGCTCATCCAGATCAACAAAGCTTGGACTTCTACAACAGCGTTTGGACAAAGGTAAGAACGAAACACTTGATTTTTCATATCATAATGTATGTTTAGAGAAGGATAGCTCCAGTTTGTTTTGTTTGTCATTAGAATGTCTTAGACTTCTAGGAAGGTCAGTTGTGTCCGCACCCTTGACTGATTCCGTGTGACACTCATGCACTGGAGGAATCTTGCACAGCAAGCACACATGCACAACACAAGTGGTCTACCTTTCTCACGTTTGCTTGCATGTCATAGTCAAGAGAATGCATACACTCAACATCTGCATGCAGTATAGCACAACATCATGGAAACACCACAGAATGCATGGCATGCACTATCACTCCTCTTTGTTCTGGGGTCACTTGTAAGCTCAGAGTGTGTCTGTATTCATTGGTACATCTTTCTTATTTGCTGGTTCACACAGTTCTTTTCTTCATGAACCTTTCCTTCACCAACATGGGTCAACCAATGTGTTGGTGGATGCATTGGAAGTATCACTTCACATGAGATGACCCATGCATGGTTAGCTTAGGAGTAGGAGTAGTGTTTGCTTTTTCGCTTGTCTTTGCTTTCTGGTTTGCATGATTGTTTGCTTGTTGATTTTTTTGCTTTGCTTACTTGTTATTGTTTCACTTTGTTTGATTTGCTTACTGTTTTTGTTTAAATTTTTTTTGTTTGCTTGGTATATTACTATTTTTGTTTCCAAAAATAAGTGCTACTAATTACTACGTTCTGGATTTTGAATAGAGTATGTGGCTGAAATTTGAAGGGACTTGTGACACTATAGCACTTGGTCAGTCTTGTGTCTATCTTCTCTGTGCTTGGTTATAACCTTCGGCCGATGAAGTCTTAACGGAAAAAACGAATTGTCTACAAGGGAAGTTTCAACCCAACCATGAACCAATGTCCACAATGGGAAGCCCCATGCCTATACTCAGCCTTCTACTCTGTGTGTTCAAGCTCATCCAACTAGTAGAAATGGAGAAGGGGAAATCTAAACGAGAAAACCTATGTCAGAGGTCTTACATGATTCTCTGAAGGAACAACCTCTTCTGCTCTCAATAAGTCGGGATCCCTCTTCTGCCCCAAAAATAAATAAGTGCGTATGCACAATCTTCTTGAAAAATACAAAGGCGAAAGAAGAGAGAGGCTTCCTCTATAGAGAGGTGAAGCATGCAACTCCACTAGAGTACTGACCAGGCTCACTGGCAGTGGAGCAATGTGTGTGTTCCTACATGACTCCGTCGGGGTACTGTCCAGGCTTGCTGGTAATGGAGCAACACCAAATATGAGAACTTATACTCTGAAAATCTTCAACTCATGAACTAAACTACCCTTCCTAGATTCGAAACACTGAGATCTAAGTTGAAATTTTGATTGTGTTTGACTGAGTTGGCAAAGGGTGAACCATGTATGTCCATGAGGTAAGTGGGAAAACTGAAGTAACTTACATAATGATTCAATACTTTCTAAAAGACCAAGGCCCTGTGTTAGCAATGAACTGAAATAGAGAAGCTGAAGTTCTACCAGTGTGTGGCCAAGTGTTGTAGCGGCTACAACCACCCTCCAAAATTTTGGCCTGCATCAATTTTGGAGCCTCCCTTGGAGAGTTTCACTTGATGACTACACACACTTGGGTTCACTCCATGAGCTCGTGTGAGTCTTTACATTCACCTTGCTTGTTTATTGCACTCAATTCTCTTCATGTTGATGTATAAGTCATGCTTGTGACCATTTTTTGGTTATGCTCAAAGTCTTTGCTTCGTATGTGTTTGATGTGTTCGCCATGAAAGCATATGTTGCACTCACACATGGAGTCACATTCATTGTCACGCAAGTGTCATCTCGACCATGAACGATCAATCACGAGTGTCACAGTTATTGCTTGCACCATCAGCCAGTCATGTTTAACATGCATATCGAGATGGTTTGGTGTTATTGTCATCAAGTCATGTGAGTGTGTGTCTGTATTATCACTTATGCATCTTTCGACTATTCACACACTTAGTCATTTTTGCTGACGTGCTGATGACCAGAATCTTCACTGACAACCGGACCATCACCTTACTTTCAACTTGATTGGTTGTCAACTAGAACAGTGTAGAAGCACCAAGCTAGTTCTTTCAAGTTGTGTTGCCCGCAATCATTTTAATCAGCACTCATGTTGGCCACCTGGAGAGTCGACCAGATGTTCATCTCAGAAATTACACAGTGCCAATGAGTAGCCCTCCTACTACCTATCAGTCAGCTCAACTCAAAAATTGCGCAGAGATGATTAGCAGGCTAGCCTCCCGGCCTTAATGCAGTTTTCCTAGCCAGCAGCTCCTAGCAGTAGACTGCCTGTTCCCTCCAGGAATTGCGTAATTTCTGTTGCTCCTGACTGAGCAACCAACTACCAATTCCCTCTAGGAATTATGCAAGTCTAGCTACCAGTGACCCCAGTATCCAATTGACAGTCCCTCTGGTAATTGCACAAGTTTGGCTTCTAGTGACCCTAGTAGCCAATTGGTAGTTCCCTCTGGGAATTGCGCATATCTAGTTGTTAGTGACCCCAGCAGCCAACTGGCAGTTCCCTCTGGGAATTGTGCAGATCTAGCTATTAATGACCCCAGCAGCCAACTGAAAGTTCCCTATGGGAATTGCACAGATATGGCTGCCAGTGACCCTAGCAGCGAACTGGCATCTCCCTCTGGGAATTACGCAGAACTGGCTACCAGTCTCCCAGGAAGTTCCCTAGAAAAATTGCAGAATGCCTGCCTATTGACCCATCATGCAGCCCGAACCGTTCCTCTGGAATATTGTGTAAATTTGGCTGTCTAGCCCCTGTTGACTATTCGTTCTAGAAAATGCACAAAGCATGCCTACCTTGCCTTCTAGTAGCCTAGACTGTTCCTCCCAAAATTTACACAATTTTTCATCCCAACCGAGCGAGACCTTCCAATCAATGACTATCAACTCAAATTGTCTATCTCCAACTCTCAGTGACTCTTGCACATTTTTCATCATAATTTGCTTGTAGCCATCATCCTGCATCACAACCTTGCTACCTCTCTCGGTCACCCGCATCTGAATGATCATGTGTCATGGTAGACTAGGAGGTTTTGGATTTGATGTCATCTTATCATGAGCGACTGTAGGTACGGGTACACCCACAAACATGTCAAGATGACAAACGGGATGAACGAAGGGAGCACATGCAGATGGACAGGTTCACCAACGGATGAAAGAATGAAACATGTGAAACAGACGAATGAATGAACCATGCAAAGTAGACGAACGTGACAAACATGGACCTTCATGAAAAAGTGAGCCTTTCAAGCCTTCCAACATGAAAGCAAAGAACAACATGTTAGAGCTTCATCAAATGAACCAAGGACCATCGAAGACTTCGCGCACTTCACCATGTGGAGGTGAAGCTATGATACACCATGAAGACATCCATCACTTAGTAGCATTGTAGCTTGACATGCACTCCAGCAGCATCATGAATGTACCATCATTGTCTTGTAATGTCATGTCGATTCAAGTCATGAGTCATGTTGCCCACATCTCAACTATGGGCTTGTTGTTAATCAATGCGATGTAACATGGAAGTCCAAGAGACCCACTTGTTGAACACAGAGTCATGTAAGTCAGAAAGTCATGGAAGTTGAACGATCATGAGGGTAGTTGGACAACCACAAGGGTCAGTTTCACCCTTGGCTATAAATACCCTCCTCATTTTTACTTGAATGGACTTTTCACCTCAGCTCCTCCCACATAGCCAGGAGAGTCTGTAATATTTTCTTTGAGTAATTAGTGGCTCCAATGCCCCACTGATGGGGTTAGTGATGTATGTTGTAACGATGTAAGACTAATCTTTAACACTTGTAATGCATGTTTCTTTAACCATGTATTCTACATATGAACTGATTCATTTGTTGTAATGCATCATATATTAATGGAAATGTGTTGTATATGTTGTTAATGTTGTCCCCTCCATGTCGACTGCTCTGTTGGACATCAGATAGACCTTTCACATGAAACTTGCTGCAACAATTATCACACTTGTCTCGAATTGATGCCTAAGTGTTTTACATGTTATCTTACTTTGTATGTTGTGACAACTGCATTCGAGTGGACTTCTCCACTGGAAGTTGTGCATGTCCTTTCTCTTCTGTGTTCCTAACCGAGTTGGGGCTGATCCTTTTCAACCTAGAACTCACCTTCACCTTTTCCCCTCACAGTGAAAGAACCATTGACACAAGTACACTTACACTCATCAGGCACAAGAACCTCACTTCCTATGCTAACAAGCAAGAGTTGAGGCAAATCTTTAAGATAATGGATATCGAGCCATCATATTGGATGGGACTCCTACACCAAATGGTGTGAGGTCTAGTTGGGACTTCATATCGAGGAGATCCCCTAATGTTGGTGGTTCTAGCACCATCAAAAACATGTTGTGAATGTGGTGCTCTGTACATATGGTGTAGTGTACAGTTTGTACATGCAATGTTGTGTGCATATGGTGTGGTGTGCATGACTGTACATGTGGTGTTGCATGCATGTGGTGATATGTACATGTGGTAGATGTGGTGTTGCGTGCATGTGGTGTTGTGTACATGTTGTGAAAATGTTGTTGTGTACATGTTTTTTAGGTGGTGCGATGTACATGTCGAATTTTGCACACATTGTGCAGGTGGTGACATGTACATGTGGTGTTTTGTACACTGCGTAGGTGGCATTGTGTACAGGTGGTACTATGTACATGTTGTACATGTGGTATTGTGTACACATCATACATGTTATGTTGTGTATATTTGGTATGATGTTACGGGTATTGTGTAGTCATTGTATCGTGACATGTGTATTTATGGTATTTTATAGTGTGTACATATATATATATATATATATATATATATATATATATATATATATATATATATTGTGTTGTACACCACGAATACACATCTCGCCATACAATGAATACACAATACTCGTAACACCGGGTATTGTAAATGTAGGTGTATGTATGGTGTTGTACACTAGGTGTACTTGTATGTGTCATGTTGTACACTGGGTGTAGGTGTATATGTCGTGTTGTACATCGAGTGTAGGTGTGTGTGTCTTGTTGTACACTAGGTGTAGGTGTATGTGTTGCGTTTTATACTGTGTATGTGTATATGTTGTACAGTGTGATAGTACAAACATGTATGGTATTGTACAACCCTTGTTGTTGCTATTGAGGGTTGAGGCAGTTTAGTCTCTAGATGCCCTTGTTGTTTCTATTGAGGGTTTAGGTGGTTTAGTATTTGGATTCCCTTGTTGTTTCTATTGAGGTTGAGGTGGTTTAGTCTTTGGATGCCCTTGTTGTTGTTATTGAGGGTTGAGGTGGTTTAGTCTTGGGATGCCCTTGTTGCTATTGAGGGTTGAGGCAGTTAGTCTCGGGATACCGTTGTTGATGATATTGAGGAAGGAGGTAGTTTATTCTTTGGATTCCCTTGTTGCTTAAAGAGAAGAGAAGGCATTGGGTTCTTGTCAGGTTTGGAAACTAATTCAGTGTATGTACAAAAAGGATAAAGAAAAAAGGTAGAAACAAAGAATCATGGAAAGATAAGTATCAGTATTTTATTTCACTTTTTAATCATGCATATGATATATGATTCTAATTTCTAATGGTTACATGTGATATATGATTTTGATTATGATGGTTTTGTTTTGAGCTAACCGTATGTGATATGTTTATACATGGCAATTTGGTCAAAGATATGGTTTGACTTGTTGTGACAGGAAGTAAACATAATTGCAAGTGTACCTTATTGATGATCTGATAATCACCCTATGAGTGACCTCAGTTAAAGATTTATTAATTAAAGGTATTACATACTCATGTGATGGTGTGTGTGTCTATGTTACTTAAGCAATGGATCGATCAGATTGCAAATACATAGACACTTGAAATGGAAAGACAACAGAGAAATACACTAAGCAAATACAAGGACACAAGAAGTTAATAAGGAGTTCTCCCTATCCTCCAGGGCTACATCTCTGGTCTACCTCTTAATGGTGGCCTTATTTTATTGTGTTTTAAGCAGAGAATTACAATGCAGGAGTTCAATATGAGTCACCTAAAACAGATTTGCTTAGCAGGGTGGTTCTTGGATTCCCCAAGCCACTGGATTGCACAGACTTGTTTGCCTATCAGCTCTGTGACCTTCTAGTCTACAATGGAGAGAGCCCAATGTGGTGCTCAGTCCAGACAGATCCTCTCTCCGATGGCTTGAATCCCTCAAGCTCTCTAATGCTCAATGCTGCCTTTGGTCAGCTCGGCCCTCTGTCTTCTTTCTACTTTTGCTTCACTATCTTCTTTGCTTCTCTGTTTTCTGTCTCTCTGGGTTCTGTCCTCCGCTCGGGGTTCTGGTTCCTCCTCTTTCTCTATATATCTATGTTTTCTATCTCTATTCATGGCTTTAAAGCCATTCAAACACAAGACTATTTGGTTCCTCTTCCTCCGCCTCCGTCGAATCGCCTTTTGTAGCTGTGCTTGTAGTTCCCTATTCGGCATCATCATCGGCTCACAGGGAGTGGCCACATGTCCTCCTGTGATGCGCCAACCTACTTCAATAGTTCAATTCTTCAATTACATCATGGAATGAATCTTTCTCCATCGTGGCGGTCAAATAGACCTCAAATTCTTTACAAATTGCGGCTTAATCCCTCGACGATTCCACTTCCCCATCAGGCGCAATCTTAGCCGTTAGATTTGGGGCCCCCAGATCCAATGTCATTCGCTCATTTCACATGGTTGACTTGCTCGATCATTAGCGTGTGATGAGTGGCGGTTTTCTCTCTCCTCTACTTGCCACGCGTTGATCGCTGAATGGGATCGCTCCAATTTCTCCAAAACTGCTTACCGTTTGAGGGTGCCCCGATCAATATTGTCGGTTTTTCGGAGCGGGTCCTGCCTTTAGCTTTTATTCCTTTTTCCTTTTTCCCTACAGTTATCTAGCTCCCCACGTGACCAAGTGCTTAGGGCCTCTCCATTTCAAGCCTTTTCACCCAGTGATGCGTGATTAGTGCTAAGCGCTAATTGCGCATCAAAATCCACCTCTGTTTCCCAATCTGGGCCTCCCAAGGGCTAATTCGACCTCCTGCACAGTTTCCATGGGCCTCAGTCAGTGTGCTTTGACCGAGGTCCTCATCTTTCCACGTTGGCTACCATTGCCACTAGTTCAGGGGTGTTTTTTATCGCTGTTCTAATTTCTTTGATGTTCATCCTGACCTGATACAATCATCTTTCCTTTGATAGTTCTTTATGGATCCAATTCGGATCAAGGCCTTTCCAATGAAAAAGCTTTTGGACCACCAAAAGTTGGTTTTCAAGCATCAACTAAGTGAGGGTATTGTTTTCTCACCTGCCCAATCTCAATCCACTTTTAACTGCTTGGCTTTGAACCTTTGAGCCCAACTCTGAGGTACTCAACATCTCCCCTGTGCGTTGTCCTCACCTTCCTGTCTAGCACTGTGTCTTCATACAATTCATTAAGATATTCAGGTGGTAGGTCATCTATAGAAGGCAACTAACTTTTCTCTTCAGGGTCCTCAATCATTGAAGGTTCAAACAATCTCAAGCAAACTGCATTTACGACTGAGTAGATGTGCATGTAAGATGGTAGATCAAGGTGAAAAGAATTTTCACCAATCTTCTCAAGTATCCTAAAGGGTCCATACTTGATAGGCTTTAGCTTTCTACCTTCACCTTGCATCCTGTCCTTACTGACATACAGCCAGACTTGGTCACCAACTTGAAAACTATGCTCCATCTGATGCTTGTCATGCCTAGCCTTGTACTTGGCTTGGCTCTTTTCCAACTTTTCCTATACTGCCTGGTGGATCTCTTGGATCTGTTCAATGAACCTAGTTTCCTTGTCCACATCACTGTCTCCATCAACCATGGTATCTTTACCAAAGACAAAATCCAAAGGAGACCTTGGTGTGAAACCAAAACAGGTCTCAAAAGGAGATCTCTATGTAAAGGAGTGTTTTTCTCTATTGTAAGCATGCTGCACATAACACAAGTGTTCATCCCAAAGCTTAAGATGTTTGTTGCAATATCCTCTCATTAACTGGATCACTGTCCTGTTTACTACTTCTGTCTGGCCATCTGTTTGTGGATGAAAAGCTGTGATTTTCTTTAGTTTGGTGTCCATCAGTTCCCATAGAATCGACCAAAACTTCCCCACAAATTGGGTGTCTCAATCAGATACAATAGAAGTGGGTAATCCAAAATGAACCCATACATGTTCAAAGAATAATTTTGCAGTCTGTTCAGTTGTAATTTGTTTATTACAAGGTATCAAAAAACACATTTTGCTAAACCTATCCACAACAACATATAAATAATCATGACCTTTCCTAGATTTATGCAGTCCTCCAACAAAATCCATGGAAACACTTTCCCAAGGGCGAGAAGGAACTGGCAATGGAGTGTACAAGCCTAGTTTTCTATTGTTGGGCTTGCTTTTAACACACATAGCACACCCTCTTACATATCTAGAAACTGTCTCAATCATTTTCAGCCAATAACAAAAATTTTGCAGCAGTGCAACTATTTTACTTACGCCAAAGTCACCTGATATCAGAGAAGTGTGTGCTTCCCTAATTATCTTTACTCTCTCAGTTTGTGGAATGCAGATTTTACCACAATGATATAAGAGTCAGTCCTTCACATGATAGTCCAATTCTTCTACTCTTTTGCCTTGACTCAAAGTTGCATATACATCTTTAAAGTCCATATCCTGAGCATATTGTTCAATATATCTTTCATGTAGTACAAAATTATGCTTAAGTATGGTAGATGCATTTATAATGGGTCTAGATAACATGTCTGTAACCTTGTTATGTATGCCCTTTTTATATCTGATGACTAAATGAAACTGTTGTAGAAAACCCATCCATCTGTAATGTCTTGATTGCTACAACTTAGTTTGAGATTGTAGATATTGAAGTGGTTGATGATCAATATGTATTACTATCTCTTTTCCCATTACGTAATGTTTCCATTTTTTCACACTCTGAACTAATGCATACAATTCTTTATCATATGTAGGATAGTTAACTACTGTAGGATTAAAAGTCTCAGAATGATAACATATGGGTTTACTGTGCTGTGTCAACATTGCTCCCATGGCATAGTCACTAGCATCAGTTTGGATCTCAAATGGTCTTTGTAGATCTGGCAGTGCTAGCACAGGTGCTGTACTAATCTTTTCTTTCAAGGTGTCAAAGGCTTTCTGATGTTTGCCTCCCCACTGAAACACATTATTCAATCCTGTTAAAGCATGTAAGGGAGTTTCAATTGAGGAAAAGTTAGAAATGAACTTCCTCCAATATTGTGCTGCTCCTAAGAAGCTTCTCACTTCTGTAGCAAACTTGGGTTTAGGCCAGTTAACAATGATTGCCAATTTAGATGGATCTATTTTCAATTCACCTCCCCCTACTATATGACCCAAGTAGTTTAGAGATGTTTTTCCAAATTCACATTTTGAGAGTTTAACATAAAAATCTTCTCTTTTCAAAACATCTAATGTCTACTTAACATGCTTCAAATGTTCTTCCCATGTTTTACTAAAAATCATAATGTCATCCAGGTACACAATAACAAAATCATCAAGAAACGGTCTGAGTACATCATTCATTAATCTCATGAAAGTAGCAGGAGCATTAGTTAAGCCAAAAGGCATAACCAGCCATTCATAAAATCCCTGCTTTGTTTTGAAAGCAGCCTTCCATGCATCTTGCTCTGCAACCCTAACCTGATGGCATCCACTGTGCAAATCCAGCTTGGTGAAATAAACAGATTCCTTCAATTGATCTAAAATATCATCTATGCGAGGAAGGGGATAATGATTTTTGATCGTTATCTTATTCAATGCTCGGTAGTCAATGCACATTCTCCATGAGCCATCTTTCTTTCTCACCAAAACGATTGGTGACCGACATGGTGATGTGCTAGACCTGATGAACCCTTTCTTGAGAAACTCCTACACCTGCTTCTTGATTTCAACATTCTCTAAAGTAGACAACCTGTACATCCCAATGTTAGGCAATGGCACATCTTGCTGCAAAATAATATCCTGTACTATTCCCTTTTTGGGTGGCAAACCTTTAGGTTCTTGAAATAAGACATCATACTTTGAAACAACCTTTTCTATATCAGCTTGTTGTTCAGCATTACAGCCCTCAAATATATTGGTTTTATTAGGTTTCTTTTCCCTTACAACCATCATTAAGAATTGTTTGCATGAATTTATCATTCTTTTCATCTGCCCTGAGTTTATGAGAGTATAATTATTCTTAAGCTTATGAGCTCTTACAAAGTATTCGATTCCATCTTTGACAAGTAGATAAGTGTTCTCATCTCTATAGAAGATAGCCTTTCTATCATACAAGTAAGGGCTTCCTAAAACAATTCCACATATATCCAAAGGAATTATGTCTAACTCAACCTCATCTACAAATGTTGACCCAAAAGAAAACTTGAGTTTGCACTATCTAGTCACTTGTAGTTGTGCTTTATCATTCAACCATCCTAATGGGTATGGTTTCTTATTAAGTGTAGTTGCTAATCCCAATTTCTCTACAATTTCTTCAGAAATCAAATTTACTTGTGAGCCACTATCAAACAAAGTATCAATCTTTTGATTTTTGGAAACAACTCAAATATGGAAAATCTCATGTCTTTTTCTCTCATTTTCTTCATCAATAACAGATTGAGCAAAATTACTAGTAGATGCTTCAAAATTCTTACCTTTTATACCTGTGGCTACAATATTTGTTTCATCTCCTGAGTCTAACCCCAAATCTTTCTGAATAGCTATAACAATTTTCTTCTTCTTTCCCTCGAACTTCTTAGGCCTCATCTCTGGATGCAGAATCCAACAATGTTCATCATCATGTCCATCCTTTTTACAGTGAGTGCATGAAGCTTTGCTTTTCTGTGTAGTGTTAGCCTTCCTTGCTTTCCACTTCTGCTTTCTTTTCTCCTAGATCTTGCTTATAGTGGGTTGGGATGGTCCCCCAACTTTGGATTTCCATTCTTTCCTCTAGCTTCTAGATGAGTAGCTTGTACAGATACCTCATCTATACTAGTGGGATTGAACATGAGGATGGTATGCCTCATGTAGCAGTGTATACCACCAATGTACTTCAAAAGAGTCTCTGGTGAGTTTAATGAGATACCCAACATCAAGTCTCTCTTTCTAAATTCTTGAGTATACCCTTGCACACTTTACCCTTTCAACTGTCGAAGAGTTTTCCAACTCATCATGGCTTGTTACATGTAGACCCAATGGATAGAACGGCTTTTTTATTGCAGAAACAAATTCACTCCAAACAGAGATAGTCTTACCAGGTCTTTTCATATCAGCTTGGGTCCTGCCTTTCCACCAAACCAAGGCAGTGCCTCCTAGGCGTAGGCTTGCCAGCTGAATCTTACTCTTGTCTAAGTCTATGTTTTGTACCCTGCAATACACATCAATTTGTCTAATCCAATTGTCCAACTTTTCAACATTTAGCTCTCCATCATATCTAGGCAAATCAAATTTAACATCTAACTTGATCAAATATGCTTTCTTATTATGCACAGGGCTATGAGGAGGTGTGAGAAAGCTTTCCTCTTTCCATTTTCCTTTGGAGTGGTCATGGAACTGAGACTCGTCTTCTTCTTTATCTTGTTTAGAACTTGAGGAGTCTTCATTCTTATGCTTTCTAAAGTCCTTATACATTTCTTCTACCATAGACTTTATAGCTAGTAAACTTTCTATGAATTGAGGATCTGGCCCCACAAAACCTTCCTCTGACATTGTCTTCCAAGGATAGACTAGATCCCAATTTTAGGATTAGTTTCCACCAACTCTCCTTCTCCTACTTTGAGCTTTGATCTAGTGAGCATTCAACAACTAAACCAACACAAGCTTGTCTAACCTTATATCCTAAATCTCTAATACCACTTGATCTGATAATCACCCTATGAGTGACCTCAGTTAAAGATTTATTGATTAAAGGTATTACAGACTCATGTGCTAGTGTGTGTGTCTATGTTATTTAAGCAATGGATCGATCAGATTGCAAATACATAGACACTTGAAATGGAAAGACAACAGAGAAATACAGTAAGAAAATACAAGGACACAAGAAGTTAATAAGGAGGTCACCATATCCTCTAGGGCTACATCTCTGGTCTAGCTCTTAGTGGTGGCCTTATTTTATTGTGTTTTAAGCAGAGAATTACAATGCAGGAGCTCAATATGAGTCACCTGAAACAGATTTGCTTGGTAGGGTGGTTCTTGGATTCCCCAAGCCATTGGATTGCACGGACTCGTTTGCCTACCAGCTCTGTGACCTTCTAGTATACAATGGAGAGAGCCCAATGTGGTGCTCAATCTGGATATATCCTCTATGGGATGGCTTGAATCTCTCAAGCTCTTGGATGCTCGATGCTGCCTTTGGTCAACTCGGCCCTCTATTTTCTTTCTGCTTTTGCTTCACTGTCTTCTTTGCTTCTCTGTTTTCTATCTCTCTAGGTTTTGTCCCCCTCTCAGGGTTTTGGTTCCTCCTCTCTCTCTATATATATGTGTTTTATTTCTCTGTTCATGGCTTTAAATCCATTCGAGCTCAAGACTGTTCGGTTCCTCTTCCTCCGCCTCCATCGAATTGCCTTCTACAGCTGTGCTTGGAGTTCCCTGTTTGACATCATCATTAGCTCACAAGGAGTGGCCACATGTATTCCTGTAACGCGGAAACCTTCTTCGTCGGTTCAATTCTTCAATTACATCGTGGAAGGAATCTTCCTCCACCGTGGCAATCAAACGGACCTCAAATTCTTTACAAATTGTGGCTTAATCCCTTGACGATTCCACTTCCCCATCAGGCGTGATTTCAGCCGTTAGATCTGGGGCCCCCAAATCCAACATCGTTCACTCATTTCGCACAGTTGACTTGCTTGACTGTTAGCGCGTGATGAGCAGTGATTTTCTCTCTCCTCCGCTTGCCATGTGTCGATCGCTAAATGGGAGCACTCCAATTTCTGCAAAACTACTTACCGTTTGAGGGCGCAACGATCAATACCGCTGGTTTTTCAGAGCGGGTCTCGCCTTTAGCTTTTAGCTCTTCTGTCTTTTTCCCTATGGTTCTTCGGCTCCCCACATGATTGAGTGCTTGGGGCTTCTCCATTTCGAGCCTTTTCACACAGTGATGCACGACATCAAAATCAACGTGTGTTTCCCGATCCTGGCCTCCCAGGGGCTAATTCGGCCTCTCGCGCAGTCTCCATGGGCCTCGGTTAGTGTGCTTTGACTGAGGTCCTCGTCGTTCCATGCTGGTTGCCATTGCCACTGGTTTAGGGGTGTTTTTTTATCACTGTTCTGATTTCTTTGATGTTCATCCTAACCTGATACAGTCATGGTTCCTTTGAAAGTTCTTTATGGATCCTATTCAGATCAATTGACGAGCCACCAATGATTTGTGATTTGAATTTATTTCAATTCCTTTTTGTCTAATGGAAAGTATGTGCTTGGTACAGGAAATAATGGAAATGCCTAGGTTGGGTGGTTGAAACTGACTATGAGGATTAGCAGCAGTGGAAAAAGGAATTGGAATAGGCAATAGTATGTTGGTAAAGAAGTTCAGGAGCAGGGTCATTGTGGTACATTGGTACCCAATAGTTTCCATTTATTTCTATGAGCATGATATGGCCAGTATGATGATTTTGACGTAGCTAAATGCCTTGGTTGTTTGACCTTCCGATGCGAGGAATCATTTCCAAGAGATGAATAGCTCGGGAGAAGGGATGCTGGGGAACTTGGAAGGTGAGTGACTGCACGTAAGGGGGTGACTAAATTTCCTGAGGGATTGTGTAGCAGAGAAGGGAAGGTCAGGATGGATTTTTTTTTGTCATTAGCATTGCAAGATGGAATCTGATGCACATTGGAAGTGTTCCCTAGAACAATGAACTGGTAACTATTCGTTGAGAGGACAACAATGCAAGATCATAGTGCGGGACATTAGATGCAGGTTTGACTTTAACAGTGGATTCTAGACTTCCTAGGAAGGAGGTGAATCCTGGTATCACTTTCAAGGTGGAGGTGTGAGCCTTTGGACTCCCTTGTTGTTGATGCAAGCATCATATCCTTTTATTTGTTGGTTAAAGCAAATGTGCATGTGTAAATGTGTATATTATTGTAAATAGTGTATTGAGATGGATTTATAAATATCCATAAACAATATGGTTCTTTGTTGGTTGAAGCAAATGTGGATGTTATTGTAAATATCATAATGAGTTGTGTTATAAATATCCAGTAAGCAGTATGGTTTTCATGATTGTCATGATGATTTTTCTTTTGAGCGGGTTTTTCATTATAAATACTACAATGAGCTAAGTTATAATCCTCCATAGGAAGTATGTTTTTCTTTTCAGTGGTTTTTTTGGGTATATGTGTGGTTTAACACCATGGATGGTGTTCCCCTAAGGGGGAGGGGTTTGTAACAATGCTAGGTTAAAAATTCATGTAATAAAAGTTAAAAAAGGTAAAATAAGACCACTGGAAAGGGACACTTATTCCAAGTTGAATGTTGGGAAAAATCTCCTAGTGGGCATCACTTGATGTGTATATGGCTAAGGGAAATCAGAAAAGGAAATGGTTAAGGCTTTGGAAAGGAAAAAAGGTATTTTTGGCACATTATTTATGAAAATAAAGGAAATTAGGAGAAAAGGAAGGTGAAAGGTCACAAGTTGCATGTGAGGAAGAAAATGAAGGGAAAATAATGGAAAATGAACCAAATAGAGGCCTCATTGATAAAAAGGCTTCTCAGGATCAGTTGGCAAGCTTTTTCTAGCCTTTTGTCAGTTAGTTTTAGAATTTGTCTCAAAGAGGAGAAGAGCACCAAGAGGAGAAAGAAAGTAAGCAAGCAAAGGAAGGACAACAAAAGGTAAGGAAAGGAAAAGAAAAAAAAAAGAGTACAAGGAAAAGAAAAGAAGGACAAGGAAAGCAAAGGAAGGAAAGGATGAAGCAACTTCAACAGGAACACTTGCAAGTAACATATTGTAGGTGTGATTTCCTATCTATTTTTGACATGCATGGTATGTGCATGTTGATATATGGTTCTTTTGTTGTCATTGGCATGGAATTTTGCTGGATTTGACAATGGATTTTAGCCTAGCCTTGCCTTTTCTAGATAGCCATGGTGTGATGGGATTGTTCTCAGTTTGATCTTTGGGTTGTCCACTGGTTTCAAAGTTTGGGGTGAGGTGGTCTCAGGAAAATTACCAAATCCTAGGAATACCTTGATTGGTAATGGTGGGATACACGGTAAATCCTGAGGGTGGAGACGGGAAAATTCTTCAAGGATGGTAAAGGATCTGGAGGCATCCAAGATCAGTTCATTTTTTTTTTCGACACCAGTTTAGGTGTGATCACGGTATGGAGGGGGTGGAGGTGGCTTAACCTCAAAATTCCCTTGGTTATCTTTTTGATTGGTTTGTCCCATGAGATCCCACATTCATGCTTGGAATATGGCACAAGGGTGGTTGAATTAAAGAAATATTTGTTTTAGCTAATCTATGGTCGGGTAGAATGTGGAAGTCTCAAACCTTGTTGGTTATTGCCTATGGTTAATAAAAACTAAGTTTCTCTTGATTTTGGTAAGGAAATGTACTTTTTATTATGTGGTTTTAATGGATGTTCTC
This sequence comes from Pinus tabuliformis, assembly GCA_031772625.1. Classification (NCBI taxonomy): domain Eukaryota; kingdom Viridiplantae; phylum Streptophyta; class Pinopsida; order Pinales; family Pinaceae; genus Pinus; species Pinus tabuliformis. Next base: position 1,432,804,203 of record CM062818.1, on the reverse strand, counting down.
TTATTGTTATATATCTAGTTATATGTTGGTTATAGGCATGGTTATATGACATATCTCAGACATGGCTCTATTCATGTTTTTACTTGTAACTAAATAAATAATGAATGCAAGACCTAATTGATGTCATGACAACTAATGTGAGAAGGTATAGACCCTTCTTGTTAAACCTCAGTTAAGTTTTTAGCCCCTTATGTTCAGACTTGCATTCATGACCTATAGGTGGCATATATACCAAGTGTTTGATAGAATGTCAGCCATGGTTGGGGATGGTCAGGTCAAGTCCCATTCCAGTTTTGGTTTACAAGTATTGTCTTCATGTCTTTTATGAGTTTTGGAAGTTTCAAAGCTTTTTGGGCAAAGGCTAAGCCCCAACCCTGGGAATTATCCTTAATTCTCGCAGTTGTTGGCACAACACTAGAAGAAAATGCCACATTCACATTGATGTGGACCTATGGAAGCAACTGGGAACCCATAATCACATGGAGGCCTTGGAAAGGGAGTGGTTGGGGCTCTAGGTCAGGGAAAAGGCGACTTGTCTTAGGGGTTGGACACTTGTATGGCTTGGGTTACTCCTGGAGGTCCTATGGCACCTGAGGGAAGTTAGTAAGGTCTTGATGTGCCGACTCCATTTCCTTAAGGTCATCTAGGTGGTTAAGTCATACCATTGTAAACCCTCATCTCATGGTTACCTGAGTAAGTGAATGAAAGTAGGTAGATGTGAGAGGAGGTGATGTTACATGGCCATGTCTCCAAATAATCAAGAAAGAATCTTGAGCCAACAACAGAGTTGGGAGTATTTGTGGGTTGCAGAGAAATTCCTCACAACTATCATGAATACTTACCTTCCCTCAGAATGACATTTGTGTGAAGGCATGTAAAGTTTGATGAGGAGAAAGTGATGTTGTGCTCTCTTGAGAGGGAGCTCCAAATTAGGGAAAATTTTAACAACCCCCCCAAATTTATATGTATAATAAATGGGCGAATCTCCATGGTATATAGGAAAAATGGAAGGCGATTTTATCAATAATATAATATGTATATATAATTTTTTGGCAAATCTCTCACCAGGCATGGCAAAAATTTTACTCAATTACAAAATCTTGTAAGATCTTGGTGAGTCTTTCACTAAATAATAGAACTTTGTAAAGTCCTAGTGAATCTTAGCATTGTGAACTCTTAGAGAATTTTTTTAAAAGTATAAAACCATATATGACAAGAGCCACATGGTGGCAATATCACTGTTTTTTTTTCACATTTCCACAACATGGAACTTGTTTATAAAATTATAAAAAAGCCAACCAAGTCCCTTATAATATTCAGGTAAGCTTATAACAGAGTCTGATACCTCTACTATGCTTGTCTTCATTCGAGTGTCATAGCTGCTATACTTAACACTGTGAATCACAACTCTCTCAGAACTCAACTCTATAGTGTAATTAAAACCTTTGGAAATTGAATCTGACAACTCTATAAAAAGGATTAGCGAAATAGAAGCTTTTGTGAATGAGCCCACTAACTATCACTGCTAAAAAATAAATCTAGACTATGAAGTCTTCCATCTTGATCACAATTGTGCTCACAATTAAGGGAGTGCGACCACCTGGCCTGACATAATGGCCATCATAGCTTCCAATAATCAACAACCACCTTGCAAGGACATCCTAGCTCAGGTCTCATGAATTTTATTCATCAATATTAACTAATATATCTTATAATGATAATATTAGAATCCTCTCCAGATTCACTGTTAACACAAGGGTAAAGGAAATTTTCTAGCTCAAGGCACTAGCCAATACCAACGTTTGTATTTGTGACCCCTTTGTGGGGATGCACCTACCCTGCCCCATTGGGTTTCTGCCTTGTAACATAGTTCAAGGATCACAAGACTTTCCAATCTTCCTACTCCATTAGACACACTTTATATGCTATACATAGTGAATGGAAAAGAAACATTATAGAACACACAATTTCATAGAAGGAAGAAAAATCTTAGCCAGTTCAATATCAAAATCTTAACCACTGATTAATAAAGAATAACAAGTAGTGTAATGAATTGTTCCGAGTTATTTATTTACAAGCTGTAAAGAATGTAGTGGAATGGAAAATATTACTTAGGCAACCCTTCAATATTTTCTTCTAATATGTCTATGCATGTACATATGAAATTAAGAGAATTGTTGAATACAAAGTTTCCTTTTCTCTTGCCTCCATTTTGACAAATCAGTGTGAAATCAATGTCACTTTGAATCTCCTTTCCTATGTGGATGTTTTGACAAATCAATGTGAAATCAAAGTCACTTTGAATTTCCTTTCCTACGAGGGATCACATCCATAGTTGATTAGTAAAAGATAATCTACTATATATTATGTTCAAGAAACTGACTGAAATCTACGGTGGAAACGAGACCTCAATTCTTATTTTGAATTTGAATATCTCAGGACAACATAAGAGATAAAAATGCATATGGCCTTAGTAGCTAAAAACAATCACTCCATCATTACAAGACCACCTAGATTTCGACACTTAATCTAAATAGTGGCACTAGTTGCAGTGCTTATTTGCATTAACACCATGGAAAAGTAACAACAATGTTTCAAAGCACACTTACTAGAAAAGTTGTAACGTTCCGAGAATATTTAATGATAGCATCTGAACCTCGTAGCTATGGTGGGGAAACTAAGGAACCCAAATCTTGGAAGATATATCATACCGAATTTGAGAAAAAAATAAAAAAGGGGAAAAATCAAAATCTATAAATCAAGCAATGAATTGTTTACAAATCAAATACAATTCCTTTAAATAACAGTTAAATGGTGGTGATATATTTAAATATTTAGTAAGAGGGGAACTTCAAACCATGGAATATTACCTTTGTCATTACTGTCATCCCTCAGCGACTGAGATTACAAATCAATACTTACGGAAATATTGTAAGAAATTTTGTGAAATAGTAAAGCATAACCTATATTTTCAAGCAACAAAATCAAGACATTGTTACATCAAGAGCCATAATTGATACATAATCAATGAATCAAGTCCTTGTTTGGCACAGGCTTGTTTCACAATCTTTATTTTCTCAATAACAAAATCAAGCATTGTATGTGGTTATTGCCAAAAGGAAACTGCGGTCTAATTTGGAAGAGGATCTTATCAAAAGACATGGATTTATTCAAAGCTACAAAGCCTAATGGGTACTAAAAAATAAGTTGGAATATGGGATCATGATACTTAAATTGAAAAAATATGCTTTCCTTTTAGAAACATTACAGTTATACAATGTTTTTTGAAAGCATTAGAATTTGAAATTGGGCCTTTCTATCAAGACAAATTTTCATTAACAGAATGTACTTTCCTACCTAAAACGTTATAGATATCAAAGAAAAACTTTAAAAGCATAAGGGAACTTAGCATAATGTACTTTCTTTCCTTCCTTAACATTCTTAAAGAGTTGAGGTTCCCCAAGTCATCAGGTAACTTTCGAAGGAAATGACAGTTGGTAATAGTCCAATTCACAACTGAAGATGTGTCACAAATATGAGGGGGCATCTCCTCCAAATCACAAAAGTGCTCCAAGTTAAAATCTAGCATTATTGGAAGCTTAATGCTCGATTGGGTGTTATTAAACCTAGACATTTTACCAATCTTCACTAAAAGCTTAAAGATAGCTTCTTTAAGTTCTACATCACTTTACTATGCTCTTGAAGTGGGGGCACATGCAGCCTCTCCAAGTGAATAGTCTTAAACTAAGTGAAGATAAGGCCGATAGATCATTCAATGTGGATCTCTTTAACCCATAATTGAATACTATTAGGACTTTAAAATTTTTCATGGAACTCAAAAATGTTGGAAGAAAGTATTTGCTTGCATAAAAGAGTAAAACTAAAGCCTCTGCTTGAGGACAATTGATGTCACACCACTAATAATTCTCCATGGAATTTGTATAGGCAAACCACAAATGTAGAATTCCATTAGAATATTGTGTTTATTGAATACATAAATGAAATCATTGCATTTGTTTAAAATATCTTTTGAAATCAAAATTACTGAAATTACATATCGATAACCTAGTGGGTGTAGGATAAAATTCACCCGTGTCATTCACAAAAAGCATGAGAAAAAACCTAATACTATATATAAAACCAAGAAAAATTCAAATTCATCACTTCTAGGGACCTCATAACCACCCTGCCAATACACAAGTATGTTCCTGTTTGCAATTAGAAAAATTACCCACAAGTATGTTCCTGTTTGCAATTAGAAAAATTATCCAAATTACAATCTGTTTACTCCAGCCTATGTTGGAAACTTATAGAAGGATGACTAGTGCAATCAATCCATTCCTTTTAGCCATGGATTTGTTTCAGTTTAAAATAGAAGTATACAAATATACTTGTCCAATGTCTATGCTTTAACCATTCACCTTAAGATGTTTTTACAATATAATTTCGTAAGTCTATTTAATATCTTCATTATCATAAAAACCAACCTATATCCATCTTAACTCCACATCTACCACTCTTAGGGGGATGAAATCTATTTATCCCTCTAAGCACTTGGTAGACCCAAAATTAAGATGGATCTAAGATGATAGAATTTCCCCTTTAGATAGTCTATGCTCACATGAATTCCATGGTATTACCATGGGTCAATACCATGGGTTATCATAAACCTGGAGCTTAAAAATTACTATTAGTAATTTATAAAAATTAATAAAATTAATAGTTGATTTTTATTTTATTCTTTATTTTAACCAATCTAAAATGTTTAACATACATTAAATTACAACATCCATTTTTACTCTTGATCCACCAAGCCTTGAGAGGGATGAAATATTTTTTCACTCTATGCTAGTTTGCATATCACGATATTTGATACCTCTCGGGGGTTAGTAGATCCAAAGTAAAGATGGATCTATGATCCAAAGTAAAGATGGATCTATGCTGGTTTAATTCCCCCATTTAAATAAGCTACATTCCAGGTGAATACCATGGGTCAATACCATGTGCCATTTTGGTGAATACCATGGGTCAATACCATGTGCCATTTTGGTGAATACCATGGGTCAATACCATGTGCCATTTTTATTTGTATTAATACTAATATTAGGGTTAATAATGTTTTTCTGCATGGTATTAATAATAATCTAGCCCATCGTATTTCTCCCATAGTATTTTTCCCATAGGTTTCACCTAAATATAACACATTTTTTGAGTGTTCACAAATATAAGGTAACTTATGGAGTAAATATAAAAAAATGTTTTATTTGTTTACCATACCTCTCGTTTATTTATATTTTTATTAATTTACCATACCTCTTTTACAAATATGGTATTTGGCCCATAGGATTCACTTAAATAAAACCTCTTTTTTGAGCATTCATAAATAGAACGAGGGTTATGGACTAAATATAAAAAGAGGTTTTATTTATTTACCATACGCCTAGTTTATTTATATTTTTATTTATTTACCATATCTTTTGAGTAAGTATAAAAAGGTGTTTTATTTATTTACCATACCTACGCTTTACTTATATTTTTATTTGTTTACACCCTTGCATGTATATAAGGTGACTTATGGAGTAAATATAAAAAATGTTTTATTTATTTACCATACCTCTCATTTATTTATATTTTTATTAATTTACCATACCTCTTTTATAAATATGGTATTTGGCCAATAAGATTCACTTAAATAAAACCTATTCTTGAAAATTAGGGCGAATGGAAGGTTGTAACTCCTAATTTTAAGGGCTAAATTTAACTTTTTAACCCTCTCCCTTAAAATAAGGTGGGCTATTTGAGGTGATTTGTAAAAATGTACTATGATACAAAATATTCACCCACTAAAAATTTAAAACCCCTTAATTCCCCCCAAAGGGCGAACATTCGCCCCTAAAATTTTCCATGCTCCAAATCCCACTAGAAGAGGAGATTTTTGCTCCAAAGGAGAAGCCTTAGGAAGTTGTGGAGAAGCCACAAGTAGAGGAGCATAGAGTGGAGACATCCACTCAAGCAAAAACATCTAGAGAAGGCATAAAAAGAACTAGGGAAGCTAATTGATTTGTGCAGGATGCGAGGGAGAGTGTGGGAGCTGCTTCAAATTTCACAGGCAAAGGAGGTCACCTGGTTGGTACAATGGTTACTTGGCTCTAATGACAAAGATTGTAGAGACTGATCCATGCTTGTTCAAGGAAGAAGTAGAGTAACCTATATGGGTTTATGCAATGGTGGAGGAATATGAATCCATTGTAAAGAACAATGTTTGGGAAGTGGTCCCAAACTAGCAGATAAATCAGCTGTGGGTTCAAGATGGATCTTTAATGTTAAGCATGCAGAAAATGGAAGAATAGAGAAGTATAAGGCCAAATTTCTAGAAAATGGGTACTCTCAAGTTGAGGGAATTGACTATGAGAATAACTTTTCTCCTATAGCAAGATACTCATCCATTAGATCAATTCTTGAATTAGTTGCACAGATGGGGTGGAAGTTCCATCAAATGGATGTAAAAATACCATTTATCAATGGGGTTATTGTGAAGGAGGTGTAAATTGAGCAACTAGAAGGATTTGAGACATTTGAATGGTAGTCTCATGTGTACAGAGTAAAGCAAGCATTGTACAATCTCAAACAAGCACCTCGCGCTTGGTACACCAAGATCGACAACTATCTCACTAGTTTGGGCTTCACCAAATGTGAAGTAGATACAAACCTCTATCATATCTTGGTAGAAGGTAAATTTCTTATTATTGTCTTATATGTTGATGATTTAATTTTAATTGGTGATGAGTGGCTGATCAGATCTTGCAAGGAGGACCTTGCAAGGGAATTTGAAATGAAGGACATGGGTCTCATGCACTATTTCCTCTGGTTAGAAGTATGGCAAGGCGGTGAGGAATTATTTGTGTCTCATGGAAAGTATGAAAATGAGATACTATACAGATTTCACATGGATATTTGTAAACCCATGGAGACTCCTTTAACAACCAACTAGAGGAAGGAGGATGCCACTTCAGGTGAGGAAGTTTATGCTACCATTTATCGACAGCTAGTGGGTTCACTGATGTATCATGTGAACACACGACCAAATATGTCCTATGAAGTCAACCAGCTGAGCCGAGTTATGGTTAAACCAACAAAATTATATTGAAAGGTAGCTAATTATGTTTTACGATACCTCAGAGGCACTACCAACTTTATACTATGGTACAAATAGACAGAGAGAGTGAAGTTGTGTGGCTTCACAGATGCATATTGGGTAGTGAATCCATCCGATCGAAAGAGTACATTAGGTAGAATTTTTAGTGTTTGGTCCACAGTTGTTTCTGAGTATAGTAGGAAGCAAATATTTATGGTGCTCAGCTCAGCAGAAGCAGAATACATGGCTACAAGTCAAGCAGCATGTGAGGCATTCTTGATAGGAAAGATACTTGTGGGACTGTTTGGTTATAAGATGGATCCAACTTTGATATATTTTTATAATCATAGTTTCATTAAAATCTTTAAGAATCTTGTATTTCATGATTGATCCAAACATATAGATATCTAGTATCACCATTTATGGGACTGTGTGTAGAGGCAGATAATGTTGCTACAATACATTTCGAGAGAGGAACAAGATGTAGAAATTTTGACAAAGGTTTTATCAAGAGGGAAGTTCCAGTTCTATGGGTATAGGATAGGGGTGGTTGATAATCCCTTTCTTACTGAGAGGGAGTGTTGAAAAATGCAGTAATAAAGTCTCAATTTGATTTTGCCTTAGTCAAATTGAGAAAATGTGAATTTCCACATCAGCAGAAAACTTGGGTGTAGTTAACTTGTGTGACATGGATTATGTCACTCATTTTACTAAGTAAATTCAATTTATATTGCTTGGAGTTTAGTTAACCATGTGTTATTGCTAATTTATAGCAATCAAGTTTAGTTATTTCAATTTGTTTTGAGTTAAAGTAGTTATAGTTGTTGGAGGAACTAATGGAAGGTAAGTTGTGCAATGAAACTTCAGTTTAACTCCGTGATCATCTAGTTGACTAATCAATCAACCCAAAATAGTTAGTGCATGTAGATAATTTGAGTTCCCCAGTTGTGGTAGAGATTCCAAGGTAGTGTAACATCATTTATAGACTAGTCTTGAGTGTACAGGTGTTGCAGTTAGTCAGATGATCAAGATTTTGGAATTGCGCAATCATTTTGGAGGAAATTCCTAAATAATAAGGGCCTAATTTCCTTAGGAATTTTTAAAAGGAAATAGGGACTCAAACAAAGGCAAAAATTGACTATTTTTCATTTAGAGCTTATCAGTGAGCAGAGAGATAGATTACTCACTTGCAAGTTGAGATCAGTTGATCAAAGAAATTGTAGTTCAACTTTGTTCATTATATTAATTCAATCTATTCTTGCTTTCAACTACACCATTTTTCTATGGAGCATATGGAACAGTGTGTTGCAATTGAATTCCATGCTCAGTGCAAAAGTTGATGAATTTGTTGTTAACATATTCTCCACCATTATCATATCTTAGCTTAAGAATGTGATGTCTAGATTGTTTCTCAACAAAGGCCTTAAAGGCCAAGAACATGATAAATACTTCACTCTTGAGTTTTAAGAAGTATACCCAAGTTCGTCTGGAGAAATCATCAATGAAAGTTAAGAAATATTTGTAGCCAGAGAATCAAACAACTAGAAGTGAACCATATAAATCACTATGCATGAGCTGTAAAGGGGATGAGGCATGCCAAGAGGAACATTTTTCAAAACTATCCTGATGATTTTTTCTGAGTACACATCTAGAACAAACACCATCTCCACACAATACCATAGGAAGACTTGTCACCATATTTTATCTACATAGATTTTGAAGGGAGAGATAATTTAAGTGACCAAATCTCTCATGCTAAAGTTTGCTCACTTCATCATTATGAACAACAAATACCGAGGGAAAAGTTGATGACCCAAAGTTGTTAAACTTATACAACCTTATAGAATCATCAGCAATGCCAGTAGCTAAAATTTATCTAGTATCTCTTAGGTCCTTAATTACAACATCATGAGGTGAAAATTCAATGGTTTTACTGTCACCTCAATGATTTATCTAATATATAGATAGAAGGTTGCAGGATAAGGTAGGAACACATAATACATCATTAAATCGACCATTGTCTAGATGAATAGTTACAGTCCTTACAACACTAAGAGATCTATCATCACCAACATATATCTTTTTGGTGTTACAATCATTTAAATAAGAAAAAATGGCTTTGTTTTTTACCATGTGACAAGAAGCTCTACAATCAATGAGTCACTCATGAGAATGAGATGAAGAAGATACATTTAATGCATAATCAGATCAAGACGCTTGACAAACACATGCAGAAAATGTTATTCCTAAAGATGAAGTTGAAGATGAAGAGTGCTCCAAATGGATGTTATGATTCTTTATTGCTGCTTCCAAGGCTTTCATATTCTTAAAGCATTTGGATTCTAAGTGGTCATCACGATTACAAAAGTTGCAACGTCTATTAGTCTTCTTCCCTTTGTTTTTAGTTGCCTTGTCATTTTTTTGAGTTGTTTTTTTTTTTTTTTGAGACTAAAATGGCTTAGGACCCTTGTTTGGTTTAGGACCATTCTTTTTAAGATGTTTCTTCTTAGGATTCTTTGAACTTGGTTGTTGTTGGGCTACTAAGGCTTTCCTAGAAGAGTTTCCAATATTAAGAAGACCAAGATATAATAGTTTTTCTTGTTCCCTTATTAAAGAATCACAAAAGGAATCAAAAGAGGGGGACTTGTAGTCTTGTACTTGAGAAATAAAGGCTTCTCTATTATAATGGAAGGTGGAAACAAACACAGAGTAGATTGGTCCTAACTTAGTAAGAATAGAATAGATAAGGTTGCCATCTTCTTTCTTAACCTTCACACCTTCCAACAGAAGTCTAAGGGTCTTGAACTTGGACAAAAAATATTCAATGGAAGAAAAAATATTGGGGTCCAAGGTAAGCAACTCATTTTCAAGTTGATGGGCTCTAATTTTAGTTTTAATTCCAAAAACTTTACTGAGCTTTTTCATTGCTTCATCAGGGGTATCAATTTTTGTGATATGGAATCTAAGGTCTGGAGAAATAGACATCGCTATCAACCCATGTGATTTATCTTGCTTATTTTCCCATTTCCCATGCTTATCTTCATCTTGAGGTTTAGACTCTTAGCCTGAGGCTATTCTATAAAGACCTTTACTTCTAAGTAAATCCACCATGTAGGATAGACATTGGAAGTACTTGTTGTTATAAAGAATAACTAGGCATGGACTTTCCATTTTAAAAAAACTAAAGTTGTATATGATGAAAATAAGTGTTCCAATGGAAATATCTCGAAAAATTGGGCCGATAAAAAAAATGGCTTCCGAATGAAGAAGTTGTGGATTTTTGAAGAAAAAATGTTCAAGATGCCAACAAACCACATGAATGTTGGAAAGTTGATGATAATGTTATAAAAAAATTCCCCCCTTTCCAAACTTAATCTAATTAGCTCACTTTTAAAAAAAGATTACCCTATGTGACCCACTTTTATAAATAAGTGAAAGTCACTTTTACAATGGTACTTTATGAACTATCCACTAAATTGTAAACTAGATAAAGGATAAAGTGACTTTAGAATTGTGACTCATGTTTTATAATGTGTGAGAACAGTTTTACATAAAGTAATTTTAAAACATAAGTTACATGTGTTTTTTGAAAAAGTAACTCAACAAAAAGAAAAACTTGAACCCAAGACCTCTATTCTCATAATGTAACTTTAGACCAAGTGAGCTAGTTTAAAAGGTTAGTAATTTTTGGAAAGGGGGAAGGGGTTTCCCTCTTTTCACTTAAGCTTTGGGGTGCATCCTTACTTGGAAAAACCCTTTTTCCTACCAAAAAAAAAACACCACACAAACCAAATGAACAAGATGGCACAGAGTCACAAGGCAAAGATAATATGCATAAGTGAAAGGTATATATCCAGTAATAGGAAAAAATCATAAAGGACTATAAACTGAAATAAAAAGAGACATAAATAACTATAACTGCAAATAAAGACTCTATACCTCTGCATCTTAAAAATGAAATTGCTAGGGATACCAAAAACCTCATCACATGAAATGAAAGGGGTTCCTCACTGGAACAGATTCTCCTAACACAATAGAGAAGTTCTCCTAGACTGAAAGCGACTAGAAACAGTAGATCTATGAAACAAAAATTAGATGTCATTGTACCTACTTTGGATTTCTATCACCAATGGATGCGGCCTTGAATAGCTCTGATACCATGTAGGAATTTACAAGGTAAATTCCTTAGATATAACACGAAAGGACATCGCTCACAAATAGATCACAGATCAGTACACCAGTATTCTTGACATGGTTAAAACCCTCAAAGAGGGAAATAGTCCACAACCTGAGCCAACACGACCACTTTAGGAAATTTATTAATGTAAAAGAAATAAAATTTACATAAGCTTCTCTCATGAATGGTCACCTAACAGATGACCCTTCAAGCTCTTTAAATAGAGATCATGGACCAGTCTGGTGTTAAGCCACGGATCAAATGTCACTAATACCTAGGAGAGAATGAACCATCAGATCACTTCATGTCTAGAACATATCATGACCATTGGATTTTAAGTTACAAAAAGTAGAAATAAAGAAACACATTTTACATAATTATACACTAAACCAAGTTATACTTCATTATTTCCTATGTGTCAGAATATCCTAACATTTGGGATTCTAGGACTATTAATTCAGCCCACCAAGGGCTCCAGAGAGTTTTTCCAACCAAGATGTCCAGGACTAGTAACTCAACACAAGTTTTTATAGGGCTTCTAGAGCGTTTTTCCAACCAAGGCTTCTGGAAATAGTAACTCAACCCACAACCATAAGGAACATGCGAACCAACGTGAGAAAACAAAAGGAATACACCCATAACACCATGGCTATCTAGGAAATGGAAAGGCTAGGAAAAAATCATCATCAATCTAGGAAATTCTCCATGCAAATGATAGATCATAACTAGTAAATCGTATGCATTTTCCATGCACGCCAAAACTAACAAGGAAATCATACATGCAACTCAGTACCTCTAATAAAAACTTGTTGTAGTTGTTCATCATGATGTCCTCTTGCACTTTATTTCTCTTCATTTCCCTTCTTGCTCCAAATCCAAAATATATCACACTCCTCCAAGAGTTCTCCAAGGAAACTCTAAGTGTCCAAGATTATGAGAGAGAGTATAAAATTAGAGCTCCAAAACTAAATTGACAAAAAGCTACAAATTAATCCTCATAAGCCTTTTTATTAATGAGACCTTTATTTTCTTCAATTTTCCATTATTTTCCTTAATTTTCCTCCTCACATGAAAGATGTGACCTTTCACCTCCCTTTTCTCCTAATTTCCATTATTTTCATAAATAAAATGTCAACTAATCTCTCATGCCATTCCAAATCCTTTGACATTTCCTTTGCAAATTTTCATAGCCATTAATTAATCATAAGTGATCCCATCACTATGTTTTTTTCCCAACATTTAGTGTAGAATACATGTCCCATGACCTTGGTTATTATTTTTCCTTTATTAACTTTATTACATGGGTTTTTGTTAGGCCCCTATACTACTAGTGTAACCCCTTATTGTTATTAGTACAACCCCCTTACTATATTTTTGTACCCATGTAGTCCCCATATTGTTACTATTGTGCCCCATATAAGCCCACTATTTTTATTATTGTGCCCTTACATTATTATTGTTATGTTAGCTCTAATTATATTATGACCCCTTAGACTCCTATATATAGAAAGGAGGTCTTCTCATTTGTATCATCAAAGAAGTGTTCATTTATGTAAAGTAAAGGAGGTTGTCCCCTCGAAGAGGCTTATTTCTAAGGTGTTCATCTATCTTTCCTATCTTTTTGTGAGCCAGTTTCATAACATTTGGTATCAGAGTTGTGGATTCTAGGGTTTTGCTACTCCAAACAAGTCATCATGGAATTTTCACTATAACTTTTCTTCTACGCCATTTCAGATGCTAAGAAAAAAATCCATTTGAGAAGAAATTGGTCTGAACCTTTGCTCTGAATTTCAGATCTTGCCTTGCTATTTTCGGAGATATAGTCTAAGGAAGTTAGGGTTTTTGTAGACCCCCGAATTACATTCCAAATAGGTGACCTGGGGAAAATTGTCATAACTTTTGTTTTGAGCATCAGATTGAAATTTCGTAAGAAGTTATAGAAATAGGATAGACTGTAGTTTCTTGTGTATATTTTTTAGATACTAAGGTCAAAAAAGTGACACGTGGCACTTCATACAAGTTTGCTCTTCTGGAGAGGTCTATAATTAGGTCACCGCAGGATATTTTGCATAACTCTTGCTTGGAGAATCCAATTTAGATCAAACTGGTGCCATTGGAAAGAGGACACAAATGGTTACTGCAGGTCATGATTTCAGATCCGGGAGAGCCGAAATTACAGAGTTATAGTCGTTTCAAGATCTAGCTCCTAAAATCAAGAAAATGCGATATGAGGAAGTTTGATGGCAAGGATCCGATAAATTGGATACTACAAATGGAGAAATATTTTGATCTACATGATGTACCACTATTACAAAAGGTACGTATTGCATCTTCATATTTAGAACCAGATCAATTTTTATGGTATAAAGGGCTTTGTTCTCGTAAACCACTTGTTATGTGGTCAATTTTCACGGAGGAAATGATAGCACATTATGAGGATACAAAGAGAAACTCCTTCTTTAGCCAATTGATAAATCTCAAACAAAATGGTTCAATGGAAGAGCACATTGAAGACTTTCAGAAATTGAATAGAAGGGTAAATTATATTCCAGAGAAGCAAAGGATTGATGTCTTCATAGGGACTTTAAAAGATAACGTTCAACATGAGATTCGTTTTTGGGAACCTGATTCATTGGAGGAGGCATTCGAGTTGGCAAGAAAAATTGAAAGCGAAATTATGGCGACAAGGAAGTCTACTCCTCACAACTATAAACATGGAAGTGTTGTTTCTCCTAGCCTTCCACAACCTACAAAGGTTACACCACAACAATTGGAAGAAAAAATAAAAAAGCAGCTTTGTTACAATTGTGATAACAAATACATTAAAGGTCATAAGTGTGCTAAGAATAAATTATTTTACATTGATTATGGAGAGGAGGAAGAAAAGGATCAAGAAACGCAAAAGAAGTGTATATACACCAGGAACCAACCCCAGAGAAAGAAGAAATGAATCCGACCATATCTTGTAAATAATTCGAAAGAATTACTACTCCTCAAGCTATTAGGATAAAAGGACATATCAAGAAGAAAAAGGTTCAAGAAGTGAAATATCACATCAAGAAAGAAGAAATGAATCCAACTATATCTTGTAATGCATTGTCTGGAATTATCTCTCCCCAAACTATCAAGATAGAAGGACATATCAAGAAGAAAAATGTTCAAAAAGTGAAAAGTCACATCAAGCATCAAGAAATGAATCCGACCATATCTTGTAAAGCCTTGGAAGAAATTACCACTCCTCAAACTCTAAAGATAGTAGGACATATCAAGAAGAAAAAGGTTCAAGCGGTGAAAGATCACATCGAGCATCAACAACAAGTTCTCCAACTTTTAAAGAATAACACCACTTTGGTGCAGAATCGAATGAAACAATAGGTAGATCAACTCGCAGTGAAAAATGTTTTGATGTAGGTGATTGGGTAATTTTATGACTACATATCAAGCAAGCTATTTATGAGAAGGAATTTTTGCAATACTACATGCACTTAAGAAATGAGGACCTTACCCAATGGGAAGACACTTCAAGGTAGAAATGGATCATGATAGTCTTAGAAACTTTTTAGAACAAATATTATCTTTAGAAGAATAGAAAAAATGGGTCACAAATATGTTGGATTATGACTTTGACATCATCTATAGAAAAGGGAAGCAAAATTTTGTTCCAGATGCACTCTCAAGAAAGGATGAGGATGTGGAAGCATTGTTTTGTGCTATCTCTATTATCCAACCAGATTGGATAAACAAAGCAATGGATGAATGGAAGAAGGACGAAGAAATGCGGCCCACTCATTCAAAAGTTGCAGAAGATCTCAATTTAAACAATATTGCCAAAACTTGATGAGGAAGGAAAACTCATATTGGAACCTGGAGCAGTCACAGAATCAAGAACCCAATAGCTAAGAAATCGACCAATTTCAGAGTATCTCATCAAGTGGAAGAACTTATCCATTGAAGATTCCACATGGAAGGACAAGAATTTTCTACATAAGCATCAAGAACTACTCAAGTGTTGAGGACAACAATTTTTGAAGGAGAGGGGCATGTTAGGCCCCTATACTACTAGTGTAACCCCTTATTTTTATTATTACAACCCCCTTATTATATTGTTGTACCCATGTAGTTCCCATATTGTTACTATTGTGCCCCATAGAAGCCCACTATTGTTATTATTGTGTCGTTACATTATTATTGTTATGTCGTCTCTAATTATATTATGACCCCTTAGACTCCTATATATAGAAAGGAGGTATTGTCATCTATATCATCCAAGAATTGTTCATTTGTGTAATGTAAATGAGGTTGCCCCCTAAAGAGGCTTATTTTTAAGGCGTTCATCTATCTTTTCTATCTTTTTGTGAGCTGGTTTCATAACAGTTTTTAACTAGGATTGTGACATATTTGTACTTTGTGACATTCATAGATGATTTTTCCAAGAATACTTGGATCTACTTATTGAAGATCAATGGTTAGGTCTTAGGTCATTTCAAGAGTTCAATGCTCTTGTGGAGAACCAAACCCAGAAGAAGACTAAGGTGTTGAGATTAGATAATGGATGTGAGTATACCTCTAATGAGTTCCACGATTTTTGTAGGGAAGTAAGGATCAAGAAGGAGCTCCAATACCTTAAAACCCTCAGCATAATGGGGTTTATGAGAGGAAAAGATCATAATGGAGGTAGCAAAGGTGATGATTTATGACCAAGAGTTTCCTATTTTTGTGGCCTACAATATAATTGTTTATGTGCAGAATAGAGTCCTCAAAGGATATTATAGGATATAACCCTTGAGGAGATGTTTACAGGAGTGAAACTAGATGTGATCCATTTGTGCATCTTTGGTAGTCTAATGTATTTCCATGTTCCCACAAAAAAGAGGACTAATATTGAGCCCTTATCAGAGAATTCGATGTTTTTTGTTACAGTGAGGTCTCAAAGGCCTATTGAGTCTACATTCTAGGATAGAGGAAAGTTGTATTTAGTCAAGATTTTATATTTGATGAGGGTAGGAAATTTAGGAGGTCACATGAGAGAGAAACAATAGGGATTAAGGATTAGGAGCAAGAGGCACAAAGGGTTGAGTAGGGAACAACAACAACAACACAAGGGAAACAACTTGTAGATATGGAAGATGAGTGTGATGTTCCTCCAAGCTCTACTAGGAGGAGGCATTAGAGACATTTTGAGGTCTAAAATGGGCCTCCTAAGGAATATTATAAAATAATAGTGGAAATAATAAAATAATAATAGATTACCACATCAATTGTTGGATGGAAAAAATAAAAAAACTACTTTTTCAACTTGTAAGTTGAAAATACAAGTTGAAAAAGTAGTAGTTTTTTTTGTACTCCAAAAAAGGTGAATCATCCTCATGGTTGACATCATCATATTAAATCCTATTGGTTCTTATAATGTTGATTTTTGTTGTACATTATTTTTTTGAGGTCTATTTTTTACCTCCAATTTTATCTAATGTTGAGATCCACTAACCAAGCCTTCAGAGATGTTGTTGAGGATGTGGAGGCTCCTAGCAGCAATTCAAGTAGAGTAGACCACCAATGAGATTTTCCAATTATAGCATTTTTGAGTAACATCAGTGAATCTTAGCCTTCTACTTTTGAGAAGGCTACAAATGTGCAAGCTTGGATGGATTTCATCATGGAGGAGCATCACTCCATCATGAGGAATAATGGGAGGAACATAGTTTCGAGGATGGAGGGAAAGTCTATCGTGGCTTCTTGATGGATCCGTAAGATCAAACCTATAGTTGATGGAAATGTCGAGAAGTGAAAATACAGGTTTGTGATGAGAGGGGCCTCATAGAAAGAGGAACTATATTACAAGTAGACATTTTCACCTATTTCCATATATGCATCCACTAGAGTCATTATATCCATTACTTCAGATATGGGATGGAGAATACATCATATGGATGTGAATATTACATTCCTTAATGGTGTGATTGAGGAGGATGTCTATATTGAGCAACCTTGAGAGTCAAGACTTTGAGGTGCAAGGAACAGAGTCTCATATATGTAGGTTAAAGAAATCCCTTTATGGACTAAAGCAAGCTTTGCATGCAGGGAATTCTAGGATCAATGGATATCTTCTTCATTTGGGCTTCACCAAGAGTGAGGTAGACCCCAACCTGTACTATGTACTCGTTGAGAGTGAACCACTCATCTTGGTACTTTATGTGGACGATTTCTTTCTTAACATTGATTTGATGCACTATTTTTTTTCGATTGGATGTGTGATAGTAGCCATGAGATATTTTCCCTTGGGAGGGAAAGTATGCAATTGAGATCTTGAGGAGGTTTGGCATGCAGAATCGCAGGCCTATGTCTACACCAATTATCACTAACTTAAATAACTTGAATGTGTCTAAAGCCAAGTTGGTATATCCAACACTGTAAAGGTAGTTGATAGGTTCCTTGATGTATCTGGTCAATACTAGGACAGATATTTGTTTTGATGTGAACACACCTAGTCAATGAATGGTGGAGTTGAGGTAGGTTCATTGGGTGGAAACAAGGCATGTGTTGAGGTACAATGGACTTTAGGCTCAGACATGTTGGAGTTGGTGAATTGAAGTTGTAGGGGTACATAGATTCTAATAGGGTTTGGAGTGATGTGGATAGAAAATACATGTCTTGATGTTTCTTCAACTCAGGATCAACCATGATATTGTGGTATAGTAGAAAGCGACAGTCGATGGCACTTAGTTCAGCAGAGGCAGAGTACATGGAAATGAGTATGGTAGTATGGATTCACAATATTCTTGCAAGACTATTTGATTTGGAGATGGGGCCAACAAATGATTCACTATGATAATGAGAGTTGCATTAAGATCTCTAAGAATCTAGTGTTTCATGATTAATCCAAGCACCACGAGATCATATGTCACTTCATGAGATACAGAGTTAAGTGAGGTGTTGTGAGACTACTATAAATTTCCACAAAAGAGGAGGTGGCGAATATTATCACTAAGCCTCTAGTGAAAGGGAAGTTTGTGAAGTATCAAGATAAGTTAGGGATAGTGAAGAAACATTTCTTTACAAGGAGGGAGTGTTGAATCTTCTGGTAGCTTTGGAAGGTCTATATCATAGGTGATCCAAATTTATGAAGGAACGAAATGAAACACAAATATAAGCAAAAACATTGAGTTACAGCAAAAATAGAACTTCAATTCATTAATAACAAAGTATTGAGGATTGTTTACATGCATAATCGAAATAAACTAGCTCGAGTGATGGTAACTTGTCTTTGAGAAGAGATGCGGTGGCTACATGCCTACAAGTTGTGTTATAATGAGGATCGAATGCCTTTTTATTATAGAGAAATAATGTAAAACTCTAAACATCGAAAAATCTAACCTTGAAAGATGAAGCGCCAAAATTTTGTGGGCCCCTTTGGGGTTAGTTGGTACATCAACTTCCCAGAGTCGCAAATTTTGCATACGATCTTTGTTAGATGCGTACAATACCTCATTAGAAATATCTATCTGAGGACTACAAATTTCGAACATAGATTCATACCCATGGATTTTTATCAACCCATTTTCTAAAAAAACATCGTTTAGGGCCTCAAAATGGCTCTAGAAGTTTAGGACCCAAAACACTACCAAAAATAGTAAATTGTGACATAATCAAGTGTTGGAAATAATGTTAATACTAGGGGGGGTGAATCAGTATTATGAATAATTTAAACTTTTTATGCCAATTTATAGTTTATCATTCAAACATGGAAACCATTCATGTGACTAGCAGCAACACATATTTAATTGCAACACAAATCATCACATGAACACGCACATCATGATCAACATACACATGGGACATAGAGGTTTAGTGTGAAAACCCTTCCAAGAGAAAAACGACCAAAGCTTATTTGTTATTTGATGTAAATAAGAGCTCCTACTCAATTACATCAATCTATTTGTGAGCCACCACTCACAGTAATCACCAAATCTCTTTGATTTTTTGCTAGCACCCACTAGCAAGAAGAACCAACTCCCTTCATCTACAGAAACATGATCAACTTACCAGAAGCACCAACTTGTAGGAGGCACCAACCCCAAAGCTTTCTTCAAATACCCACTGAGATGGAAGCACCAACTTCATGTATGCAAGATCCAACCCACACTCAATAAGGAACTAATTTTCATTGTCCTTGGCACTCATTCGGCCTTTTTTCAGATTTATGTTATTCTCTTCAACCTCTCTTTTCTCCTCTATATTTATCCCTTTGATCTTTCTCAACATCCTTCAGTCATACTCAGCAACATATTCTCGTACTCGACCCTTACAACTCTCTTCCCCTTACACATTCTATAGTGGTATACTATTAGTTCTCGGCCCTCTACTCTCAGCAACATACACTCAGCTCTCGGCCACTTTTATTCATTATCCACATGGCAGCTCTCAACCTCTCATAACATCACATGCATCCTCTCAGCCTTCCCAACTACATCGGTGCATTCTTTGCCTCTCTTTATAACATAGGAACGTAAGCCTTTCTCTTCAAGATAACACACGCATGGAGCTCTCCACTTATCTTTGAAAAAATGTTACACTCCCCCACTTTTATCAACTGCAATATTGGGTTTTGTTTCACTGAAACAGACTGATCGATGTTGTCTCTGTCAACCATCACTCTGTTATTAACACTGCCCAAGTGTACTCTAATTCTTGGTTTTCCCTGTTGTCAATTGCATCAAGTTTCCTTAACATTGTTGTTGCATTAAACATGAGGATGAGCACTTCAGTGTTTCTCATACTGAGAATTAATTCTTAGTCAAACTGTGAAATCAAAGAGCTCCTCCATTGAGTTCATACTAGCATTATAATTTTTCAGCACTCAAGCCAAAGACTCCATTCATATTCTCGTCTCAAACATCTCTTGCCTATTGTAGCTTCTGCTATATGAAAACTGCATATGCGTTATTCTATCATAGTCCTTAGAGTTTAGATTGTCCATTCGATCATGGCTCCCCTGGACTATGATCATATTTTCTGCACTTGGCCATATTTTCCATTTAATTCTCTTTAGTGTGCAAGGAAGATCATATGTCTTAGTTCTAATCAAGAAAAGCCCATTAAGTATTATGTGCAATCATGTTCCTTCCTTCTCATAGGCGTTATACCCTTTAACTAGCTATCGACTCATCCATTCTTGTATAATCAGCTTATGGCACATAGCCAAACTGGTGTATCTATGAAATATGGTACACAATACCAAATATTTTTCGACTCGTTCAAGCTCCACTTCTTTTAACATATGTCCCCCAGTGTTCCATGATAATCCTAAAGGGTTGTAATCCCAAAAGGTCGTAATCCCTCTGGTTGACAACGTTTACTGCAACAGGCTCTCGATCACCAATAACTTTGGAAACCACCTCTTAAACATTCACTAGACCCAACTCATATCTATATAATATATATATATATATATATATATATATATATATATATATATATATATATATATATATATATATATATATATATATATATATATATATATATATATGCCACCACTAAGTTGAACCTCAATTGCCTTGGTGCTCGTATCTTTTTCTTAAATAGCATTTCTTAATATTTATGGGTTTGAGGGCTTTCAGACTATCCCACTTGTGTGCCTTAGCACCTATTTTCGCTCCTACAGACAACCCATGGGTTGAGGAGAAGGGTCAGTGCCTATGACATCTTACAGTCTCTTGAAGATGAATCATTGTTTCTCAAGAATTAAATATACAATGATTTAAATATGGTTTAATAATTGTACTCAGAGACTGACTACATTACATACACTTATATAATTTCATTCCAAAGAATTAAAGTTCAGCCATGGTGGCCAACACACAAATAGTGAAACTTCTTTAACTATTGTAGTATAGATGAGGGAAGAGATAAAAGAAAGAAAGTTGGTGCATAGGGCTAGAGATAGAATCTTATGCACTAAACTTCAGCAGAATAATGTATAGACAAAGGAAATGAAATTAGAAACCATGGGGTGCATTTTAAGGCTTCCAATCTCAAATCTACAGGCACCATTTTCCATAGCAATGTTGGGCGCATCCCAACTTGGCCAGATTTTAGGCAAGGAATCCAAATTTTTTGGGTAGAGCGTGTAGTAGAAAGGATGTCGTGGAGTGCGAAGTGGACCACACAACAGAACAGTAGAGAACAATGAGGACCGCACATCAAAATCACCACTCATTGAAGGGGCTTCATAGTGAAGCCCCTCCCTTTTTGTAAAATCATATAATATTGTAAAATTTGAATGGTTTTGGAACATAGTCCCTTGTATTTTGGAAACCATGGTATTGGGTCCATGGTAATGTAGCGATGTAATCCCTTAATGTAATAGTATATATAGGGATGAATAATAAATAAGGAAAGAAACTTTGGGTCAAGATCTATGTTTATGGTTTTATTTTTGTGATCTATACCTCGAAGCAAGGCATAAGGCTCTACAACTGAGTGCGTGGATGCCTATGTCTGCAACTTAGTGTACAGACAACTTGCAGTTGTGTGCGTAGGTGAAGAATTGTTTGATGTACCAAATTCTCTATTAGAAGAAATAGTTCTTGTGGATGTAGCCTCAAATTGGGATGAACCATGGTAAAATATATGTCTTCATGTGTTGATTTGCTTATTATCTACACTTTATTTTAGTACTGTGAAGTTTATGGATGTTTATGATATGTTTAACTAATGAATTTAATTCTGCGAAGTAATATATAAGTGTGAAGTATTTCTTGATTGTGAAGTAATTTATAAGTGCTAAAGCATAAGAAAATACAAGATTTCCACATCATAGTATCCCTCAAGGCTGAAGAAACCTGGTTCTTCAACCCGCCATAGTCACTTTGGGTGAGACTATGAATTGATTGTAGGTCATCGCCGAAAGGGCCAGTGATTGAGGATTTTGTTGGTGCGTAGTAAAAATCCAAACATGCGTCAACCCAACCTAAACCGATAAATGGTTCAATTGCTGGGACCAAGATCTATTTGAGGGATATATTTATGTGGGATCCGTTAAAGAAAGAAATTCAAGATTGGATAGAATAGAAGGAACGAGAATTTGCAGAACAAGAAAATAAAATCCCTCATCTGTCAACTGAAAGGTGGTTGGAGAAGTATACTTTTGAATATCAATATGAAATATTCTTTGGTTCATTTCATGTTGAGCTATACAAGTGGATATCAAGGTTGATTGAGAGAAAGAATTATTTTAAAGGAGATGAACCTAAGGAATGGACCCCTGAACTAATACAGTGATGCAAGAACATCACCAATAGGATCTCAAGAGTAGTTGATTTTTGGATTGATGGTTTTTTGGGAGGATTCATTATTGAGTTTGTGGTAGACTCAATTATGTCCTATAGTGAAGCAAAACGGAAAAATTTCAAAGGATCAAGAGGTAAGTTCTTGAGATCTCTAAAAATTTGGATTAAGATGCTTTTGTGCGAAAAAGAAATTTTATGAATGTAGTTCGATTATTAGTTACTTATGTTTTGGAGAATATCCGAAGAAGAACCTAGCACAACATGAACTGGAAAAAGATATAAAATAAACGCTAGGAAGAGATCTCATGGCCAAGATACAAAGACTTTTATAGAAACTTACTATAGCCCTCTTTTAAGTGAGTCTAAAAGTGAAGAAAACCACCTTGAGAACCCTGAAGTAACTCTGCAATATTCACCCTTCCAGCCTGAAAGTTCTTTGAAGCCAAAATCAAGTAGTAATTGGGGTTTTTTTGGTTTTCCCCATCCCCTACCCCCCCATACCCGTCCCCTTACAAATCCCCCTTCCCCTCCCCCTTCGAGAAAAACTATGGTCAATGATATTAAGCTACCTTACTTTAAAGGTAGTGGATCAGAGGATCCAGAGCAGTTCTAGTTTTTATGTGAAGAAGTATGGATAGTGAAGTAAGTCCATGAAAAAATATGAAGAAATCACATCTTATCACGACATTCCGAGATATAGTGTTGAAATGGTACATGAATTATTCAAGAAATAAGATTAGATCATTTGCAGACATTAAAAAAATGTTGGTAAAAGAATTTAAGAAGCTGAAGTTCGAGTCACAGTGTATCAAAGAGTTAAAATAAATCAAACAAAGACCTATTGAGTTTGTGTGAGAATTTGATCAAAGATTCAAGATATTATTGGATCAGGTGAGTTTTGAAATAGCTCCACAGCAACATATAGAATGGTTTATAGTTGTGATGCTTCCACGTATAAGATTTCCTTTGTCACAACAAAAGATAGAAACTCAAGCCTAAGCTTTAGAACTTGTGATGAAATTAGAAGTTTCGCCTATAGGGGATACCAATGTAGGTATGCAACAGAACAAGAGTCAGCTAGAAAATTTGACTATTCAAACACAAGATATGAAGAAAAGTAGTGAAGTTAAAGAATATGTGTGGTGTACAAAGTGTAAAGTAGAAGGCCACTCTAAAGAACAATACCCTCCCTTAGGAAAGTACATGGCTAGTGGAGCACTGAATCCTTTGAATCCTGGATCCAACTTATGGTGTGAGATATGTAAAACTAGAGGTGCACATTGCATAGAAGATCTCTACCTATTGCAGAAGTATGTCCAGACTCCAAGAAACTTATATTGCAAATTATGCAAATGAGTAGGGCATGATGAGAACAATTGTCAAGCTTATGAATTGATGATGGAGCGCAGTACTAATACCTATAGAATGCAAGCTAAAGAACATGGACATGAGGAACATGGGAAAAGTAGTGGTCAATGTGGTTATCAAGGAAGAGGTTGAAGTGGCAGAGCTAGTTGAGGTCATGGATAGATTATTTGTTACAACTGCATTCAGGTAGGTCACCTCGCAAGATATTGTCAGAATCCTACTACGACCTATAAGTATTGAAAATCATTTGATCATGTAATTGAAGAGTGTCCAGTACTTATGGAAAAAATGCAAGAAAAGGAAAATCAGCACCCAACACAGAACATTCAGATGATAAGTGCATAACCAAGGACTAATGAACCTCACATTAATATTGTAACAAGGAGTGGAGTTGTGACTAGGAATGTTAAAGAAAATGGAAAAAAGGAAGTTGAAGCCACATGGGTAAGAAAGACAGTGAAGAATAAAGATGTCATTGTTGACAAAAAGTACGGGGCGACCTGATAACGACCCTTGGAGGGGAGTGATGGCGGAAACGAGGGTTTCTGAGTAACTACTACAGTTCTAGAACTGGAAGGGAACAGATCACGGATAGCAGCACTGTTAAGAAGGGGACAAAGGCTGACTGTCCAGATGGGTGTAGATGGGTCCATTGGGACCCCCACCTATAAACAAATAATCATGCAGAAACAAAAACAACAAGCAAAGGAGGGAGTCAGAATCCCCGGGAATGACAGGCTCAAGCAGAGCGGCGGGAAAAACAAGGAGAAAACACCGGTGGAAGAAAATGAACCAAACAGTAATACAATAAACAAAGGCCAAGAAGATGAGGGTCGGGAAGACAATGAAGCCAGAAACGCTTCAGGACAAAATCTGACAGGAAACAAGGTAAAACGACAAGGAGCAGAAGGGGAGCCCACGGACAGCAGGCGGGTGAACAAAGAGGAGGAAGGGGACACAAGCTCGAACCCCAACAAAGACTCAACAACAAACGGTATCTGTAAACCAAGGAAAGCTGACAGTCTTAGAGTTGTAATAACGGATCCAGAAATACAAGCCTATAGAGAGCACATGACAGAACATGCAGTCATTTGCAAGTTCATGGGAATGTGGCCAACTGAAAGAGCCTTGTGTCAGTGGATTAGACAACATTGGAAGCCTAGAGGAGATGTCAAACTGCATTTGGGAGCCAAAGGTTTCTTTACAGTTGTGTTCACTAACCTGGAAGACAAGGACAGGATCTTCGACGGAGGCCCCTATTTCATGGCCTCAGCTAGTTTATACATACGACCATGGAAACCGAACTTTGTTCCGAAGAAGGAATCCTTTACTCAGGTTCTGTCACACGGAATCAGTCAAGAGTGCGGACACAACCGACCTTCCTAGAAGTCTAAGACATTCTAATGACAAACAAAACAAACTGGAGCTATCCTTCTCTAAACATGCATTATGATATGAGAAATCAAGTGTTTCGTTCTTACCTTTGTCCAAACGCTGTTGTAGAAGTCCAAGCTTTGTTGATCTGGATGAGCTCCTCCTTTTCTCCAAAACCTGCAATCACCAATAGTCACACAATTAAATAGCACCTGATTATAACATAAAACAAAGCATATTCAACACATAGACCAAGGAGTACATGAAATAACCCATAAACAACAAGTTATTGAGAAGAATGGACCAATTTGCATTAAAGGTAATCAAAAGGAACCATTACAACCTGAGCCTTGGTGTTGTGCAAGCTCCTTCCAGGGTCCACAAGAGTCTTCCTCTACTTTGACAAAGCTCACCCACTTCCAAATAGAACAAGCAAAGATGGCAATCTCTCCTCACAAGCTTCTAAATGGGAGTCCTAATTCCTGCAACATTTACCCTTAGAAATGTATAGCTTTCAACCTCTCTCCTTCTGGCCCAATGCCTGTATTTATAGTGCTCAAGAGGAAGTTAATCAGGTCCACCATCAATGGGATAGTCCCCTCTTTGGATGGGATCACTCCCTTATTGATGGGATAAGTTCCTCTTTGGTAGGAGTGCATGAACCATCTGGAGGCGCTCAATACACGTCAAACAACCTTCTAGAATGCTCTAGAAATGACCACAAGTAAGCTTTTGAAGATAAAACTTGCGCATTTTAACCTTTTCAGAGGGACGCACCTGCCCCTTTAGATACAGAGCGTCCTTGGACGCAGACCTTATGAACAATAGGTGCGTACCTGCAGGCAAGGTTTGAGAGAACCTGCATACCCAGAGATAAACATATTTATAAAGACTTTCTCTCTTTCTTGGAGTTTGACATGGATAGCAGAGGCATAAGACTTGCTTAAGAGGGTAGTATGACTGTTGATAGAGCCATACGAACTGTAAATAGCCATGGTGACATTTTTTAGTGTAACAGATTGCCCCCTAAAGTGCGAAGCCTGGAATAGATTAGGGTTTTGTATTATCTAGGAAGGGTGAAGCGCTTTATCATTTCGAGGATTATCTCATGGAGAACCTGGTTGGAACCTGCAATTTTCAACACAAAATACATGGATAAGATTATATCATCACTGAGGTAGGCATTCCCATACTCAGATAAAAACTTTAACTAATAGACTAACTACTCTGATACAGGAATGATTTTGTAGTACATCATAATCATAGACTTTTGTAGACACAGTATGGTCGCAGCCATCTGTTTATGATTGGTCTACTTAGATAATGAATACAAAACTCCTCGCAGCCTGGATGGTAAAGATTTGATCCAGGGCCTTCATTCCTACTTCTCGAATTGGTACGATTCTAGCCATGCGAATAAATGAGTCGATGTCGAACATGGTAGAAACCACTTGATTACCAGTCAATGATGTGAACTGTTAACAAGCATGAGAGAGACCACCAGTAATGTCAATGGTTCTCAAAGTACCCAGTACAATCCATGAGATGTGAATGAATGAGTTGATGTTGAACATTTCACGGAATCCTTCGATCGAAAGTCAATGATGTAAACTGACGTCAAAGGCGAGAAACCTGCCATTGATGCATGCAGACTTTAAGGCACTGACGATTTCTAAGTCATCTCTCTAGATAATGTGCTGATGTCGATAGAAAGAGACTCGTTGCAGGCAAGCCCACAACACGAAATCATTGTTCAAGTTGAAGAAATATTGCTGTAAGGACTGACTCAGGGATGGTCAAATGGATGACAAGTATTTTGCAGATGAAAGTTTTGTTCGCAGACCTCTTGGACACATAACGACACGACAGATGGTTTGGTGCTAAATAACTCAAAGTTAATCCCCGGAACCTGGTTGAAGACTTTTGAAAGTGGTTTGATTGACTGTGAGGTAAAAGATTTCCCAACCCAGGTGAATGAAAAGTGTCGTGTCCAAGAGTGGTAATAAAGTTTCTTTTGAGACAAAAGGTAACAAATAGGCTCATTCTTCTCTTTTTCCCCCACCATTTCTGGCAAGTACCTCTTTATTTTTTAACAAGCTTGAGGAGGATAACATATGCTTGATTATAAGCTCATCCTTCGGATGAGTCCAACCCAGTTTTGATTCGAACCCTAGGAAGGAGTGGTTCGTTCCTGTTTATAATTGAACAGGTCCTTTACTGTGAAATGTTTAACGAGCCCAGTATAGGAGAAACTCGGCGTTTTTCAATTTTAGAGAGTCTGAAAAACTTAAGGAAACTCCAAGTTGAACTTTTTCGTAAATTTGTGTCCCTCAAGCCCGAAAAAGTATAAAATAATACCTGGGGGAACCGCTTGATCTTGCGACCAAGGAGTACTTTCATAATTAGTGCCACTGACCTGAAAAGTAAAAAGCGATCAAGGACACGTCGTTTTATTTCCGTATCGAGTTTGAAACGACAAAAACCCGGCAATCTTTTCCTGATTTTACGGTCAGAAAAGAGCTATAAGGGGACCGTCTTTTAATTCCGTTTTAACGAGTGTAAAAGAAACGCTCGGCAATCTTTTCATTTTTTAGGAGTCAGAAAAGGGCTTAAAAGATGACTCTGAGGTTTCACTTTTTCGTAAGTTTTAACGAGTCCGAAAAAAATGATAAAAATGTACTCATGGTTTTCACTTTTTCATAAGTTTTAATGAGTTTGAAAAAGGGATAAAAATGTACTCATATGACCGACTTTCAATTTAATTTACGAGTAGGAAAAGACGGAAAGAACTCGGCATTTTCATTTGTTTTACGAGAATGAAATATGGCAAAATAATCTCGGTATTTTCATGAGTTTAATGAGTCTTGAAAATAACTGAAATTGACTCGAGATAGGTTTCATTTTTACAAAAGCTTGAAATAGAGAAAAACTATGCTTCGAAGTAGTTTCATTTTTACACAAGCTTGAAACAGAGAGAAAACTGTGCTTGATGCCCCCTAGGCATAACTGCTAGAGCGCATGCCCCCCAGCTTCATTTCATTCAACCAGTTGGATGAAATGAAGGTTCAAGTACGAGATCGTTTGAAAGACTTGACCTAAAACTGTAAGAAAATTATACAAAACACTGAAATAACTAACCTAAATATACAACTTAACATTTATGATATCTAGTCAAACTCTAGATTCAAGTAGAGGAGGATTTGTTTCATTTTTTTAACGAGCTTGACACAGGAAAAGAACTATGCTCGGATTCGGTTTCATGTTTACGCAAGCTTGAAACGAAAAACTATGCTTGTTATAAGTTCACATGCCCCCAACATAATGACGCAAAACGAGGTACATGCCCCCCAAGCTTCATTGCATTCAATGAAGTGGATGGAATGAAGCTTTACTTTCAAGATCTTGGAAAGATTTGTGGGAGTTGTTTCATTTTTTAGTGAGCTTGACACAAGACAAGGAACTATGCTCATAACTACTCTCTACAATCTATCTAACAAAAACTTTACTCTAAAAACCTTGATTCATTTTTTAACGAGCTTGACACAAGACAAGGAATTATGCTCTAAACTCCTTGATTCATTTTTTAATGAGCTTGACACAAGACAAGGAACTATGCTCATGAATACACTCTACAATCTACCTATTTAACCTGTTAGTGTCAGTCTTTCCAGCCTTCCTACAGTGATCAAATATGCTCTTACAAAGTGATCTCAGAGTGTCAAAGTCAAATTTTGTCATTTCAAAGAGTTTTCAAGCAAAATTTGGTCACTAGGCATTAGGTCTAGGGTTTGCCCAAATGTCAGTCTATGTCACTATTCAGCTGAGTCTATCATCATTCATAGGGTTGTCATTATCATGTTAGTGTCTAATGAGTCATTCCACACCTTGTCCATGCTTCAGTTGCCACCCAGGCAAGGTCATTTCCCTCTCCTAGGGTTTTGAAGGCAATTTCTCTTGGATGGTCAAATCACCGGCAAAACTTGTTTCCTGATGTTCATACACCTTCCCCTATCCTTAAAGTACCTTATCAAACACTCCCCATCCCTTAGATCCGCCAAATTCCTCATTTTTGTACAAACCCTAGTTTCTAGCTACAACTTGGCAATTTTCTAGGTTGGGCCTGTGTTTTGCTCTTTTCGACCCCTTCCCCTCACTCAATCACTGAGATTCCACTTTCTCCTGCTTCCTAACATCCCTCCCCACTCCCACAAATTTCCCCAAGAATTTAGAAGCCCCCTATCCCCTTCATCTCGCTCCATTTCGACAAAATTCCTTGCTTCACACATCGGGACAAGTCGCACTCAAATGATGTTTCAGAGCAATAAAAGATGAATTTTGAAAAACTGAGAGAGGTTTTTGTCCACAACATGCCAAGGAAGAAAAACCTCTTTCACTTTTTACACAGGTGTCATGGTTTGAGAGAAATGTAAAAAATACCGGCGAGAATGAAGGTGCTCCAAGGACGGTTGGCCAAAGTACAAAAACGAAGGAAAACGCTCGATCCACTCCAAATTTTGGCCAAAGCCTCTTTGATTGAGCATGGTACTTTATTGGGGACTCCCAGCCCAAATTTCAAGAAATTTGGAGAAAAATTTTGTCATTTGTGAATTTTTTGTGCAAATTACAGGTTTTTGCGACCATTCTGGAGGATTGCTCGGAATTTTGAAAACTTGGCATTTTTGGAAAGGGCATGCAAAGAGAAAAATTACAAATACTTGGGAGAAGCCTGATTTTGAGATTTGAGCCTCCAAAAGCTCAAAATACATCAAAAAAAATGACTTTCTGCCCACTTTTTGAGTTGCATAAAGTGACCTTGGGAGAAATGGTTTTTGAGGGGGCAAAACAACTCCAAATTCTGAAATTTCACTTGGGATGGAAAGTAGACAGACCAAGCTTTCCAATGAGCCATCTTGCACCTGATTTGGATCAGTGGAACCCACTCAAAAGTAGCTGCAAAGGGGCGCGACCATTTGAACAGGGGGCGCGACCATTCGAGCCAGCTTTGCCAGAATTGACCTTTTTTGTCAAAAAACACTGTTTTGACTATGGTTGACCATTTTTACTTGTAGATGATGGATAAATGTAATATTTTCATGGCACTTTGATAGATTTTATCTCTCTTTACCCTTCTAGAAGCTTCCTTGATGTAAAAAGTGAATAATTAATGCATGAATCAGTTAGCTAAGTAATAGAGGCAAGTTGTTGGACTGCCTATTATCTAGTGCTTGATTTAGAATTAGTTCAAACTGCCCCTAGGAAGCTGAGCTCGACTCCTAGAGGTGGGGAAAGGAGTTAGATGGTCTATATTATGCTCTCTCTTTCTCATTTTCATGGTTGGACTCTTGTGGGAGAAAGCTTTATTGTGTATTGTACATCTATTTCTGCAATTTAAGGAAAGGAAGGCCAGGGTTTTGCAGACATCATTGTGGATTCTTGTGGATTGATGTGTTGATGGTGTGTTCTCTACATGTTCTTGTAAGTTTGTTTATGTATTCCACATCTCTCTTTTTCTTCTAATTGGACAGATGAAGTGGTAAAGTTTGAATTCATGCTTTGACATGCTCAGCTTTTTAGTTTGTTCAATATTTATGTTTTCTACTGTCTAGAGAGGATTCAAAATGGTTGTTTGCCCTCTTTAGCTCCTCCTCTATCATCCTTGATCATCCATCTCAGACTAAGGCATCAGCACCCACTCCTACCTTGCCCCAAAGATCCCCCTGCAAAAACTGTGCTCAATCCCCGCACCTTGAATTGCACTCCCTCCAATTGCCACCAAAAACCCCAAAAATCATTAAATCCAATCCCCCTATCAATTTACTAGCCTAATATCTTTACTCATAATTGGTCAGCTTATCCTATTGAAAGATCTATCAAATCTGACCCAAGAGAGCCTTCTCATACCTCGTAGGGCTAGCTACGAGGTGAAATGGTTTGATGTAGCCTTGAGAGTTTGTCTATCTCAGCCTAGGTGAATTCCAAGCGCTAACATATTGGCGACCATACTGGGGAGAACATCTAATCGTTTGCTCATTGTCGTGTTATTTCATAAGTCTTAGACGGAGCCTGAAGTTACGCCAGAAGCCTTCGAAAACGCTCTTGTTTTACATCAGCGTTAGTAGATAAACGCTGCTTCAGTCAATCTCCGTGAGCTTGTGAACGTAGCGCTTCATTGACACTTTACCCCAGCACATGTATCAAGTTCAGATCTGACTGTTGATAGTGGACAACGATCAGACACTTGAAAGGCTGAATCATTCACTTGGCGACTCCTTTCACTGAAGAATCCAGCAATCAATGCTTCATGGTGACTTCACTGCAGAGAGATCAGTAGCTGTGAGATTTTCATGATGGACCTAATTGCAAGAAGATATGCTCCTTTGAGTCGAGATCACATCCCGGTTTTCCAAATAAAATTCCAAAGGTAGATTGGTCAAGGAATCTGCCTACATTTAATGATGATGGTAAGAAGGATGCTGCTTTACATCTAGTTAGATTTCATATGCATATTCGCAAGTTGAAGGTCGATTTTCCTGAAGATTGCTTAATGAAGATATTCTTGGCCACGTTGGAAGGTAAAGCCCAATCATGGTATGAAGGTTTGCCGCCTGCTTGTATTTACTGTTTAAAGGATTTTCATGCAATGTTCATTGAAAGATATAAGGACTCTTATCCATCATTACATCTAGTTCAAGACTGTTGCAAGCATGCTTATAGTTTTATTGAAAGCCTTGAGAAGTTTTATGAAGATGATAATTTCATGGATGAAGAGATCATGGAAGCCCTGTATGAAAATCCATTTCAGCAGCACATAGAAATCTTAGAGGATACTTATCAAGATCAGCAGGTTGAAGATGGTCATATGGCTGCAATTGATGAAAGAGAAGAGCTTGTTTCAGATCTGCCCACAGAAGAAGACAGCAGCATGCAACCCATCAAAGAGAGCACTACTGTTGAGATCATAGACAGAGTTTTGGATTCAGATGTTCATGAAAAGCAAGATGACATCTTCATTCAAGTAAGTGAAACAATCCCTTTGGATGAAATTATGGTAGATGATAGAAATGTCGTTTTTGCACTTCAAGAATCAGCTGAAGTTTCTTTCCTTATGATTGAAGAATGTAATAAGAAACTTGATAATTTGGTTGTGAGATCATATGAAGATGACCTACAGCACATTCACACCATAGAAGATCATAGCATTCAGGATTTCCATTCAGATTCTTCATATGTTTCATGTGCAGAAATACTTTTCCAAGAAGAGATCTGCTCATCCATGTGTTCAGAATTTTTTGAGGACCAGGAACATACTCTTTCCAAAGCACATGATGAAGGCATATCAGAATTTGAAGCAAAGGATACCTTGTTCTTTCAGCAGGTGGTAGCAGTGGCAAATCTTCATGTTTTTCACGATCCTCTAGCAAGTTTGTTGCAGCCAGCAGTGATAGTGTTTATTGCAGTGTTCAGTGATGAAGGAGGTCATGGTCAGCTATGTTTTTGGATGCTCAGTTATAGGTTTGTATTGTTGATCATGAGATCTGATTGGGAGAATCAGTCAAGAAGGCATCTGCTTGATTGGTTACATTGGCATTATGATATAGTTTGATGTATATAGTCTTGTAAGAAACACCGGTGGTTTTCATCATGATTCCAAATCTTGATGGATTGCTGCCGTTCTTCCATAAGCTTTGTAAGTTCTTGTTTTAGTTAAGTCAGTCATGAGTCATTTGTGTTTGGTCTATTGAGTGAGTTTTTTCAAGTTATTTCAGTTTGCCATCGAGTCGGTTTGAGTCAAGTTCTAGTTAAGTTTCAGTCAGTTTTCAGTCAAGTTTTCATTCAATAAATGAGTCAAAATCCTTTGAAAATTTCAGTTTGTAGTCCAAGTCAAATAAAGTCATTTCAAGTATGGTCATGTCTGTGCAAGTTGACTCCATTGCCCAATGAATAAAGCACTGGTCTGCTCTCCCAGAGGTCTAAGGTTCTTGGCTCCTCCAAGGAGCTACCATCCCCATTGGAGCCAATGTTAGTGTCAGTCTTTCCAGCCTTCCTACAGTGATCAAATATGCTCTTACAAAGTGATCTCAGAGTGTCAAAGTCAAATTTTGTCATTTCAAAGAGTTTTCAAGCAAAATTTGGTCACTAGGCATTAGGTCTAGGGTTTGCCCAAATGTCAGTCTATGTCACTATTCAGCTGAGTCTATCATCATTCATAGGGTTTTCATTATCATGTTAGTGTCTAATGAGTCATTCCACACCTTGTCCATGCTTCAGTTGCCACCCAGGCAAGGTCATTTCCCTCTCCTAGGGTTTTGAAGGCAATTTCTCTTGGATGGTCAAATCACTGGCAAAACTTGTTTCCTGATGTTCATACACCTTCCCCTATCCTTAAAGTACCTTATCAAACACTCCCCATCCCTTAGATCCGCCAAATTCCTCATTTTTGTACAAACCCTAGTTTCTAGCTACAACCTGGCAATTTTCTAGGTTGGGCCTGTGTTTTGCTCTTTTCGACCCCTTCCCCTCACTCAATCACTGAGATTCCACTTTCTCCTGCTTCCTAACATCCCTCCCCACTCCCACAAATTTCCCCAAGAATTTAGAAGCCCCCTATCCCCTTCATATCGCTCCATTTCGACAAAATTCCTTGCTTCACACATCGGGACAAGTCGCACTCAAATGATGTTTCAAAGCAATCAAAGATGAATTTTGCAAAACTGAGAGAGGTTTTTGTCCACAACATGCCAAGGAAGAAAAACCTCTTTCACTTTTTACACAGGTGTCATGGTTTGAGAGAAATGTAAAAAATACCGGCGAGAACGAAGGTGCTCCAAGGACGGTTGGCCAAAGTACAAAAACGAAGGAAAACGCCCGATCCACTCCAAATTTTGGCCAAAGCCTCTTTTATTGAGCATGGTACTTGATTGGGGACTCCCAGCCCAAATTTCAAGAAATTTGGAGAAAATTTTGTCATTTGTGAATTTTTTGTGCAAATTACAGGTTTTTGCCCATGAAATGGTCGCGCCCCGCGCGCGACCATTCTGGAGGATTGCTCGGAATTTTGAAAACTTGGCATTTTTGGAAAGGGCATGCAAAGAGAAAAATTACCAATACTTGGGAGAAGCCTGATTTTGAGATTTGAGCCTCCAAAAGCTCAAAATACATCAAAAAAATGACTTTCTGCCCACTTTTTGAGTTGCAGAAAGTGACCTTGGGAGAAATGGTTTTTGAGGGGGCAAAACAACTCCAAATTCAGAAATTTCACTTGGGATGGAAAGTAAACAGACCAAGCTTTCCAATGAGCCATCTTGCACCTGATTTGGATCAATGGAACCCACTCAAAAGTAGCTGCAAAGGGGTGCGACCATTTGAACAGGGGGCGCGACCATTCGAGCCAGCTTTGCCAGAATTGACCTTTTTTGTCAAAACACACTGTTTTGACTATGGTTGACCATTTTTACTTGTAGATGATGGATAAATGTAATATTTTCATGGCACTTTGATATATTTTATCTCTCTTTACCCTTCTAGAAGCTTCCTTGATGTAAAAAGTGAATAATTAATGCATGAATCAGTTAGCTAAGTAATAGAGGCAAGTTGTTGGACTGCCTATTATCTAGTGCTTGATTTAGAATTAGTTCAAACTGCCCCTAGGAAGCTGAGCTCGACTCCTAGAGGTGGGGAAAGGAGTTAGATGGTCTATATTATGCTCTCTCTTTCTCATTTTCATGGTTGGACTCTTGTGGGATAAAGCTTTATTGTGTATTGTACATCTATTTCTGCAATTTAAGGAAAGGAAGGCCAGGGTTTTGCAGACATCATTGTGGATTCTTGTGGATTGATGTGTTGATGGTGTGTTCTCTACATGTTCTTGTAAGTTTGTTTATGTATTCCACATCTCTCTTTTTCTTCTAATTGGACAGATGAAGTGGTAAAGTTTGAATTCATGCTTTGACATGCTCAGCTTTTTAGTTTGTTCAATATTTATGTTTTCTACTATCTAGAGAGGATTCAAAATGGTTGTTTGCCCTCTTTAGCTCCTCCTCTATCATCCTTGATCATCCATCTCAGACTAAGGCATCAGCGCCCACTCCTACCTTGCCCCAAAGATCCCCCTGCAAAAACTGTGCTCAATCCCCGCACCCTGAATTGCACTCCCTCCAATTGCCACCAAAAACCCCAAAAATCATTAAATCCAATCCCCCTATCAATTTACTAGCCTAATATTTTTATTCATAATTGGTCAGCTTATCCTATTGAAAGATCTATCAAATCTGACCCGATAGAGCCTTCTCATACCTCGTAGGGCTAGCTACAAGGTGAAATGGTTTGATGTAGCCTTGAGAGTTTGTCTATCTCAGCCTAGGTGAATTCCAAGCGCTAACATAACCTACCCTTGTTTCATTTTTAAACGAGCTTGACACAAGACAAGGAACTATGCTCAAAAAGTTCGCATGCCCCCAGTTTAATGATGCAAAATGAGGTACATGCCCCCCAGGCTTCATTGCATTCAACCGGCTGGATGAAATGAAGGTTTAATTTCAATATTTAACTTGAAAAGGGAGTTGTTTCATTTTTAAGGAGGTTGACACAAGAAAAGAACTATCCTCATACATGATTCATTTTTTAACGAGGTTGACTCAGTAACAGGAATTATCCTCAAATGGCTACTTTCTACAATCTACCTACATATCCTAAAATCTAGCTGATTCATTTTTTAATGAGGTTGACTCAGTAAAAGAACTATCCTCATTCTAGCCTGTTTCATTTTTTAACGAGGTTGATACAGGAAAAAAACTATCCTCGCACACACTGATTCATTTTTTAACGAGGTTGACACAGTAAAAGGAACTTTCCTCACAGACATCCAATTTCATTTTTTAACGAGGTTGAGAGAGGAACAAACTATCCTCGTACTCACTGATTCATTTTTTAACGAGGTCGACACAGTAAAAGAAACTTTCCTCACACACATCGAATTTCATTTTTTAACGAGGTTGAGAGAGGAACAAACTATCCTCGTACTCACTGATTCATTTTTTAACGAGGTCGACACAGTAAAAGGAACTTTCCTCGTAACTCACTGATCATGGATTCCAACTGGAAGAAAGACATGTCAATGGACACACCTTGATCATGGCTTCCAAGAGGTCTTCATCAGAAGGAAGAATACTTTCCTGGAAGGAACACATGTCAAGGGACTCAAAAGGGATAAGAACATTGTGTTCAAGTAATCCCATAGAGTTTTCCATGTCAATTACCGGATCTAAATCAACAGTGAGAGGCTCACTTACATCAGTAACTGAAAACATGGGACCAGTTGCCACATAATTAACCCGTGGCAGGGTAGATACCACTTTAGAATCAGGAACATTTAGGGGTGTCATATTATTGGTAGTTGAAACAAGACTAGGGAACGAAAGCTGGTCTACAGTCACAATACTGCCATTGTGAGGGAAAGACATCACACGAAAGAGTGTCGATACGACAGCTTTCATTGCATAAACATAGTCTCGCCCAAGGAGTAAATTGAAATCCAAGGGACCTCGAACTACCATAAGATCAATACAGACAGTTTTACCTTCCAAGGTAATAGAAAACTTAGGAAGGATCCCTAAAGGTTCACTAATGGTTTTGTTAAAAGCTTTCAAATTCTTCGTAATAGGCGTAAGCTGAGGGGAACCCAAAGCTTTCCAAACAGTTGAGGATAAAATACTAACAGAAGCACCTTCATCTACCTGAGTACGATGTATGTCCCTACCACCATCCTTGACAATGATTTGGAAAGGGATGGAGGAAGGAAGACGAGGTTCTGTCAGTCTATTCCAATCAAAGGAAAAGACCTCAGTACTTGGAGGGGGTTCTGTAGAAACAGGTGAAATGCCCCCCGGAATAGAAGAATCTGATGTAACAAGAAGAACCTGAGCGGTATGAAGTTCACTCTCTAAATGGAAAGTGGGATCGACCGAATGTGAAATTGAATCGACCACTTGATCAACTAATGGATCATCAACCTGAGTGACATGAGTTTCACTCTCCAATGGAAGAGTGTGATTGACTGTACTTGAATTTAGATCAATCACTCCGTCAGTTGACGGTAGGTTGGGAGAAAGTTTACGGTAACCAGTTGGAAATTCTTGCTGTGGAACAGTAAGGTTTTCCAACAATTTCGAGGCTTCATCCATGTGAGGGCAAATGTGAGTTTGATGACTCCCTTTCCATAACTTACAAGGAAACCTAACTTTACCCTTTTTCCCAGGAACCTGACTATCACTGGTTGATGGATCAATGGAAAGTTGATAAGATTTTTCTGACCATACTTCCAAGACCTTTGGAATACCAGGACAATTGACAAGGAAGTGGTCACCCTTACAAAGCCTGCAAGGGTATTTGGGTTTACGGTGCATGTCAGAATTTTCCTCAACACAACTAACACTTACAGCCATGGTTGGTTGGTTGACTTCTTTCTTATCTTGCTTCTTCTTCTTCCCTTTCTTCTTCTTCTTAGCCTCCTGGTTACTAGCCTCAAGGCTTTTACCAGGCGAAGAGGAAGAAATGGAGGAAGAAAAATTAGGCGAAGAAGGTAAAGGGTCAACAAAGGGTTGGTGATGTTGAGATGGTGAACTCTGTTGAGGTGAAGCATCTGGTTGAGATGGAACAATTGGAGTATTTTGGGCCAACGAAGTTGAAAATAACCATATCGGTAATCCTATTGTAAATCCAGGTAATGACAAAGTAGCCATGTAAGGAGGACCAACATTTCCAAAGTAAGGAAAAGTACTAGGATTCTCGTTAGGAGGGGTTCCTAGGTTGATAAATTCCGGAACATTTGCCATTATATTCAACTTCAGTGAATTTTATTAACAATTTAAAACTAAAATTAACAATTCACAATTCACACCTAACAATTAAAATTCACAATTCACACCTATGGTCTCTAAAAGTACAAACAAACAAATTAACACGCGCTATCAAATCTAGGAGTCAAACCACACACAAACAGTAAGCTCTCCGGACCGAAAACACTAGTTGGTGATTAAGCCCAACCTCGCAGAATCCAGTACAGAAATAGTGGGTGGAACAGTTACCCCGGCAACCTGCTTAATGAATAGACTGGACCAAGTTCCTCCACTTTAACCGTCTCGAGTGAAGTGAACCCCCCAGAAAATCCAAGTGAGTATAGCCGACGTCTGCTCCAGGTACAGTGGGACCTTCCCTCCACCGTCACCTTGGGTAGAATCCTAAATATTATGGTCACTAAGGTTACCAACGGCAACAAGTACACCTGGGGGAACAGTCTAAACTCCGACAACACGCAAGGGCAGAGTAGCAAGCTCAATCCCCTTACCGGCTCCTTGACAATAATCCAAGGTTTACCGATAAGTGACCCCTGGCTCCTCGACAATGGTTAATCCGAGGTTTACCGTTTGTAATACGTACTGTCTGGCGTCGTTCCCAACGAGGGAGGATGGATCCCCTCACTGGTTCGGACACGAGCTCGTGCTTCTCCTTTAAGAGGAGCTTTCCCAGAGTGTAAATGTAACAATTGGATTTGATTCTATCACAAGATCAACTACTTGTTTGGTTTTACTGTCTTGGAGAGTTAAGTACTCACCTACTCCAAGACACTAGCCTAAGCTATGTTGGTGTTTCAGAGTCCTAGAAATGTAAAAATTACTAGATGAATTTTAATTAAGCGCTGTGTTATTAAGGCTGTTATTACTCAAATAGGTAAATGGAGATGAAACCAGTGGTGTTATGACCCGACTCAACTGAATGCAATCGAATATGATAATGTAATCTTTTCAATTCGATGAATCCTAACTAAAGTAAGGAGAGAGTTTCCATTCACTTCCAACAATGCAAAAATTGATCACTAAGAGAAAAATAACAAATTCTCTAATGCACTAATTTTATCAAGAAAAACTAATGCAAATCAATTCCAAACCATTTTTTTATTTTATTTTTGTGTAAATTCAAATCAAAGAAAGCTGATCTAAATCTACAATTGATTTTTCAGAATGTAAACTATGCAATTGTAATCTATGCACAATTCACTTGAAAAGTATGCAAATGTAATCTATGCACATTTTTCATTCATATTCCGAAAATGAGAACTCTAATTATGCAAATGTGATCTATGCAAGAGAATTCTCAAACACAAGATGATTCTAAGGTAATCTAAGAACCAACAAGTGCAAGTCGAGAAAATTGGGTGAGAGTTCCAAAGATCATAAAATAAAAACACTCAAAGGCGATTAACACTCATACACAATTTAGCCCCCCCCGGCGAATGAGGGGGAAATTTTTTTGCAAAAACAGAAGCAAAAAGATGCAAAATTGTGAAAGGACTGAGACAAACCGCCAAGTAATGACCAAAGGAAATCAAATTAAGAATTTCTCAAAAAAGAGACTCAAAACACCCAATTGATGAAAGCTTAAAGTAGAAATGCCAAGGAAACAAGCCTAGGTGAAGATTTATGGCAGGTAACCAGTGGATCTGGGCAGTAAAAACTAAGAAAAAACAAAATCTAAGAGCAAAAAATGCAAAAAATGGAATTTTCTCGAATTTTAGCAGGGGACGCAGGCAACCAGTTAAACCAGGTGCGGGCCCGCACTGTGCACACTGCAACAGTGCGTCCAGGTACGCACTGTGCAATACTCAGAGGGTGCGTCCTACTGAAAAACTCAAGAAAACCAAAATAAAACTAATCCTAAGCTAACCCACCCAGAGACAAGGTCACAGAGCCAAAACCAGAAAAATAAACCAATTTTCTCAAAGCAAAGTTCACACAAAAGAAAAGACTCTTCTCATCAATGGAATCTACTCCCCAGTGGAGTTGCCAATTTGTCACACGGAATCAGTCAAGAGTGCGGACACAACCGACCTTCCTAGAAGTCTAAGACATTCTAATGACAAACAAAACAAACTGGAGCTATCCTTCTCTAAACATGCATTATGATATGAGAAATCAAGTGTTTCGTTCTTACCTTTGTCCAAACGCTGTTGTAGAAGTCCAAGCTTTGTTGATCTGGATGAGCTCCTCCTTTTCTCCAAAACCTGCAATCACCAACAGTCACACAATTAAATAGCACCTGATTATAACATAAAACAAAGCATATTCAACACATAGACCAAGGAGTACATGAAATAACCCATAAACAACAAGTTATTGAGAAGAATGGACCAATTTGCATTAAAGGTAATCAAAAGGAACCATTACAACCTGAGCCTTGGTGTTGTGCAAGCTCCTTCCAGGGTCCACAAGAGTCTTCCTCTACTTTGACAAAGCTCACCCACTTCCAAATAGAACAAGCAAAGATGGCAATCTCTCCTCACAAGCTTCTAAATGGGAGTCCTAATTCCTGCAGCATTTACCCTTAGAAATGTATAGCTTTCAACCTCTCTCCTTCTGGCCCAATGCCTGTATTTATAGTGCTCAAGAGGAAGTTAATCAGGTCCACCATCAATGGGATAGTCCCCTCTTTGGATGGGATCACTCCCTTATTGATGGGATAAGTTCCTCTTTGGTAGGAGTGCATGAACCATCTGGAGGCGCTCAATACACATCAAACAACCTTCTAGAATGCTCTAGAAATGACCACAAGTAAGCTTTTGAAGATAAAACTTGCGCATTTTAACCTTTTCAGAGGGACGCACCTGCCCCTTTAGATACAGAGCGTCCTTGGACGCAGACCTTATGAACAATAGGTGCGTACCCGCAGGCAAGGTTTGAGAGAACCTGCGTACCCAGAGATAAACATATTTATAAAGACTTTCTCTCTTTCTTGGAGTTTGACATGGATAGCAGAGGCATAAGACTTGCTTAAGAGGGTAGTATGACTGTTGATAGAGCCATACCAACTGTAAATAGCCATGGTGACATTTTTTAGTGTAACAATGAGTGATGGGATTGTGTGGTTTGAGTGGAGGAAGTGAAATCTGGGTGTTTGGTTGATATTTAGTGCAAACAAGAGAGTGATGAGGAGCCTTGAGTGTTTCAACGATTTCCTAATCAGAAGTGAGACCAACCTCAAGACATCAAAGGCCTGACATAACCATCATCTTGGGCTGAAATGCCTCAACATTCCAGGGGATTTTGACCTCATGGATAGATATATCATCATAGAACAATGTCTTGGATAGATTAACAATAGTTGAATCAACATTGTGATCGGATGAGGAAGTGAATAGATCACGATAACCAAGATAAGAAAATTCAGGATGTTTTTTAGCATTGTCATGATCTGATGAATTAGATAGAAGGGTAGATGAGAAGCAAAGATGTTCACCCTCTATTTTTTCAAGAAAGATACATGATAGATTGAATGGATTTTCTGAGGAATATGTGTCCTCTCTGCACTGTAATGACAGGTGGACATTTGAGGTGTCCTGTGAATGATCAGAAGTAGAAGCATCAAGAAATGAGTTTTCACAAGAGAAATCAACAGTGGAAGAATCACAAGGGATGTCAGGATGAAGTGAGTGAGGCATGAATGGAAGGGAGTCATCATTCACTGTGGGTTCTTCTTTAGATTCCTGTACATACTCATCATGGATGATG
Source organism: Pinus tabuliformis (assembly GCA_031772625.1). Taxonomy (NCBI): domain Eukaryota; kingdom Viridiplantae; phylum Streptophyta; class Pinopsida; order Pinales; family Pinaceae; genus Pinus; species Pinus tabuliformis. Next base: position 1,432,762,302 of record CM062818.1, on the reverse strand, counting down.
GCACATGTTGGCTGCATAACAACAACTCCGTTGACAGCTTGATCCTTGTACACAACAGGTGAGGAGTCCGGAATGGGAGAACACAAGATAGTACAATCCAAAGGATCAACAGAACGCGAGGATGGAGGTCGAAGGAATGAGTCCACGTGACAACCAATAGGCCTACAAGCGGAGCTATTTGATGAGGTGAAGGTGGACAATCACTTGTGACAGCAACTGTGCTTGCCTGTGATTGCACAACTCCATCATCGAAGTGTGCTAAGTGGGGTTCAGATATGTGAAGAAGATACTCAAATCTTCTATAAAGAAATTCCCAATCAATTTGATCTTCAAAAAATCGATATGCAAGATTACAAAAGAGTGTGTAGAAGTGATCAACGGATTCATCAGGTGCTTTTCATAATTTCAGAATTTCTTGATCAAGTGCTTCATGGGCAAAGTGATTGAAAGCACGGTCTATCTCTCTTACCAGATGAACAAGAGAATGAATAGATTTTTCAGGCAGTGTGGCACAGTAGTGCATTAGGTGCCCTTGAAGTGTGTATATGAACAATGCGTAGCTCATGTATTCCTCAAAGAGCCCATGTCTTTCACATGAGCCTATAACGCCGATTGCGAGCCTAACCAAGGCTGTGTAGTCTCTGCCATCATATGTTTTATGATACAAGTTATTCGAGATATTTTAGAGATAATGAAGTCATTTCCATAGGACATGAACTCTGGAAAAGAAAATCGGTACATACTCATGATAGATGTGTAGAGATTCAAAATAGATGTGAGGACTCAGCTTGTCATTTGGCTCTCCTAGCACCAAAATGTTGACGGTGTTGGACCCGCCAACGTCAGGGGATGTCCCTAGTATGAAGTCTCAACTAGAGCTCACACTGTTTGGTGTAGGATTCCCATCCGATACGATGGCCTGGTTGTCATTATCTTAAATATCTACCTCAACTCTTGCTTGTTAGCATAGGAGAGTGGTCTATTTTGTCTTTGGGAAGTGAGGTTCTGTTAGGCCCCTATACTACTAGTGTAACCCCTTATTGTTATTAGTACAACCCCCTTATTATATTGTTGTACCCATGCAGTCCCCATATTGTTATTATTGTGTCCCATAGAAGCCCACTATTGTTATTATTGTGCCCTTACATTATTATTGTTATGTCGATTCTGATTATATTATGACCCCTTAGACTCCTATATATAGAAAGGAGGTCTTGTCATTTGTATCATCTAAGAATTGTTCATTTGTGTAATGTGAAGGAGGTTGCCGCCCTCGAAGAGGCTTATTTCTAAGGCATTGATCTATCTTTTCTATCTTTTTGTGGGCTAGTTTCATAACATTTGGTATCAGAGCTTTGGATTCTAGGGTTTCGTTGCTCCAAATAGGTCATCGTGGCATTTGCGCTATAACTTTTTTTTGCAATGTTTTAGATGCTACAAAAAAACCCATTTGGACAGAAATTGTTCTAAATCTCGGGTGCGAATTTAAGAGATTTTCGTGCTATAGTTGCAGAGATATGATTTGAGGAAGTTGGCCTTTAGACTCCTGAATTACATTCCAAACAGATGACCTGGGGAAAGAAAAATTATGGCAACAAGAAACATATCAAGAGGAAAAAGGCTCAAGAAGTGAATGATCACATTAAGAAAGATGAAAATAATCCAACCATATCTTGTAATGCATTTGCTGGAATTACCACTCCTCAAACTATCCAGATAGAAGGACATATCAAGAAAAAAATGTTCAAGAAGTGAAAGATCACATCGAACATCAAGAAATGAATCTGGCCATATCTTGTAAATCATTGGAAGAAATTACCACTCCTCAAACTCTCAAGATAGAAGGACATATCAAGAAGGAAAAGGTTCAAGCAGTGAAAGATCACATCGAGCATCAACAACAAGTTCTCCAACTTTCAAAGGATAACGCCACTTTGGTGCAAAATCGAATGAAACAACAGGTAGATCAACATCGTAGTGAAAAATGTTTTGATGTAGGCGATTGGGTATTTTTACTGCTACATCTCAAGCAAGCTATTTATGAGAAGGAAATGTTGGCAATAATACATGCACTTAATAGATGGCGACTTTACCGAATGGGAAGACACTTCAAGATAAAAATGGATCATGATAGTCTTAAATACTTTTTAGAACAACTATTATCTTTAGAAGAATAGAAAAACTGGGTCAAATATGTTTGATTATGACTTTGACATCATCTATGGAAAAGGGAAGCAAAATTTTGTTGCTGATGCACACTCAAGAAAGGATGAGGATGTGGAAGCATTGTTTTGTGCTATTTCTATTATCCAACTAGATTAGATAAATGAAGCAGGGGATGAATGGAAGAAGGACAAAGAAGTGTGGCCACTCATTCAAAAGTTACAAAAGATCCCAATTCAAACAATATTACTAGAACTTGTAGAGGAAGGAAAAATCATAGTGGAACCTGGAGCAGTCACAGAAGCAAGAACCTGATAGCTATGAAATCGATCAATTTCAAAGTATCTCATCAAGTGGAAGAACTTACCCGCTAAAGATTCCACATGGGAGGACAATAGTTTTATACACAATCATTAAGAACTACTCAAGCGTTGAGGACAACACTTTTTGAAGGAGAGGGGCATGTTAGGCCCCTATACTACTAGTGTAACCCCTTATTGTTATTAGTACAAACCCCTTATTATATTGTTGTACCCATGCAGTCCCCATATTGTTATTATTGTGTCCCAAAGAAGCCCACTATTTTTATTATTGTGCCCTTACATTATTATTGTTATGTCGGCTCTGATTATATTATGACCCCTTAGACTCCTATATATAAAAAGGAGGTCTTGTCATTTGTATCATCTAAGAATTGTTCATTTGTGTAATGTAAAGGAGGTTTCCCCCTCGAAGAGGCTTATTTCTAAGGCATTAATCTATCTTCTCTATCTTTTTTTGTGCTGGTTTCATAACAAGTTCACATGCCTTGTGAGTGTAAGTGTACTTGTGTCAATGGTTCTTTCGTTTTGAATGGAAATGGTGAGGGTGAGTTCCAAGTTGAAAGGGATCAGTCCCAACTCGACTAGGAACACACAACACAAAGGACATGCACAACTTCCGACAGAGCAATCCACTCAGATGCGGCTGTCACAACATACAAGGTAAGATAACATGTACAACACTCATGGATTAGTTCGAGATGAATGCGACAGTTGTTGCAACAAGGTTCATGTGAAAGGTCTGTCTGATGCCTGACAGAGAAATTGACACAGATGGGACAAAATTAACAACATATACAACACATTTCAATTAATAGATGGTGCATTACAACAAATGAATCCTTTCAGATGTAGAACACATGGTTAAAGCAACATGCATTACAAGTGTTAAAGATTAGTCTTACAACAAACACAATACATGTATGAAAACGTTTTGGCCTCTTAACGGGCTTCTGAATTAAGCGAAAGTTCCAAGACACATCATTACACCATACATCACTAACCCTGTCAGTAGGGTGTTGGAGCCACTACTTACTCCCCAAAGAAAATATTATAGACTCTCTTGGCTATATGGGAGGAACTGAGGTGAAAAGTCCGTTCATGTACAAATGAGGGGTTATTTATAGCCAAGGGTGAAACTGACCCTTGTGGCTATTCGACTACCCTCATGACCATTCAACTTCCATGACTTTCCAACTTACATGACTCTGTGTTCAAAAAGTGGGTCTCTTGGACTTCCACGTTACATCACATTGATTGAAAATAAGCCCATAGTGGAGATGTCAGCAACATGACTCATGACTTGACAAGACAATGTTGGTACATTCGTGATGCTGCTGGGGTGCACGTCGAGATACAATGCTACTAAGTGATGGATGTCTTCATGGTGTATCATCACTTCACCTCGACATGGTGAAGTGCGCAGAGTCTTCAATGGTCCTTGGTTCGCTTGATGAAGCTCTAGCATGTTGTTCATTTCTTTCATGTTGGAAGGCTTGTTAGGCTCACTTGTTCGTGAAGGTGCATGTTTGTTTCGTTCGTCCACTTCACATGCTTTGTTCGTTCATCTGCTTCGCATGCTTTGTTCGTTCGTCTGTTGGTGAACCTGTCCATTTGCATGTTCTCCCTTCGTTCATCTCATTCATAATCTTGAAATGTTTTTGGGTGTACCTATACCTGCAGTCACTCATGATGAGACAAAATCAAATCCAAAACCTCTTAGTCTACCATGACAAATGATCATTCGGATGGGGGTGAATGGGAGAGGCAACAGGGTTGTGATGGGAGATGATGGCTCCAAGAAACTACTGATGAAAACTGCACAAGAGTCACTGAGAGATGGAGACAAGTGATTTGAGTCAACAGTGATTGATTGCAAGATCTAGCTTGGCTGGGAGGAAAAATTACACAAATTTTGGGAGGAAGAGTTTGGGTTGCTGGAAGGCAAGGGATGCATGCTCTATGCATTTTCTGGAATGAACAGTCAGTAGGGGCTAGAGAACCAAATTTGCGCAATTTTCTAGAGGAACGGGTCGGGCTACATGAGGGGTCAACATGTAGGGATTGCACAATTTTTCTAGGGAACTTCTTGAGAGACTGCCAACCAGTTCTATGCAATTCCTAGAGGGAACTGCTAGTTGGCTGGTGGGGTCATTGGCAGCCAGATATGCGAAATTCTTAGAAGGAACTGCCAGTTGGCTACTTGGGTCACTATTGATGCCCCGAAAATCGTTGCAACAACATCAGGGAAACCACCCGGTCCGGACCTTAGTGCAGCTCCTTTTCCGTTTGGGATAGTGGCTCCGACTGGGGATAATGGGACCAGTTTCCCAAGAATTATAAGTAAACGGGATGGATGAATGACTTTACGATATAGGGTGGTAATAAGCGAACAACTAAACTATAAGAGAAATATAATAACTATAATCTAATCCCGGGATTTATCAATTTGTAGAGTGTAGCGTTTGATAATCTGTGCTTTATGGCAGGCATATAGATGACTCTAACACTAAAGCATAGATGTTTAAACCATTTAAGATTGCTCTGCATAATTAGTTATGCAGAGCGATGATAGCGAATTACTACACTTAGTCATTTATATCATTGCTACACGCATGAGTAAAAGAGATAACAAATCACAAAACATTCAATAGTGATATGAAATGAAGATTTGCTGTTATATTGTATACATGTATTCAACAATAGCAAAGATAATAACACAGCAATTCATATAATAGGAAAGAACACAGATACAGATAATAGTACCATGTAAGCTGTTTGATCAACCCAGTATATTAATCACTATGTCGCAGTCCTTCCTTCAAACCAGAAAGCATTGCAAACAAGAGACAGTAGTGCACAATTGCATAAAACAGCATTCTAATCAAAATTAAGAACCATCGGTCGAGTTTCACAAAAGAATATAGACTGAAGCACAATAGTGCAAACTTCAGCCTTTAAGTCTTTTACAAAATTTTACGACCCTTTCCAAAACAATGAAAGGGTCTATAAATACTATGCTAATCTAAATATCTAAATATCTAAAAAACTGAAAAGCTACTAAATTGGAATTAACAAATATCATCTTCTTTTCTGGCGATCTGGCAGTCGGCGGTGATGCTTCATTCGGTGGTCTCTTTGCCTTTACTCCTTCGCTGACATATTGCCAGCATTGGCTCTACTTCTAGTGGAGTGTTGAGACGCGAAGTTAGCTGGGCATCATATGTGGCATCCTGAATGTCGGAAATCAGGTATCGGAGGGCATCTGTTAAACAGTTAAGAGCCGACCTTTGAGAGTGTGGTTTAATCAGAAAGAGCCAGTATGCGTCGGAGGTTAAAGTATTTACTCCAGCGATTAACCGTCCTTGTTTCTCCAGATCAGGATAATTTCTCTGCTCCAGCATGTTTGCTGTTGTTATGCTTCCAGGTGTGCACTGGGAGATCATGTTTGCCAGATAGAGTGTGTCGTTGACTAGATTGATCATGTTGCTGGCAATCATTTTACATCTTGAGGCCGCCCTTTCCGCTTTCATTACCTGGGTGTTCCATTCCATGAAGAGTATGTCCTTGTACGTTTCATAGATTTGGGGCAAATTTGCCGCTTTCCCTTCTTCATAATCTTGCCACTCAAGATATTCGGATATGGTGTCTTCGGCCTGATCTAGCTCATTTCTGGCTTTCTCTATCTGCTGACATACTACTGTGGATGTTTCACATAATGACTCAGCGTCAGTAAGTTGTCGGCACAAGAGTCTGATCTGAGATATTAATGCGCCATTTATTCGAGTTGCCTCTGCTCTGAAATCGTTAACACTCTGGGCGTCCTTGATACCTTCGAGCTGTGGCGATAGCTGAGTTATTTGCTCATCTTTAGATTCCATCATCAGCTCATTTGACGTTTTCAATTGTGACAATGCCTCCGATAATTCTTTTGCCTTCTGAACCTCACTTTGGTCTATCCTCTGTTTTTCAATTTGCAGCTGCTGGGTTAACAAATTGTTTTCTTGCTGTTGAGCCAGCAACTGCTCTTCTACCTGTGCTGCCTTGTTTTTCGCCTCAATTACTTCTGCCTGTAATGCATAAATTTCATGGTCCTTAGTCTTCAACATAAGACTTACCTCTGATGCTTTGTCAATAGTTGCTGCCGAATAAGCTCCCGCAAATTGCGACAGCTTAGTTAGATCATCGGAGGGGTCCAATTCCCCCTTCCAGACCACATTGCCCGTGACTGTTTGCTCAGGAGAAATAGAAGGTTGATCAAGCCTTCGTCTTTTCCTAGAGCGCCTAATAATGGCTCTATGCTTTGGGCTGTAGAAAATATCTAGGGGAGGAATTTCTTCCACCTGGAGATCAATTTGATCGGACGGGTCTTGAGTGATTACCTCGACATCCTGTGAAATGGGTGGGCCGCTGGTTCCGTCTAGAACCTGAGAAGAAGTAGTATCGGGAGCATTGCTTGTTTTAGAGGTGTCTGAGTCTTTGGAGGCTTCCTTACCACTGATAATGGAATCGAATTGGTTCCATTCTTTAATCAATTCAGGATCGGTGGAGGTTTGCTCATGTTGCTCTGTGTGGGCTTTGCTCCGTTCTTTTTCTTGTTCTGCCCTCTGCTGTTCTTCAAGTGCCTTCCGCTGCTGCTCCTCCAATTCCCTTTTCTGCCTATCTTCCAGTTCTTTCTTTGCTTTCTCTTCTTCTTCTTTCTTCCTCTGTTCCTCTATCTCTTTCTACTTTCTTTGCTCTTGATCCTTTTGTGCCTTTTGCTGCCTTTCTATCTGCTTCTTTTTATGCCTCTCTGCCTGCAGCTTGTTTTGCCTTTCCTCCTGTTGTTTATCATGCTCTTTAATTGTAACAGGAGGTGGACGTATCTGCTGCCGACCAGGCTCGCTTGAGGAAGATTCTGGGGTTGTGGATAATAAATCTAGAGGCAGAGTTTGCAACCTCTGCTCTCTAAGTTTATTAAACTCAGTTAATGCCACATCTTCGTATCTCATTGCAGCAAGCTGTTTGGTTTGGCTTATTGAATCGGCACCTGCGAACAGGTCATCAAACTCATCCTCTTGATGGACAATCTTTGACAGTTTGGCCTGTTCCAGGGCAATGAAAGCAGTCTTGTTCGGATCATAGAGTCTGTTTGGGATAGTGGCCAGGGATATCATTTGGAGTTTTGTTGCTTCTTTTTCTGCATGCTTGTAATTATGCAGCGTATAAACTCCAATTCTTAAAGGAAAAGAGGGCCATCCTCTCTTCTTCTCATCTTTGAGAGTTTGTGTGACACTCTCGGACATAATCTGGTAGCAGATTTCCCGGGCTAACAATTTGTCTGGGATGTATAAAGGGAGAACGTGCGGCCTAGCTTTGCTTCCAAAAACTCTAATATAGGTGAAATGCTCTTCCCCGAACCAATTCGCTACAGCTGGTAAGTCAAAAGAAGCTTCATAGGAAATTCTTTGGATGGGTCTGTCGAAAATAGAATAGTGAATGGGCACCATGAAACCATTGCAAATTTGATACAAATGGTCCTTGTAAGAGGACTTCCACAATTTCCGATGGTACAAATGAATGGGTGTTGGATCATGGGTGGTCCATCTCCAACCGAGGACAGGAAACTCAGAATTAAAACACAGGGTATCCATAATGTAAGCAGAGTAATAAAATGGTGGGATTTTCCTTTCGGTGACTCTGGTTTTGGCTCTAAATTCACGAACAGCTGTGACCAACTTATCAGACAGAATAGTGGCCCAATCCATAATTGTACTATTGACAGCCGCTTCCATTAGGGGAACCACGTCAATATGGATATTAGCGGAGTCATGTAATCCCCACAATCTACACATCATAATCCCAGCATAGCAATAGGGAGAAGCCAAAGAAGCATTGGAGTACTTACCCGAACTTTCATGCTTGTGTTTGGCTGGGTTCTGCCTCCAATCTCGGAGGGGTTCGGATGGTGATTCATTCTCTTTCGCGAACTTCTCCACGAAGGCTCTGTTATAGACTAGCTCTGGTTCAGGCAAATGATACATTCACCTCAGGTCATCAGGCTTGAACGAACCAAAAATCCTTCCATCCCTTGTATGAAAAGTTCTATCAGTGAGGGTAATTTCTTCAATTGCCCAGCGTACCACATCAGTGTAAGGTAGGACCTGCTCTCTGGCTGCTATTCTGTGCAAAAAGGAGTCGGCCAAGTCTTTGAGAGTTGCCTCGGACTTCCTTTGTTCATCCACACTAGCCTCAGTCACTGTCTTTGCCGGTTGCTCGGCCTCTAACAGATTATATGTACCCTGCCATGTAGTGCTAGGAAGACCAGTGCATGTAGTATCTGAGATTAGGCCTTTCTTCGAAACTGTAGCAGCTTGACCTGCGACAGGTGTTGCAGTAGAACCCGCAGCCTTCTTGAATTTCTTCCCCATCATGTTCAGGCTTCTCTCGACAGCTGAATTCTACACAAATGCAAGAGAAATCGTAACAAGGAAATAACAACGACAATCCATAACGGGAAAGATATATTACTTGAAGCGTGGCAAGATTAATTCTAAAAGTGGCTGCGGATCTAATGATTTGAGAAGACACCGCAGATGCAATGATGGTGATTTTACGGCCTGCAGCTCCATAAATGACCATTACATCGTTATTAGGCTGAATGACCCCTTAAAGCGTGCAACAGATATTTTAAAGGTCTAATCGTAAGTGTTCGTTAAATCGAAGGGGCAAAGTTTTAAATACGCATGCATTACCTTATCCCTGCATTTAACGACATTTTGAAATCTGTGCTTTTGTCAACCGGATTTAAATATAACTTTAAAGATTGAAGCAATCACCTTTTAGGAACTCTGATCATCGTTAATCGTCATCGCATCGCATCGGGGGTGTGAGTGATACTATCGTTTGGGAGAGGTCTTGGCGAATGCCGATTGCGACATCGCATCGGATTAACGCGTGAACACATTACTAGATGTATGTCAAATGATTTGCCGACTTCCGATTGCGATATCACATCGCATCGGGGAAAAGATCTGAGCGTCTTATGAAAGTGTATGGGATTCCGCCGACTACCGATAGCGATATCGCATCGGGTCGGGGCTTATAACTTAAGGCGTTTTTACACAAGAGGCAGCGCCGATAGCCGATCGCCGATATCACGTCGCATTGGGGTGTAAGATATGTGCTCTTTTTGTGTGTGCATTGAATACCGCCGATCGCCGATAGCGATATCGCATCGGCAAGGACCAAGGTGATATTTAAATGTGTTTCTCTTGTTATTGCGACATGCGATCTTGCGATTGCTTTTTCGTACTAACCAAAAATTGCTTGATATTTTTTCAAAAAGGCTTTCATTCACAAATTCATTTGATTATCATACCTTTTTCGAACAAATTCATTAATGCCAATTAAATTTTTAAAAGGGACCCATTTAATATGTTAATTGTTTGTGAATAAAAATGTTATGAAATGGGGGGTTGTTGTAGGGCACAACAATTGGCGATTCGTTGGTAGAACCAGTTATCTCTGGACTGATAAAAATACTTAAACTTTTTCAGATAGAATCTCTATAAGGGAAAGAAAATTTATAATATTACTAGATATCTATTGATTCTGAATAAAGTAGAATTCTTCTGTTGACTTCCTCTTTTTGTAAAGAAAATAAATGCATTCTAAGTTTTAAAACAGGTCTTTAATAGTTCATAATGGTAAAACAAAAAACTTTTCCCAAATCAGCTTTTAAAGTAAACTCCTCTGTCATAGGTAGAGCCTCTGCTGCCAGCAAACGTTTATAGTCTCGGCAGGGTTACCTTTTAACCATGCTGTTGTCCATTGTTCCATTCACTTAAGAGTGTGACTAAACAGAATGAATTCAAAACATATTTTCACATTTTGAACTTCATTTTCTTTTCTTCTTTGCTTAAGATAAAAGCCATTGTCCTGGTTTGGTGGCCAGATAATGACAATGCCACTCACGGGTAGTAATCAAACTGAACAAGCTGGCTCGTGATGAGACCCCTTGTCTTGAAATTTCAAGCCATTACCCTGTTTGATATGCAGTTTTGGTAATGTCAGTTAAATTATTTTCCTATGAACATGGTAAGCAGGCTTGTAATAAGACCTCTTATCTTTAATCTTTTATATTTTAGAATTACACTCTGAGTAATCAAAAACTTTTGGTGAATGGGATGAACAATCGTCTCCTTGAGAGTAAATGGATGACAGGTTGAGAGTTAAAGATGCTGAAGATGGATTAGCTCCTATTTTAATATAGATAACCTTTGGAGACCAGTTTTGAAAACCCAAAATGACTCATAGAACTACGTTCGGAGAGAAGTTTACAAAAGTTAGACTGCGATCTCAAAATAGAAAGATATCTAATTTCCTAGAAATGATCTCTCTTGGTTTAAGACTCTATTATTCAAAAGCAAATATTGATAGTGCCCCAGCGAGACAACTTTTAACTACAGCAAAAGGTCAATGGAAGATATCCTACATCCTTATTTTCTACAAATCCTACAAACTATAAAAACTATCAAACTATAAGGAGAAGGGGTTACCTCCTCAATTAAAGAATTTCTTCAAGATCAGACCATTGACAGGGAGAGAATCTCTCACCCCTGATAAATCTTGCAGTATAAAAGTGGAATGGCCTATCTTTTCACAGATCTGAAATGGTCCAAGCCACAGTTTCTGAAACTTGGAGTGTTTACCTTTGTCTTCATGGGCTTTGTCCCATTTCAGAACTAAATCTCCGACTTGGAATTGTTTAGGACTAGATGAGGCTAGATCAAAAGCTGCTTTAATGACTTGCTGATGTTTGGCGTGTGTAACCTTGGCCTTTTCCCTTTCCTCTTCAAGTTTGAGAATTTGATCATATCTGAGCTGGATAGAGGAAGAAGGAGTTTCCTCAATAAATTGCACTAGGGCTAGAGAGGGAAGAAGAAGATTGGTTGGTACAATTGCTTCTTTTCCATAGACAAGATTAAACGGAGAGGTTCCTATGGAGGCTTTCTGTGTTATCCTATCGGCCCATAATGCAAATACTAAGGATTTGTGCCAGTTCTTATGATTCTCTTCGATTGTTCGCTTAATAATTTTGATTAGATTTTTATTAGTTGATTCTGCTAGGCCATTACCTTGAGGATAGTAATTAGCAGAATACTTTAATTTAAATCCTCTTTTGATAGCGAAATCAATCATTGCATTACCTGAGAAATAAGAAGCATTATCAAAGACAAGAGCGTTTGGACCACCAAACCTGGTAATGATGAACTGATCTATAAATTCAATGATAGCCTCAGAGTTTGCTGTCTTTAACGGAACTGCTTCTACCCACTTTGTAAAGTAATCGGTGGCTGTAAGGATATATTTGTGCTGCCTGGAAGAAGGTGGATTAATTTCTCCAATGATGTCCAATCCCCATTGTTCAAAAGGCTGTTCGATGTTGACTGGTTGCAAAGGGAAAGCTGGTTTTTGTTGTCTTCCACCGGAAGTTTGGCATTTGAGACATTTCCTTACATACTCGTGAGCGTCTTTAAACAAAGTAGGCCAATAGTATCCAGCATGAATAACTTTATGAGCTGTTGTATCAGCTCCAAAATGTCCTCCTGCTGGTCCGTCATGTAGCTCCTGCAAAACCTTTTGAGCCTCAGGTTTCTCAAGGCATCTTAATAGAACAGAATCATAATTTCTTTTGAAAAGCACATCATTGATAATCGAAAAACTCTTAGCTTTTAATCTAATGGCCCTTTTGTTTTTGTAGGACAAGTTCGTAGGTGCATAACCATTCTTTAAATAAAAGATTAAATCTGCATATTGAGATTCGGAATCGGGAACACTTAGCTGATTAACTTCTTGAGTTTGCTCTGTATCGCTTGATTCCGGAATGTTGGACGCTCCTGCCAATATCCTGCAAAAACCTTGACCCTTAACAATCTTCGCTGGCTTTATTTCTAGGTCATATTCTTGGAGAGTCGCGACCCAATTTGCCCTTTTTTCACCCAATTCTTTTTGAATTAATAGTTGCCTAACTGCCGAGAAAGGAACTATCACTTTAGTATGGGTTTTTAAAAGAAAGGGTCGATAATGTTTGACTGCTTTAAACACAGCAAAAGCTTGTTTCTCAACGTCGGAATAGTTCAATTCGGCGCCTTGAAAGTTTGAACTAAAGAATGAGATGGGCACTTCCAAATTGTCATCATTCAACTGTGTGAGCACTGCTGCGTAAGATAAGTCGGATGCAATGGTATATAATGTAAAATGATTAGAAAGATTTGGAGTATTCAGAGCTGGGGCATTGATTATTGATTGCTTAATGTCATTAAAAGCTTGCTTTTCTTCTAATCCCCATCTGAAGGTTGAATTCTTTTTAATCATCGTTTGTAGTGGTAGTACAATTTGTGAAAAATCTGGAACAAATCGTTTAACGAAATTAATCTGGCCTAAAAACGACTGCATCGATTTTTTATTGTGTGGAAAAGGAATTTCAGAAATTTCCTTAATTCGATCAGGATTTACATAAATGCCATCCTTAGATACAATAAAACCTAAAAGCTTACCCTGGTTAAGAGCAAAGAAAGACTTTTTTGGGTTAAGAGAGATACCATGTGTTTTGCATCGCTGAAAAATCTGATTTAAATCATGCAAGTGATTATATCTCTTTTTAGAATATACAGTAATATCATCAAGGTAGACGACTACTGTTCGATTAATTAACCCTCTAAAGGCTGTATCCATAGCTCTCTGGAATGTCGCTCCTGCATTTATGAGTCCAAAAGGCATTTTTTGATATGCATAAGTCCCCCATTTTGTTCTGAATGTGGTTTTAAGTTGGTCATCAGGATGAACTAGCACTTGGTTATATCCTGAGAATCCATCGAGAAAGGACATCAATTCAGATCCTGCTACCGATTGGAGGATCTGCTCCATAGTAGGCAATGGGAAGTTATCTTTCAAGCTTTCCTTATTCAAGTTTCTGAAATCGATACAAATTCGGATGTCGCCGTTTTTCTTCCTGACTGGTACCATATTAGAGACCCAGTTTGAGTGTCGGACAGGGAAGATAATCTTAGCTTTTAAAAGCTTATTAAGCTCTGACTTTATCTGGCTCTCCAAATTCGGGTGTATTTTCCTTAACTTCTGCTGGATCGGCTTCTGATTGGGAAGCATAGGAATAGTATGCTGTATGATAGATGTATCATATGTCTTGAGGTCATCATATTTCCAAGCAAAAACTTGTTTGTTTTTCTTTAACAGTTTGATAAATGCTTCCTTTTCTTCTACAGAAAGTCCTAATCCTAAGTTGATATTTTGAGGAGCTTGATCTGTTCCCAAATTAATCAATTCAAACCTAAGGGTAGAGCTTTGGAGTTTTGTATTAATTACAGGTTTAAACCTGTCTTTAATGTCATAAAGGTCTTCGAGCTTTACCACAGGCTTAGGAATCGCGTTGTCTTGAGATGTTCTTTTCATTTGAGAATCATGCTCATCTTCTTCAATGATTTGATTGTCATAGGACTTTTCAGAGGTTAAGAATTGCAAGATATCCTCGTCATGGTTGAAAACCCTCCAGTTAGTGATATTATCAGGAACTGAAGGCCTAAAAATTAGTTCTACAGAAAATCTATCAAGGCTATAGTCTTCAGAAGGCAGAAGTTTGAAAGCTACGTTGGCTAGTAAATCGGCTGCTGAGTTCTGTGATCTAGGAATTGAGGAAATATTGAATGCTGAGAAATGTGAGGTAAGATCTTGCACTAGCGATTGATAATGCTTAAGGTGGCTTGAAAGGCAGTGGATTGCATTTCTTACCTGCTTAACAATGATCTCACTATCGCCGAACACTTTAATATATTGGACTTTAAGGTCGATTGCCTTATATAATCCCTGCACTAAAGCTTCATATTCGGCCGTGTTATTAGTGCACTCAAATTCTAATCTACAGGACAGCATTGTCTTTTCGCCTTGCGGACTAACCAAAATGCAACCTGCTCCTGAGCCCTCGCTGGACTTAGAGCCATCAAAATACAAAGACCATAATAAAGGAGAATTAACAAAAATATTTACATCTTTTTTATTTTCATTAAAACATCTGGATAAATTCGTTTGTGAAAAATTTTCTATTTGAGATGTACAATGGTGAACTGAAAAAGGAGAGGGTTGGGCAACAAAGTTGCCAAAGAATGATTCTGAGGAATAATTCCCCAAAATGTTGTTGTTGAAGGCCACAGGTTGGTTTTCTTGTTCGAAATCAGTTACTGTGTGGGTCATGTGTTTCTCACGGTCGATCCTTATTTGATTTGGCTTACCCTTGTAGGGGAGCCACATATGTGACCAATCAGTGGAAATGTACCCATGCAGCTTTTCGGACCAATCTCTGCTCAAAATTAAACCGTAGAATTCAGGTATGTCAGCAATCAAAATATCTATTCTCTGTACAATTCTGGGATCAGCAGACAACCTGATAGTCACGGAATTAATTTCTCCTACAACCTGTACTTTAGTTTTGTCTAACTGTACAATGTGAATAGCAGATTTCTGGGGTTCTATGGTCAGTTTAGAACAAACTGAAGCTGGAATAATGTTAGATGAAGCCCCTGAATCGATTAAACAGTTATGCAGATTTCGATTATAGATTTCATAGGTCAGCAAGAAAGGTGGAGTATGAGAATTGGATCTATCTCCGATTAGAACTGAATCGGTAGCTTCAACCATACCTGGAGGGGGTTGTCCTGAATCATTAGCAGCTTTTGAACTGGGAAGAGGAGAAGAGGGGACAGCATTCAACTCTCTTAGAAGCAATTTCTGCTGATGTTTTAACTTACTAAGTTCAAACATGGTTATGTTTGCCTTAGTCTTTTTCATATCATCAACAATATTATACTCCATGGAGTCAGATACCACTAGTGTCTTAGATGTTGAAGGAGAATTAGAAGTTGAAGGCTGGTTTTGGGGAGCTGCTACAGGTGACTTCTTTGGGAGAACTTTTTCCTTTGGTGTGGCAGCACCTGCGCTCCTTTTCTTTGTAGTTGCCTGGGCAGGTTCAGAAGCGATTTTACTTCTTGTAGTAACAGGAAAGGCTTCTTCTTCATTCTCGGTGTCAGAGTTTGGGAGTATAAAATCCCACATGCCGTGGCATTCGGCTACTTCTTCTTCATCATCTGTTTGGGAGGTTGTTTCCTCTTCCTCTTCTTCATGTTCTGAGTATGCATTAGATATAACATTGGGTGGCTTTGCTTCAGTTTTCTTGAAAGTCCTAAATGGTCTTTTGTTTGAAGTCTCGGCCACCTGTTTTTTAATCTCAACCATTTCATTAGACAATGTTTTAAGGACTTTTTGTAAACCTTCCATGTCATACGGGTCCTTTGGGGTTTTCTTCTTAGAATCCTCTTTAAACGAGACTTTTTTAGCTTTTCTATCCTCCAAGGCAGCTTTCTTTTCTAGAGCGTTGATGCGCTTCTCAACAACAAGTGCTTCCTTCATATTTTCGGCTAAGGTAGGTTTGCCAGCCCTGTCAACAAAAATTGCTATGTTGGCAGGGAGGGCGGTAATATACCATTTGCTTCTAATTTGTTCACTTGGTTTTGAAGCGGTAGGGATTTTATTTAGGAGTTTATTAAATCGGGCATTAAACTCCTTTATTGGTTCCCTATGCTCTATTCTCAGATTGGAGAGGTCATTTATTAAAGTGGCTAGGGACCTGTCATCTCCATATTTGGTAAGGAACTGCTCTTGGCATGTGGCCCAGCTGGTAATTGAACCAGAGGGTAAGGAAAAGTACCAGGATCCTGCCGATCCTTGTAAGGTATAAGGGAAAAGCCTGACAACAACATCTTGCTCTGTCACTCCTTTTAAGTTAACTGCTAACATAAAATTGTTAATATGTTCTTCAACTTGTGTTCCGTTATCTGGATTAAATTTAGGCAACCATTTTTCGGGAGCATCAGGTAGATCATGCAATGGTCCGGGCATGTTGACTGCACCTGGCCTAGTCCATGGGTCTGCCATTATGCTAGCGACAGTAGTTGTCACTACTGTTGGGATTCCAGATGACCGAGGAGAAGAGAGTGTTGAAGAGTGAGTAGTTTGAGATGCTGTAGTACCTAGTCCCTGATGAACAACAGTGTGTAACGGAGGAGTGGATGGTTGACTTTGCAGATTAGGAGATGAGATGGAGGATATGGAAGAAAGGTCTTCACTATCAGATCCTTCAGTAATCTTTTTAGCCTTTTTCCTTTTCGGTAAAGGGAACTCAGTAGGTTCAATACCGAGTTTTTCGCTCTGAAGTCTGGTAAGTGGATGAGATAAATTGAACTGCGAGGTCGCACTGCTTTGTGATACTTCAGGTTTCTGAGGCGAAATCGAGAAGCTCTGAAGTTTATGGATAAGAGACTGGACTTCAGGAGATTCAAGACTTAATTGTTCTGAAATATGATGGGTGTGAGCAGTGGTGGTTGATTCCTCTTTTTCTCGATTGTGTGCCGGAGAACCAGCATGTGATTGAGAAGGAGGAGGGGATTTGGAGGGAGAATTACTCTTAGAGTGGCTTGCAGATTTGGGTCTGCTTGCCATTCACAGTCGATGCCCTCCTTCTAGCGCCAAAAATGTTGATGCCCCGAAAATCGTTGCAACAACATCGGGGAAACCACCCGGTCCGGACCTTAGTGCAGCTCCTTTTCCGTTTGGGATAGTGGCTCTGACTGGGGATAATGGGACCAGTTTCCCAAGAATTATAAGTAAACGGGATGGATGAATGACTTTACGATATAGGGTGGTAATAAGCGAACAACTAAACTATAAGAGAAATATAATAACTATAATCTAATCCCGGGATTTATCAATTTGTAGAGTGTAGCGTTTGATAATCTGTGCTTTATGGCAGGCATATAGATGACTCTAACACTAAAGCATAGATGTTTAAACCATTTAAGATTGCTCTGCATAATTAGTTATGCAGAGCGATGATAGCGAATTACTACACTTAGTCATTTATATCATTGCTACACGCATGAGTAAAAGAGATAACAAATCACAAAACATTCAATAGTGATATGAAATGAAGATTTGCTGTTATATTGCATACATGTATTCAACAATAGCAAAGATAATAACACAGCAATTCATATAATAGGAAAGAACACAGATACAGATAATAGTACCATGTAAGCTGTTTGATCAACCCAGTATATTAATCACTATGTCGCAGTCCTTCCTTCAAACCAGAAAGCATTCCAAACAAGAGACAGTAGTGCACAATTGCATAAAACAACCTTCTAATCAAAATTAAGAACCATCGGTCGAGTTTCACAAAAGAATATAGACTAAAGCACAATAGTGCAAACTTCAGCCTTTAAGTCTTTTACAAAATTTTACGACCCTTTCCAAAACAATGAAAGGGTCTATAAATACTATGCTAATCTAAATATCTAAATATCTAAAAAACTGAAAAGCTACTAAATTGGCATTAACAAATATCATCTTCTTTTCTGGCGATCTGGCAGTCGGCGGCGATGCTTCATTCGGTGGTCTCTTTGCCTTTACTCCTTCGCTGACATATCGCCAGCATTGGCTCTACTTCTGGTGGAGTGTTGAGACGCGAAGTTAGCTGGGCATCATATGTGGCATCCTGAATGTCGGAAATCAGGTATCGGAGGGCATCTGTTAAACAGTTAAGAGCCGACCTTTGAGAGTGTGGTTTAATCAGAAAGAGCCAGTATGCGTCGGAGGTTAAAGTATTTACTCCAGCGATTAACCGTCCTTGTTTCTCCAGATCAGGATAATTTCTCTGCTCCAGCATGTTTGCTGTTGTTATGCTTCCAGGTGTGCACTGGGAGATCATGTTTGCCAGATAGAGTGTGTCGTTGACTAGATTGATCATGTTGCTGGCAATCATTTTACATCTTCAGGCCGCCCTTTCCGCTTTCATTACCTGGGTGTTCCATTCCATGAAGAGTATGTCCTTGTACGTTTCATAGATTCAGGGCAAATTTTCCGCTTTCCCTTCTTCAGAATCTTGCCACTCAAGATATTCGGATATGGTGTCTTCGGCCTGATCTAGCTCATTTCTGGCTTTCTCTATCTGCTGACATACTACTGTGGATGTTTCACATAATGACTCAGCGTCAGTAAGTTGTCGGCACAAGAGTCTGATCTGAGATATTAATGCGCCATTTATTCGAGTTGCCTCTGCTCTGAAATCGTTAACACTCTGGGCGTCCTTGATACCTTCGAGTTGTGCCGATAGATGAGTTATTTGCTCATCTTTAGATTTCATCATCAGCTCATTTGACGTTTTCAACTGTGACAATGCCTCCGATAATTCTTTTGCCTTCTGAACCTCACTTTGGTCTATCCTCTATTTTTCAATTTGCAGCTGCTGGGTTAACAAATTGTTTTCTTGCTGTTGAGCCAGCAACTGCTCTTCTACCTGTGCTGCCTTGTTTTTCGCCTCAATTACTTCTGCCTGTAATGCATAAATTTCATGGTCCTTAGTCTTCAACATAAGACTTACCTCTGATGATTTGTCAATAGTTGCTGCCGAATAAGCTCCCGCAAATTGCGACAACTTAGTTAGATCATCGGAGGGGTCCAATTCCCCCTTCCAGACCACATTGCCCGTGACTATTTGCTCAGGAGAAATAGAAGGTTGATCAAGCCTTCGTCTTTTCCTAGAGCGCCTAACAACGGCTCTATGCTTTGGGCTGTAGAAAATATCTAGGGGAGGAATTTCTTCCACCTGGAGATCAATTTGATCGGACGGGTCTTGAGTGATTACCTCGACATCCTGTGAAATGGGTGGGCCGCTGGTTCCTTCTAGAACCTGAGAAGAAGTAGTATCGGGAGCATTGCTTGTTTTAGAGGTGTCTGAGTCTTTGGAGGCTTCCTTACCACTGATAATGGAATCGAATTGGTTCCATTCTTTAATCAATTCAGGATCGGTGGAGGTTTGCTCATGTTGCTCTGTGTGGGCTTTGCTCCGTTCTTTTTCTTGTTCTGCCCTCTGCTGTTCTTCAAGTGCCTTCCGCTGCTGCTCCTCCAATTCCCTTTTCTGCCTATCTTCCAGTTCTTTCTTTGCTTTCTCTTCTTCTTCCTTCTTCCTCTGTTCCTCTATCTCTTTCTGCTTTCTTTGCTCTTGATCCTTTTGTGCCTTTTGCTGCCTTTCTATCTGCTCCTTTTTATGCCTCTCTGCCTGCAGCTTGTTTTGCCTTTCCTCCTGTTGTTTATCATGCTCTTTAATTGTAACAGGAGGTGGACGTATCTGCTGCCGACCAGGCTCGCTTGAGGAAGATGCTGGGGTTGTGGATAATAAATCTAGAGGCAGAGTTTGCAACCTCTGCTCTCTAAGTTTATTAAACTCAGTTAATGCCACATCTTCGTATCTCATTGCAGCAAGCTGTTTGGTTTGGCTTATTGAATCGGCACCTGCGAACAGGTCATCAAACTCATCCTCTTGATGGACAATCTTTGACAGTTTGGCCTGTTCCAGGGCAATGAAAGCAGTCTTGTTCGGATCATAGAGTCTGTTTGGGATAGTGGCCAGGGATATCATTTGGAGTTTTGTTGCTTCTTTTTCTGCATGCTTGTAATTATGCAGCGTATAAACTCCAATTCTTAAAGGAAAAGAGGGCCATCCTCTCTTCTTCTCATCTTTGAGAGTTTGTGTGACACTCTCGGACATAATCTGGTAGCAGATTTCCCGGGCTAACAATTTGTCTGGGATGTATAAAGGGAGAACGTGCGGCCTAGCTTTGCTTCCAAAAACTCTAATATAGGTGAAATGCTCTTCCCCGAACCAATTCGCTACAGCTGGTAAGTCAAAAGAAGCTTCATAGGAAATTCTTTGGATGGGTCTGTCGAAAATAGAATAGTGAATGGGCACCATGAAACCATTGCAAATTTGATACAAATGGTCCTTGTAAGAGGACTTCCACAATTTCCGATGGTACAAATGAATGGGTGTTGGATCATGGGTGGTCCATCTCCAACCGAGGACAGGAAACTCAGAATTAAAACACAGGGTATCCATAATGTAAGCAGAGTAATAAAATGGTGGGATTTTGCTTTCGGTGACTCTGGTTTTGGCTCTAAATTCACGAACAGCTGTGACCAACTTATCAGACAGAATAGTGGCCCAATCCATAATTGTACTATTGACAGCCGCTTCCATTAGGGGAACCATGTCAATATGGATATTAGCGGAGTCATGTAATCCCCACAATCTACACATCATAATCCCAGCATAGCAATAGGGAGAAGCCAAAGAAGCATTGGAGTACTTACCCGAACTTTCATGCTTGTGTTTGGCTGGGTTCTACCTCCAATCTCGGAGGGGTTCGGATGGTGATTCATTCTCGTTCGCGAACTTCTCCACGAAGGCTCTGTTATAGACTAGCTCTGGTTCAGGCAAATGATACATTCACCTCAGGTCATCAGGCTTGAACGACCCAAAAATCCTTCCATCCCTTGTATGAAAAGTTCTATCAGTGAGGGTAATTTCTTCAATTGCCCAGCGTACCACATCAGTGTAAGGTAGGACCTGTTCTCTGGCTGCTATTCTGTGCAAAAAGGAGTCGGCCAAGTCTTTGAGAGTTGCCTCGGACTTCCTTTGTTCATCCACACTAGCCTCAGTCACTGTCTTTGCCGGTTGCTCGGCCTCTAACAGATTATATGTACCCTACCATGTAGTGCTAGGAAGACCAGTGCATGTAGTATCTGAGATTAGGCCTTTCTTCGAAACTGTAGCAGCTTGACCTGCGACAGGTGTTGCAGTAGAACCCACAGCCTTCTTGAATTTCTTCCCCATCATGTTCAGGCTTCTCTCGACAGCTGAATTCTACACAAATGCAAGAGAAATCGTAACAAGGAAATAACAACGACAATCCATAACGGGAAAGATATATTACTTGAAGCGTGGCAAGATTAATTCTAAAAGTGGCTGCGGATCTAATGATTTGAGAAGACACCGCAAATGCAATGATGGTGATTTTACGGCCTGCAGCTCCATAAATGACCATTACATTGTTATTAGGCTGAATGACCCCTTAAAGCGTGCAACAAATATTTTAAAGGTCTAATCGTAAGAGTTCGTTAAATCGAAGGGGCAAAGTTTTAAATACGCATGCATTACCTTATCCCTGCATTTAACGGCATTTTGAAATCTGTGCTTTTGTCAACCGGATTTAAATATAACTTTAAAGCTTGAAGCAATCACCTTTTAGGAACTCTGATCATCGTTAATCGTCATCGCATGGCATCGGGGGTGTGAGTGATACTATCGTTTGGGAGAGGTCTTGGCGAATGCCGATTGCGACATCGCATCGGATTAGCGCGTGAACACATTACTAGATGTATGTCAAATGATTTGCCGACTTCCGATTGCGATATCACATCGCATCGGGGAAAAGATCTGAGCGTCTTATGAAAGTGTATGGGATTCCGCTGACTACCGATAGCGATATCGCATCGGGTCGGGGCTTATAACTTAAGGCGTTTTTACACAAGAGGCAGCGCCGATAGCCGATCGTCGATATCACGTCGCATTGGGGTGTAAGATATGTGCTCTTTTTGTGTGTGCATTGAATACCGCCGATCGCCGATAGCGATATCGCATCGGCAAGGACCAAGGTGATATTTAAATGTGTTTCTCTTGTTATTGCGACATGCGATCTTGCGATTGCTTTTTCGTACTAACCAAAAATTGCTTGATATTTTTTCAAAAAGGCTTTCATTCACAAATTCATTTGATTATCATACCTTTTTCGAACAAATCCATTAATGCCAATTAAATTTTTAAAAGGGACCCATTTCATATGTTAATTGTTTGTGAATAAAAATGTTATGAAATGGGGTGTTGTTGTAGGGCACAACAGTCACTGGCAGCCAGATCTGTGCAATTCCCAAAGGGAACTGCCAGTTGGCTGCTGGGGTCACTAGCAGCTAGATCTGGACAATTCACAGAGGGAACTGCTAGTTTGCTACTGGGGTCACTGGTAGCCAGAATTGATCAATTCCTAGAGGGAACTGGCAATTGGTTGTTGGTCTCACTGGCAACCAGAAATGCGCAATTCCTAGAGGGAATTTCCAGTTAGCTTCTCAGTCACTAGCAGCATAAACTGCGCAATTCCTAGAGGGAATAGGCAGTGTGATGTTGGCTAGGAAAACTACATTAAGGCTGGGAGGCTGGACTACTGGTCATCTCTGCGTAATTTTTGAGCTGAGCTGACTGATGAGCAATAGGAGGCCTACTCATGAGCACTGTGCGATTTCTAAGATGAACAATTGGTCAACTGTCCGGGTGGCCAAAATGAGTGTTGATTAAAATGCTTGCGGGCATCACAACTTGAGATAACTAGCTTAGTGCTTCTGTGCTGCTTTGGTTGATAGTCGATCGAGTCAAAAGCAGGGCGATGGTCAGGTTGTCAGTGAAGAGTCTGGTCGTCATAACTTCAGCAAAAATGACTAAGTGTGTGAACAACCAAAAGATGCATAGGTGATCATACAGGCACACACTCGCATGACTTGACGATGAAATGACCAAACCATCCAGACATACATGTTAAACATGACTGACCGACAGTGCAAGTGACACTCGTGATTTATCGTTCATGATCGAGATGACACTTGTGCGATAATGAGTGTGACTCCATGTTTGAGTGTGATAGATGCTTTCATGGCAAACACATCAAAAACATATGAAGAAAAGACTTTGAGCATAACTAGAAAATGGTTGCAAGCATGACTTAGACATCAACATGAAGAGACCTGAGTACAATAAACAAGGAAGCTGAATTTAAATACTCACATGAGCTCATAGAGTGAATCTGAGTGTGTGTAGTCATCAAGTGAAACTCTCCAGGGGAGGCTCCAAAATTGGTACAGGCAAAAATTTTGGAGGGTGGTTGGAGCCACTACAACACATGTACATAGCACCATCAGTACCTAGCACTGCATATGAAATCATGCACACAACACTATATATGCAACATGCACACAACATCATATACACAACATACACACGACATCATATATGCAACATGCACACAACACTAGTATTGCACATCTTAACACAACACTGTCCTTACCAAGCAACCTTGCTTCTAGTCTCTTATCCATGCTTGTCTCAACATGCCACATATCATATTTCTTTCATTCCGCTGATGTATCCCTCAACATTATTTTACCATAACATAAGCATATACATAGTATAATCACATAATATCAATTCACATCCACATGATAGTAACCTCATCGATTTGGCAGGGTTACTCTTCCTACTTGATTCCTCATAAAACAAGAACCTATTCATGCCATTCACCTGCATAAATAATAATTACTCCACAAGAATGATCCTTGATGACCCTGTTAGACAATGACACACACACACACACATAAACATTAACATAAAACAATCATGATCTCGCACGACCTTGTCAGACAATGACATACATATATACATATATATATATATATATATATATATACACATATAAACATCAACATAAAACAATCATGATCTATGATGATCCTATCATACAATGACATACATACATACATACATACATACATATATATACATATATACACATTAGCATAATCATGACCACCACATAATTACCAAATTTCATAAGGTCTAGGTTAAGAGAAATCCGTTTATTCATGCAACACATGCATTACATTCAGAACAATAGTTCCCAACATAGTCAAGTCATTTGACACCTTAAATCCATTTACCTTACCTTTCCTGTTACCTTTCTTATTATTTTCCTACCATCGTCCATCTACCCCAATGGACCCCACCAATCCAATCGACTGCCACACTCTTGCCTTGAATTTCCCTTATACATGAACCAAGCTTCATCTGGATCTTACATTACCTATTGGGTTTCATTCAGCTCTCCTTGAGCTCCATTAACTTTCCTCTCTCCCAACCAATTCCTAAGACCCTCAAACATAAAAGTAAAGAACAAGAAATAAAGAAGAATAAGACCACAAAAACCAATAGCAATACGACACCACAAAAAAAGTGGCATGGTCATGTACCAGACATAATAAAATTGCAATTCAAGTGCAAACAAATCACAATAACCAAAAGAAAAAAACTAGCAACAAACACCATGACTCAATCCCCATGGGTTCCCAATGCTTCCAAGGGAAATCTCAACCTGAGCCTTCTCCAAGATTTCATGGTTGTCTCTTTGCCATGGAATTCCCTATATTATACTTTCATAAACACATAACTATCAGTGTATAAACAAATATAACAATATACTAGCTATCTTATCTTGTTGTGCCAAGCATGTTGCCTTGTAACTGAACACACATCTCAACCACATGTTCCAAAGATCAAGGCATCATATATATTAATTTGAAATCGACCTTTACCAAGTCTAATAACCATGTCATAATCAACGATCAAATCACATTCATTAGTAATAATACATAATGCTACAATTATCACCTACTTACACTTAAGTACATATCAGTTGTTCTTAGCACATATGTGTTAGTGCAAACATCTCAAACAAGAGAATTCCTTCAAGCAATCTTATAGATAAGAAAACATATCATGAAACTAGTCAAACAGTCAAACAAGAAATATATGACATAGTAGACACCAAGCACTCAAACACCAAATGAATGACATAATCAAACATTCAAGCACCAATTAGATGACATAAGAAAAATCATAACAAATAGGCGACATAATTAAACACTCAAACACCAAATATACGACATAATCAAACTTATACCTCAATGTATCTCAAGGGAGGCTATCTTGTTTGCACAATCAATCTAGATTAGCATGATATAACTTCACAACATATCAAACCCAACATAATTAAAGTCATGATATCCATAACAGTAACTAACTAAAATGTTCAGATCATAAACTCATAAACGATTGCCATTCATGCATAACAATCAGATATACATAGTCATTCTAGATTATTATGGCACAATATCACAAGCATATCGACTCATACCTTAACATCATAACCCTAACCATTCGCATAGGTCAATTTGAATTAGCATGATACATATAACATCAAGATCCTAATTACAATGACCATAACCATCATGTATACGACCACAATGCATATAACAAGAAGTTACTATCCTTCATGACTAACCGACATAGGTAAATATGATCACAATAATTAATTAACATGTATCACACATGTGACATCAACAACCATAGACTGGAAGACATGTACACGACCCTAATTCTTATAAAAATCATTAACCAACATAAATGCATGCCAAACATACAATACATGTATGACGATTTTCTCTTACCCCAAATTCTAGTTCTGTAACCTTGCCCTGATGATCTGCATCTCCTTCTCTGTCTCGACAAAATGTCAGCCTAATAACATACCAATGGTATCATGATTCATTATGACATAAAATACATGTAATGACCTCATGCATGAAAACCTTAACTATGAAAATGCATACATAACAACATGCATCTAGGCCATCCGATCCAAGTGTTGAACCATTCTCTGTTACCACCCTGTAACGTCACCTCCTCTCGCATCTACCCACTTTCACTCACTTACTCGGGGTAAACATGAGACTAGGGGTTACTATGATATAACTCAACCTCCTAGACAACCTTAAGGAAATGGAGTCGACACAACAAGACCCTACTAACTTCCCTCAGGTGCCAGAGGACCTCCAGGAGTAACCCAACTCCTCTAGGTGTCCAACCCCTTAGACAACTCACCTTTTCCCTGACCTAGAGCTCTAGTCGCTCCCTTGTCAAAGCCTCCATATGACTATGGGACCCCAATCGCTCCCATAGTCTTGCATCAGTGTGACTATGGCCTTTTCTACCAGTTCCATCCCAACGACTACGAGAATTAAGGCTAATTCCCAAGGATGGGGCTTAGCCTCTTCCAAGAAAGCTATGAAACTTCCAAAAATCATAAGGGACATAAAGAAAATACTTGTAAACCAAAATTGGATCAAGACTTAACCTGACCATCCCTAATTGGGACTGACATTTTGTCAAACACTTGGTAGATATTCCACCTACATGTCATGAATGCAAGTCTGAATATAAGGTATTGGAAACTTAACCAAGGTTTAACAAGAAGGGTCTCTACCTTCTCACATTAGCTATGATGACATCAATTAGGTCTTGCATTCATTATTTATTTAGTTAAAAGTAAAAAACACGAATAAAGCCATGACTTAGATCTATCATATAACCATACTTATAACCAACATATAACCAGATAGATAACAATAATAGAAAAACCATTAAAGCCACATAATAACAAGTACATTTCCTTACCAAAAGCAAGATAAACATAGTTTTTATTAACCATAGGAAATTACCAATCAATTTCAGAGCTTCTACTTTCCACCCGACCATAGATTGGTTGAACCAAATCTTTCTTTTAGCCAATCACCCTCGTGCCATATTCAAAGCATGAATGTAGGATATCATGGGACAAACCAACCCAAATACAACCAAGGGAATCCATAGGTTAAACCATCTCCACCCTCTCCATACCTTGATCACACCTAAATTGGTGCCAAGATAAAAAAACCAAACTGAGCTTGGATGCATCTGGATTCCTTCACCATCCTTGAGGAATTTTCCCATATCCACCCCTAGGCTATACCATGTATCCCACCATTACCAGTCAAGGGATTCCTAGGCCTTTGGGAATTTTCCTGAGACCACCTAACCCCAGATTCTGAAACCATCTGGCAACCCAAAGCTCAAACTGAGAACAATCCCATCGCACCATGGCCACCTAGAAATTACAAGGCTAGGCTAAAATTCACTGTCGAATCCCATCAAAATCCATGTTAATGTCAACAAAAAAACCATATACCAACATGCACATACCATACATGTCAAAACCAACAAGTAGATCACACATGCAATATGTTACCTACAAGTATTCCTGTTGAAGCTGCTTGATCCTTGCCTTCCTTTGATTTTCTTATCCTTATTTGCTTTTCCTTGTCCTTTCTTAGTTTTCCTTCCTTTCCTTTCCTTTCCTTTTCCTTCCTTTTCTTGCTTGCTTTCTTTCTTTTCTTGGTGCTCTTCTCCTCTCTGAGAAAAATTCTAAAACTAAACTGACAAAAGGCTAGCAAAAGCTTGCCAACTAATCCTCAGAAGCCTTTTTATCAATGAGGACTCTATTTTGTTCATTTTCCATTATTTTCCCTTAATTTTCCTCCTCACATGCAACTTGTGACCTTTCACCTTCCGTTTCTCCTAATTTCCTTTATTTTCATAAATAATGTGCCAAAAATACCTTTTTTTCTTTCCAAAGCCTTAGCGATTGCCTTTGCCAATTTCCCTTATCCATAAACACATCAAGTTATGTCTACTAGGATATTTTTCCCAACACTCATCTTGGAATAAGTGTCCCTTGCTTGTGGTCTTATTTTTCCTTTATTAATTTTTATTACATGAAATTTTAACCTGGGGTTGTTATAGGCAGTAAATATGGGCTCCAAAAATCCTGAAGTGTGACACATCCAACTTTCTCCCCAAGAAGGCCTCTTCCGGTGTAATAATACCAAGAATACGATGAGGACTCCATTCTACAAATAGACTGTTGTGTTGCATGGCTCTGCCCACAAATGTAGAGGTAGGCCTTAGTCATGAAACATAGCCCTAGCAACTCTCACAATGCTACGGTTCTTTCTCTCAACCACCCCATTCTACTGTGGCTTGTTGGGCGCTGTTAGTTCTCATTTAATTCCTTCTTTCACACATAAATTATTGAATTCATTCGACACATACTCACCTCCATCATCGCTCCTGAGAGACTTCACCCTTTTGTCAGTTTCTTTCTCAACTAGTGCCTTGAATTATGTGAACTTGGAGAATGTCTCATATTTCTTCCACATGAAGAAGATCTAGCACTCCCCTAAGAAGTAATAAATAAAAATGACAAAATATTTATGTCTAGTAGTGGAAGCTATCGAGAAAGGTCCACAAAAATCAAAGTGGACCCTTTCGAAGGTTGCATGTGCTTTGTTGTCCCGATCATGGAATGTAGATTTTGCATACTTCCTAAAGGTATATCCTTTGTATACATCCTACTGTTCAAGTGCTCCTTTAGGGAGGCCAGTGGTTATTTGCTGCATAATATTGAAGGTGACATGATGCAAATGACCAAGTATTCTATGCCAAAGTTCACCGACATCACGAATCTGCACTTTCCTCGCCAAAATTCTTAATTCTTTTCCTGTCACATGGCTATGTGTCTTAGGAATGCTTTTCCTTTGCTGAAGATCACATCATAACCACTGTCTTGGAAAAATGAAACAAAGATGAGATTGTTCTTTAAGCTTGGAACGAACATGACATCTTTGAGTCCAAGAGGTGATCATGACTCCCTCTCAAAGGTGACTGTACCAATACTGGTAGTTTGTACATTTCATCATCCTCTAGCTCAATGTGAATCTACAAATATTTCTCCTCCAGGTCACTGAAAAAATATATACATCATGTCACTTGGAACAATGAACTTAAGTCCAATTACCACACACTCTCCATCACAGTTCTAGACATGCATGTGATAAGGGTGAAGTCAAGCTCAAACTGTGAAGCCATGGCTTCACTTGCTGCTCCTCCTGATTTCTTCTTGCTCGAATTTTTGTGTCGACACTTTGTGGCATAGTGCCTGAAGTCATGATAATTGAAGCATTTAATTTTGGATGAATATTTATTCTTTACCCCTTAGCTGGATTCTAGTTTGGCTTGATATTTATTCCCTTTTCCCTTCTTTCCCTTTCCAACCAATGCAATTTTTTCTTCATCCTCACCCTTGAATGAAGTCCCATCTTTGGTATTATGCTTTATTTCCTCCTATACCAAATCACACCATTAGAATTTCCAATTCGATAGTTTCTCCTTCCCAATCACCAAATCTTGGTAGTTATGCCATCTCTTGGGAAATCTTAGAAGGGATAGGCTTACCGAGTCTTCTTCTGCAACATTACACCAACCCCACTAAGTTCATCACAAACTTGTGTAAATCTGCTTAGATATTGTGGGATGGTGTCATTCTTTTGCATCTTGATATTTTGAATTTTATCCTTGAGCGCCAGCTTCCTGTGGTATCTACTATTCTCGAACAATTATATCAGTGTTTTCCACATTGGGAATGGAGTTTATTTCCAATGGAGATTTGAGAAAATGTGGTCTCATACTCCATCCAAGATTATTCTCCTCAACTTGGCTACACCTTTCTTCCTTTGGGCTAGGTTCTTTGCATCAGATGCTTGTGGTTTTGCAACATATGTCTTGATGTATTCTAGGTATTTCGTTGTCATCCAACACCACCTCTATACAATCCTTCAATTTAATGAAATTAGAATTGCCTCACAAGTAATACTCTAGTCTCAGCCCAGTGAAGGTTATCTTCCCAACTCTAAAGAAATCCTGCTACAATGAACTGCAAATTCAAATCTCTTGACAAACAACTTCGAAATTTATGTTCTAATGTGAATCCTCCTCTTATACCATGTAGAAATTATGGTGTAGATTTACAACTTCTCATGAATTTTGAACAAAAATCACAAGACAAAAATCTACTCTACTCCACTGCGGAATTCAATTCACATTTGAGAACATCAATCACAAACATGTAATGACAAATAACACACATGCACACAATATTTTTCCATGGGAAAACAATTTGCTAAAAGCCCCTCTGCTTGCTTGCATTAATATGCTGAATAGAGATGTATTAGAATTGCTTTGCTCAACTAAGCTCGACCTACACATGAATAACCTATATATATGCCCATTGAGAAGCTCTAACCTAGACTTAGTCCATTTCTACCTCTGCTTGAGTCCCTATTTCCTTATGAAATTGCTGAGGAAATTAGGCCCTTATTATTTAGGAATTTCCTCCAAAATGATTGCACAATTCCCAAGGTTGATCATCTGGTTACATGCAACACTTGTACATTCAATACTAGTCTACAACTAATGTTACACTACCTTGGACTCTCCACCACAACTAGGGAACTTGAATTCTTTGCATGCACTAAACATTTTGGGCTAATTGATTAGTTAACTGGATGATCAATGAGTTAGACTGAAGTCTCACTACACAACTAACATTCCACTAATTCCTCCAATAGTTAGAACTAGTTTAACTAAAAACAACTTGAAATAACTGACATTGATTGCTACAAATTAACAATCACACATGCTTAACATAACTCCAAGTCCTCTAACTCGAATTTATTGAGTAAAATGAATGACACAAGCTATGTTACACAAGTTAACTGCCCCCAAGTTGTATGCTGATGTGGAAATTCGAATTTTCTCAATTTGACCAAGGAAAAATCAAATTGAGATTTTCTTGTTGCATTTTTCTACATTTACCAGGTATTGAAAATCAATCCTACACTAGAAACAAGAAGGGTGAGCAAATAGGTCGAAGCCCTTACTCGAAATGTAAAATTTAAATGATTAATTATAAATCTTTTTTGGTGTATATGTTATGTAAAATGTGATAATTCGCTAAATTGCTATTATGATCTAATATTGAATTGGTTCTAAATTAGCTTCAGTTTAAAGAAAAAAGAAAAAATCAGTGGATCCACATCCCATTATCCATTTTATTTTCAAGATTCTATAAGCCTTTAACATACACATTTATTTGTTTAGTTTCCTTAGTGTGGCATCACGTTTGCTCACATTGTTTTACCATTTTCTTTTGACGATCTTCAGTGTGCGTCCACCATAGAACAAAGGGTTTCATGTCATTCACATCATAAAAGTCAGGGATGACTCTGGGAAGTCTTAATCACAATATTTAAATATTTGCATTGAGACAAATGGGTGTGTTTGGTCGTTAGTTATGAACGATTATGGTCAGTGTCATTTTGAATTCATGATCGAACACTGACTAAAAATAATTATTGCTATTGATAGGAAACAATGATACATTATGCAGAGTGCATAGGTGTAGAGATATATTTGTTCATTCCCCCTTACGCCCTCCATCCGCACCCCCTCATTTCTTCATCCACACTCTGCACAATGTATCAACATTATGGAGATTTGTTTAGCTACTCACCCCCTACTCTTTCGCCTACGTAAGGGACTTAGAACCATGTTAGTTCTAGCACCATTGGGCAGAGTAGCAGCATAACAATGTCAAAATACTCATTGACGAAATGACCACTCACAAAATTAGCTTTTTTTTTTAGGCACTGAAAAATACCGAAAATAAAACACTCACCACCACGAGAATTATGTCACATCAAAGTTCACTCAACCAATGGAAAATTAGAAATAATTTTGTTAGAAATTATAATTTTTTTTTTAAATTTATGCAAAAATTGAAATATTCAACATTTTCCCAAAAACTTTAGTTAAAGTTACAAACACTCAAAAAAATAATAAAAAATCAACAAACTTTAACTCAACAAGAATGTGCTATAGGCATGCAAAGCATACTAAGCCTACTAACCACTATTTTTGAAAAAAAAAAAAAAAAATAAACAACTTAAATTTTGATTATAATAAAAGTGTAATTCTTAAATATATAATTTTATTAAAAACTTTTTAAAAATGATAAAATAATATATTAAATAGTAATTAAAATGTATTTATATAATAAAAAATTAAAATTTATTAAAAATATAATTAAGTAATAAGTCGATAATTAAATTTATATGTTAGATAATTTAGAACATACGTTTAACTCGCAATTGGTGAAGGTCTATAAGTATCAACTACTTTCTGCCCAAACTGAACTAAGAGTCCAACTCAAGTAGAATGTGGCAGCACTGTTTAACAATGACAATCAGAAATAGCTCCTCTTATGCCAAACAAAAAATCCCTCCCTCCCATTTTCCTTGGATGGAGCAACCAGGGTGAGCTTGTCCACAATACCACTCACCTCAAGTCACAAGTCGAACGCGTTAAGCATCCACAAAATCCACCATTAAACCAAGAAATTAAAAGAAATGATGATTAAACATATTCGTACAATTTAATCATAAATGGGTCAAAAACATAAATAGATATAAATATAACAATAAATAATTATTTATAATACATAGAAAATAATAACAATATTGGATTTGGAATATGTTTTAAAATTGTTTTTGTTTGGTTAAGAGTTCATTTGATTAAAAAACAAGTTAATGCTCCAGAGCTAGAAGTATTTAGCAGAAGTGAAAGCTTGCCCCCCTACATATTACTAGTCGTTACTTTCAAGGAGCCTAATTTTCCTTGAGTACGAATGATAAGCCAACCTACAATTGCGGATAGCTACCAATAATAACTGTTTTACTGTTAGTTTAAGTATTAAATTATGATAAATTTTCTCACTATTTAAAAAAAAACATCATTTAATAATAATAATAATTAAAATATGATGCGCAAATTTGTTACTTATGGATGAAATTTTCTGTTAAAAAAGATCTTTCACAGTAAAGTTAAATAATCGGTATATGGCCTCCTACATATTACTAGTCGTTACTTTCAAGGAGCCTAATTTTCCTTGAGTACAAATGATAAGCCAACCTACAATTGCGGATAGCTACTAATAATAACTGTTTTACTGTTAGTTTAAGTATTAAATTATGATAAATTTTCTCACTATTTAAAAAAAAACATCATTTAATAATAATAATAATTAAAATATGATGCTCAAATTTGTTACGTATGGATGAAATTTTCTGTTAAAAAAGATCTTTCACAGTAAAGTTAAATAATCGGTATAGGGCGAGTTTGATTTTATTTTTTAAACAATGATATAATGATTGATAAAAATATTCCATAAAACTCATCGTTAGCTATCGCATCATTTCTTCGACATAAGAGCAAAGCATCACGTGATAAAGTATCTTCAAAAAAATATAATATTGGTAAAGGACCACTCTCGATAGCTTCAAATAGCACCCTGAAAACAAAGTTTCTTCTCTAAATTATTGCACATCTTTATCAATGGGTTTGTGCAAAGTCACAACGCTTCCACTTTACTAAACAAAGTTACAAAGCGTCCACCTTTTCAGAATGGTTCACTGAATTAAATATAAAAAATAAAAAATAAATATATAAAAAATATAACGTTTTGATATTTAAGGATTTTTAAATAATAAATTTAAATTATGGAAAAATATATATTATAATTTTAGTATGTTAGGTGTGGAAATTAAAAATAATGAAAAAATAACAATATTTCTTTCCATCTCTTAAACTATATATTTGATTAATAAAATAAAATTTAATGTTAAAAAAATAATAGTTTGAGCGATAGCAACTTGGGTTGATTTTTTCTATATATTCTATTTTCATAAGACATATTTACTTGTATGATAAAATATTTAACATTGTAATAATTAATTTCTATAGATAAAAAAAATCAATTTTGAGTAATATTTAAAAACTATTAATTTACCTATTATAAACTATCTATTTGATTAATAAAATAAAATTTAATGTTAAAAAAATAATAGTTTAAGCGATAGCAACTTGGGTTGATTTTTTCTATATATTCTATTTTCATAAGACATATTTATTTGTATGATAAAATATTTAACATTGTAATAATTAATTTCTATAGATAAAAAAAATCAATTTTGAGTAATATTTAAAAACTATTAACTTACCTATTATAATATTAATAAATTTGTATATACAAAATTATATATATTTTAATACTTTTAAATAGACTCAATAATATTTTTACAAAGTTTATTTTAAAATATTTAGCTTAAATTTCATAACGCTCAATCATTCTAACTAACCAAATAATTATTAAAATATATTACTTTATTATAAATTTTAATAAATTTATAGTAATTATAGTTTTCATTTATAAGAAATTACATTTTATTTATGCAACATTGTGCATTCAAAAATTGACTTACAACCATCTAAAAAATTAAAAAAAAGCATGGAACATGCCCATATCATATTGAAAAATATCTATAATATAATATAATATTATATATAAATATTATCATATTATAACACAAAATTTTATTAATTTCAATTTTAACATATAAATAATATACTATAAATTTGTTTCCGACGCAATTTAATTCACAATTATTGTGTTATTGAGTATAATCTAAATCATGAAATTCAAAATTCAAATCCTCATGATTCAAGCTATATATATAAATATTAAAAATATAATATTTTATTATCTATAATTTAATATATTAATATTCCGAATAAAAACATTATAAATTCTATATCATTTTATTTATATTTATAATTAAAAAAATAATTTATATTTAAAAAATATTTCATTTATAATATTTGCATTAATATAGAATGGATGCTACTCGATGTCAAATTTGGAAGAGCCAAGAGGATTGGCCTATATTTCCTTCCATGGCTCATTGGCCTACCCTTGCTTAGGAACTTCGGAAAAGTTGAATCCATATTGAAAGAGTATAAGATAAGCTGTGCCAGCGGTACCAAATAAAAGGTGGGTTCAGTTTGAAGGAAACTTATTCCTTACTCGTGAACCATCAAACTATACCTCGGGAACCTCAGTGGAGAAATATATGGGTGAATAGGCTCTCACCTAAAGTGGGAATTTTTCTTTGGTTAGTGGGTTTTCAGGAAAATAGGTTTTTAAGGACCATCATTCTGCCCTCCCTGTCACCAACAAGAGGAAACAATGGAGTGTCTCCTAAACACCTATCGATATACTGATTTTACTAGAAGATTATGGATCTTTTTGGTCATCTGGATAGATCATATTATAATGTGATAGAGACCTTGAAATAATGGAGACTTAATATTTCTTCTAGTCCACTGGTAATTAGAGCATGGTTTCTTGCAATGGGTTTTGTTATGTGGGCTTTGTGGAAGGAGCAGAATAGGTAGATCTTTAAATATCAATAGGAATTTGTGGATATAGTTTGACAAATCATCAAGAAGAACATTTTTGAAATAATTCTAGCTGAACGCTAGTACTAGGTTGATTGAAAGGTCTAACTCCATGAAGTAATGATTGTCATAGTTTACAACTATAATATATAATTATAGTTTTAATATGCAATTAACCTCTATTATAACCTCATTTCTCAACCTCTTTTAAGAATTTTGTTCCTTAGCGATCCTCTCCATATTTTTATTCCTCCCCCTTCAGAAGGTTTTGTGAATCTCATGTTTGAAAATGCATCCAAGGGTAATCCTAGACCATCTATATTCAAATATTTATTTGGAGACCATAATTATAAGTTTTTATGCAGATGTTCAGAAGAATGTGGCATAAAAATTAATAATGAAGCGAAATTCCTAGCGAAGGAGAAAGGTCACCAATCTAGCTATTTCAACAGGGTACACTAAGCTTTAAATAAATGCACACTCTCAACTGGTCATCATGACAACTTAGAAGATTATTCAAGGAGCCTCAATCGATAAACTCTCTAAAAGTTGGAGGCTCACAAATTTGATTACTCACATCATAACTCAACTTTAATCCCTGAATTACATCATTACCTCCCACAATAGAAGAATGGGCAACAACACAACATATTTTTTTGCCTAATCTGGCATGTAACCATAGAGGTTTGTTCCTCATAGAAGTTTTTCTACTAGAAAATCAATTATATTGGCACACCAATTCACAATTCATTCTAGAAGAAGACAACTCCCTCCAGCTAAGAAGATGGGAAAAAAGGTACGCAACTACCTAATGGGGGTTCTTTATGAGATTAATGGGATTAGGGGACAATCCTACCACTCCATATCAATGAATGCATTAAATACCAGGGGAGGAATGACCACCCACATACAATTTTACACATGCGACTATTGATGTTGTTGGTTCATTCATTTTATGAGGTAGGGGTGTCTTCAAGCATAAGCACTTATTTGCAGAACTTGAGAAAATGGAAAAAGTTGAGCCCTCTGCAATAGGATGCCTGACCGGGGGAAGCCTGGTATTCTAAGATGATTAAAAAAATAGTTAATAACTATATCTAAGCTCTCTCACCGAGTTTCTGGGAGGATTTTGGTGGGTGGATGATCCGAATTGGATCCTAAACACTCTCTAAGTTTTCATAAACTCTTCCAAATTATGCCAAAAAGATTCCAATATTAGAAAGATCAAGCTATTAGAAGGAATCCTCACAACAGTTGCAATTATGATCAACGTGGAGCAATGAGGACCCTCAGGCGAGCATGTAGATCGTTGGCCCATGGTAACGCCCGCTGGCATAAATTGGCAAATGCCAGAGGCTAATTCAAGAAACGGGGGTAGTTTCTGATACGTAAAGTGCTAATCATGTATCACAGGGTGTCCCACTCAGAGAAGGAAAGCCCCGAAGTGCTCGGACTCGAAATGACTATGAAATGTGGAAAAGTAATTAACTCAGTTCCATGGATTCCACAAAATCGGCAGGCTATCGGAAGGCCTCGAGGCGGTAAGAAGTTTCAACTAAGTCCCGCCCGATGCCACACACTGAGTGACACGCGTCTGATGGAAGAGAGAGAAAACCTCTCACATCGGATGGGTAAACATCATGCTACTTACCCCCCCCGATATGAACGAAGACTGTAGGATTTTGGGGGCCCAGATCAACAGCGGAGGCATGTCCCGATAAATGACCATATTTGATAAGGTTATAAAGCAAGATTGCATGGGATTTGAAGTTCGACGTGGACGATGAGTTGGCAAAAGATTCATGTTTCACGGGAAATCTTGGAGCAAACAGAAATAACAACTGTTTAAATGTGTCCAAGGAATCTGACACACTCACCCACTGTAGAATAGGTGGCCACCTCCCTGTGAAGCGTTACACAGTGATGATGATGCAGAACAGGGGAATTCAAATGGGAAGCGACAGAAGAACCTGAATGCTGAGAAGTGAAAATGAACTGACAGAAATCAAACTAGCTTTAAAGCCATGAATTGACAGAAGCAGAGAACAACACAGAGGAGAGTTAGTTAGACGCAGAAGCTAAGAGTAGAGACCAGAGAGAAGAAGTCGAGCTGACCTGAAGGCAACATCGAGCCAGATAGAGCTAGAGTCAGAGAGTCTATGTACTCCAAAGAAAGCTTGGGAGGTTCAAGTGAGCTCCTTAGCATAGGCCTGTCATGTATGGGTTTCAGATTAGGCTCATACTACTGTGACCAGTAGAGGTCAAGTTTCAATAAAGAGAGTCTGTGTGCTCCAGTCCTACTGATTCATATCTATTGAGTGAGACTCAAATTGAGCTCATTGTTGTAAAAAATTAGCTTTGAAAACATAAAAGAGAGGCCACCAGTGAAGGCTAGACCAGGAGACATAGCCCAGGAGCATTGGGTGAACTCCTTATTAAACTTGTTGTGTTTATATGTTTTCCTGTTATGTTTTCTCTAACTGCCTCAGTGTCCATGTATTTTGCAATTTTATTGATCCATTGCATAAAGTAACATAGGTACATCCATGCACATGAGTCTGTAATACCTTTAATTCTTTGTCCTGGATAAATTCTAGATCAAGTAGTATCAGAGCTCTAGGTTACCAAGGTTAGACAAGCTTGTGCTAGATTTTGTTATTGAATTCTAACTAGATCAAAACTTAAATTAAGAGAAGGATTGGTTGAATCTAACCTTGAAATTGGAAGAGTCTATCCTAAGAGAAAAATGTCAGAAGAAAGTCCCTCGGAATCAGAATCCTAGTTCATGGATGGTTTCATGACCATGAAAGCCATGGTAGAGGAAATGTATAGAGAATTTAAGGAAGGTAGAGAAGGAGATCCATCAAACTCCAAACAAGATAAAGGAGCAGAAGAATCTCTCCTCCACGACCATTCTAAAGGCAAAGGGAAAGAAGAAAAACTTCCCACGCCTCCTGGTAGCCCTAAAAATAAAAAGAAGAGATCTTTGATTAAATTAGATGTTAAATTTTATTTTCCGATATATGATGGAGAGTTGAATGTGGAAAAGCTAGATAATTGGATTAGACAGATTGATGTTTATTTTAGAGTGAAGAGCATCGATTCAGACAAGAGTAAGATTCAACTGACTAGCCTATGCCTTGGAGGCACTGCCTTGGTATGGTGGGAAGGCAGGACATAAGCTAACATGAAGAAACATGGTAAAATTCTTTCTGTCTAGAGTGAATTTGTTTCTGCAATTAAAAAACAATTCTATTCACTAGCCTATATGCAACAAGCCATGATGAGCTGGCAAACTCTTCGCCAATTAAAGGTGCAAAGTGTACAAGGCTACACTCAAGAATTTAGGAAAATAGCTTTGATTCTAGGAATTTCTTTAGACTCACCTGAAACTCTACTAAAGTATATAGGTGGTCTACACAGCTACTTAAGGCACACTATTCTCATGTTTAATCCCACTAGCATAGATGAGGTATCTATTCAGGCTACACATCTAGAGGCTAGAGGCAAGAATGTGAACACAAAAGTTGGGGGATCATCAAAACCCACTGCAAGAAAAATCAAGGAAAGGAGAAAACAGAAGTGGAAAGAAAGGAAGGCAAATATTGTACAAAAGACTAAGTCTTCATGCACTCACTGTAAGAAGGATGGGCATGATGATGAACACTACTGGATCTTGCATCTAGATCTGAGACCCAAGAAGTTTGAGGGCAAGAAGAAGAAGACTGCTGCAGCTATTCAAAATGATTTGGGGTTAGACTCAGGAGATGAAACAACAATCACAGCCACAGTTATAAAAGGTAAAAATTCTGAAGCATCTACTAGTAATTCTGCACAATCTACTGATAGTAAAGAAAATGAGAGGAAAAGACATGAGTTTTTTCATATTCGAGTTGTTTCCAAGCATCAAAAGATTGATACTTTGTTTGATAGTGGTTCACAAGTAAATTTAATTTCTGAAGCAATTGCAAAGAAATTGGGATTAATAACCACACCTCACAAAAAGCCATATCCATTAGGTTGGTTATGTGATAAAGCACAACTACAAGTGACTAGACAATGTAAACTTAGGTTTTCTTTTGGTTCAACATTTGTAGATGAGGTTAAGTTAGATATAGTTCCTTTGAATACATGTGGAATTGTTTTATGAAGTACTTACTTGTATGATAGGAAAGCTATTTTCTATAGAGCTGAGAACAAGTATCAACTCGTTAAAGATGGAGTCGAATATATTGTAAGAGCTCATAAACTCAAGAATAATTATACTCTCATAAACTCAGGGTAGATGAAAAGAATTGTAAAGTCATGCAAACAATTTTTACTGATGGTTGTAAAGGAAAAGAAACCTCATAAAACGAATGTATTTGAGGGCTGTGATGCTAAACAACGAGCTGATTTAGAAAAAGTTGTTTCAGAATATGATATACTGTTTCAAGAACCTAAAGGTCTGCCACCCAGAAAGGAAATAGTACATGATATTAATTTGCATCAAGATGCTCCATTGCCTAACATCGGAATTTACAGGTTTTCCACTTTAGAGAATGCAGAAATCAAGAAGCAGGTACAGGAGCTGCTTAAGAAGGGGTTCATCAGACCTAGCACATCACCATGTCGGTCTCCAATTGTCTTGGTGAGAAATAAAGATGGCTTATGGAGAATGTGCATTGATTACTGAGCACTGTATAAGATAACGATAAAAATTCATTATCCCCTTCCTCGCATAGATGATCTATTAGATCAGTTAAAAGAAGCTGTTTATTTTTCCAAGTTGGACTTGCATAGTGGCTATCATCAGGTCAGAGTTGCAGAGCAAGATGCATGGAAGACTGCTTTCAAGACAAAGCAGGGATTGTATGAGTGGTTGGTTATGCCTTTTGGCTTAACTAATGCTCCTGATACTTTCATGAGAGTAATGAATTATGTATTCAGAGCTTTTCTTGATGATTTTGTCATTGTATATTTGGATGACATTCTTATATTCAGTAAAACATGGGAAGAACATTTAAAGCATGTTAAGCAGACTCTAGATGTTTTGAAAAGAGAAAATATTTATGTTAAGCTCTCAAAATGTGAATTTGGCAAAAAATCTTTGAATTATTTGGGTCATATTGTAGGGGGTGGTGAATTGAAGATAGATCCCTCTAAGGTTGCAGTCATTGTAAACTGGCCTAAACCCAAAACTGCTACAGAAGTTAGAATCTTCTTAGGAGCAGCACAATATTGGAGGAAGTCTATTTCTAACTTTTCCTTAATTGCAGCCCCCTTACATGCTTTTATAGGATTGAACAAGGTGTTTCAGTGGGGAGGAAAACAGCAAAAAGCCTTCGACACCTTGAAAGAAAAGATTAGTACAACACCAGTACTAGCACTGCCCGATCTTCAAAGACCATTTGAGATTGAAATGGATGCCAGTGACTATGCCATGGGAG
Source organism: Pinus tabuliformis (assembly GCA_031772625.1). Lineage (NCBI taxonomy): Eukaryota > Viridiplantae > Streptophyta > Pinopsida > Pinales > Pinaceae > Pinus > Pinus tabuliformis. Next base: position 1,432,721,557 of record CM062818.1, on the reverse strand, counting down.
CAGTGTTGATGCAGCATGGTAAACCCATATGTTATCATTCTGATACATTTAATTCTACCGTAGTTAACTATCCCACATATGATAAAGAATTGTATGCATTAGTACAGAGTGTGAAAAAGTGGAAACATTATTTAATGGGCAAAGAGACAGTTATACATACTGATGATCAACCACTTCAATATTTACACTCCCAAACTATGTTGTAGCAATCAAGACACTATAGATGGATGGGTTTTCTATAGCAGTTTCATCTAGTCATCAGATGTAAAAAGGGCATACACAACAAAGTTGCAGATATGTTGTCCAGACCAATCATAAATGCATCTACTATACTTAAGCATAATTTAGTATTGTATGGAAGCTACATTGAACAATATGCTCAAGATATAGATTTTAAAGATGTATATGCAACTTTAAGTCATGGCAAACAAGTAGGAGAATTTTATTATGATGTTAAAGACCAACTCTTGTATCATTTTGGAAAGTTATGCATTCCACAAACTGAAAGAGTAAATATAATTCGAGACGCACACACTTCTCTAATATCAGGTCACTTTGGTGTAAGTAAAACAGTGGCACAACTACAAAGATTTTGTTATTGGCCAAAAATGAATGAGACAATTTCTAGATATGTAAGAGGGTGTACCATGTGTGCAAAAAGCAAGCCCAAGAATAGAAAACTAGGCTTGTATACTCCACTACCAGTTCCTTCTCATCCTTCAGAAAGTGTTTCCCTAGACTTTGTTGGGGGACTGCCTAAATCTAGAAAAGGTCATGGCTATTTATATGTTGTTGTAGATAGGTTCAACAAATGTGTATTTTAATACCTTGTAACAAATAGATTACAGCTGAAAAAACTGCAAAGTTGTTCTTTTAGCATATATGGGTTCATTTTGGATTACCCACTTCCATTATATCTGATTGAGATACCTGATTTTTTGGGAAATTTTGGTCAAGTTTGTGGGAACTGATGGACACCAGACTGAAGAAGAGCACATCTTTTCATCCGCAAATAGATGGCCAAATAGAAGTAATCAACAAGATAGTGATCCAATTGCTCAGAGGCTATTGCACCAAGCATCCCAAGCTTTGGGATGAACATTTATGTTATGTGTAGCATGCTTACAACCAAGCTAAACATTCTTCTACACAGAGATCTCCTTTCAAGACCTGTTTTGGTTTCACACCAAGGTCTCCCTTGGATTTTTTCTTCAGTAAAGACATATCGGTTGATGGACACAGTGATGTGGACAAGGAAACCAAGTTCATCGAACAAATCCAAGAGATTCACCAGGCAGTACAGGAGTAGCTGGAAAAGAGCCAAGCCAAGTGCAAGGCAAGGCATGACAAGCATCAGATGGAGCATAGTTTCCAAGTTGGTGATTAAGTCTAGCTGTATATCATCAAAGATAGAATGCAAGGTGAAGGTAAGAAGCTGAAGCCAATAAGGTATGGACCTTTCAAGATACTTGAGAAAATTGGTGAGAATTTTTTTTGCCTTGATTTACCAGCTTACATGCACATCTACTCAGTTGTTAATGCAGACAACTTGAGACTATTTGAACCTTCATTAATTGAAGATCCCAAAGAGCAGAGTCAATTGCCTTCTATTGATGATCTGTTACCTGAATATCTTAATGAATTGCAGGAAGATACAGTTCTGGATAGGAAGGTGAGAACTACACATAGAGGGGATGTTGAGTACCTCAGGATTGGACTCAAAGGTTCAAAACCAAGCAGTGCAAAATGGATAGAAATTGGGCAAGCGAGGAATTAGTACCCTCACTTGATTGATGCTTAAAAATAAACTTTTGGTGGTCCAAAAGCTTTTTCAGTGGGAAGGGCATGATCCGAATTGGATCCTAAACAATCTCTAAGTTTTCATAAACTCTTCCAAATTATGCCAAAAAGATTCAAGTCTTAGAAAGATCAAGCTATCAGAAGGAATCCTCATAACAGTTGCAATTATGATCAGTGTGGAGCAACGAGGACCCTCGGTTGAGCAAGCAGACCGTTGGCCCATGGTAACGCACGCTGGCACAAATTGGCAAAAAAAGAGAAGCTAATTCAAGAAACGGGGGTAGTTTCTGATACATGATTAGTGCTAAAGCGCTAATCGCGTATCGAAGGGCATCCCCCTTAGTGAAGGAAAGCCCGAAGTTCCTGAACCTGAAATGAATATGAAATGTGGAAAAGTAATTAATTCGGTTCCATGGATTCCACAAAACTGGCAGGATACCAGAAGGCCTTGAGGCAGTAAGTAGTTTCAAATGAGTCTCGCCTGATGCCACACATTGAGTGACACGCCTCCGGTGGAAGAGAGAGAAAACCGCCCACATCGGACGTGTAAACGTCATGCTACTTACCCTCTGATATGAACGACAACCATAGGATTTGGAGGGCCCAGATCAACGGTGGAGGCACATCCCGATTAATGACCGGATTTGACAAGGTTATAAAGCAAGATTACATGGGATTTGAAGTCCAAAGTGGACGATGAGTTGGTAAAAGATTCGTGTTTTGCGGGCAATCTTGGAACAAATGGAACTAATGACCGTTCAAATGTGTCCAAGGAATCTGACACACTCACCCATTGCAAAATAGGTGGCCACCTCCCTATGAAGCGTTACACAGTGATGATGACGGAGAACAGGGGAATTCAAATGGGCAGCGGTAGAAGAACCAGAACGCTGGGAAGCAGAAACAAACCAAAAAAAAATAGACTAGATTTAAAGCCATGAACTAATAGAAGCATAGAACAACATAGAGGAGAGTTAGTTAGACACAGAAGATAAGAGCAGAGAACAGAGAGAAGAAGCCGAGCTAACCTGAAGGCAGCATCGAGCCAGACAGAGCCAGAGAGAGTCAGAGAGTCTGTGTACACTAGAGAAAGCTTGGGAGGTTCAAGCGAGCTCCTCGGCATAGGCGTATCATGTATGAGTTTCAGATTGGGCTCATACTACTGTGACCAGTAGAGGTCAAGTTTCAGTAAGAAGAGTCTGTGTGCTCCAGTCCTACTGATTCATATCTGTTGAGTGAGACTCAAATTGAGCTCACTATTGTAAAAACTTTGCTTTGAAAACATAATAGAGAGGCCACCACTAAAAGCTAGACCAGGAGATGTAGCCCAGGAGCATTGATTGAACTCCTTATTAAACTTGTTGTGTTTATATGTTTGCCTGTTATGTTTTCTCTAACTGCCTCAGTGTCTATGTATTTCGCAATCTTATCGATCCACTGCATAAAATAACATAGGCACATCCATGCAAATGAGTCTGTAATACCTTTAATTCTTTGTCCTGGATAAATTCCAGATCAGTGGAGTTATTTCCATGGATTTGCATATAAGCGGCTAGGTGGGAGTCATTGTGATAATTAGAAGCATTATGGGTTATCATAAGGTGACAAAAAAGGTGTTTGCATCTCTAATGCAAGATTCAGTTTCATGGGTCCATATTGCTTCTCCTATGTGGAAAATTATTCAACCCTCCTCTAGCCTGTATGCTCGATGTTAGGAATTGTCTATTGGTTCGAGGTAATTCAAAAACTTTTAAAACTCTTTGTCTTTTTATTTATGTGTTGTATGTCTGATTGCTGATGTGGACTTGAGGGAATTATTTCTTTGTATTGACTATACCTCTTTTATTCCAATTCCACTAGCAACTTTATGTTCCCATCTTACGATGAGCCCTTCTCTCTACAAAATTCCAGTTTTTATGCCTAATGTTATCTCTTTGTTTTTGGTCAATTTCCCTCCGCCTCAAGGCTCACCTTGAATTACCTATTTTTCTGGCCCATCTCCTTATATTTATCCAAGACTATCTAGCCTAATAAATTTCAAGCCATTATAAAATTATATCCATGTATTGTTAGTTGGTATTGATAATCTCTACTAGACATGTAGAGACAAAAACTGAGAATTATTTTTAATTTATTAACTTCAAACCCACGTTTTGAATCATTTCATTTTTCGAAAGCAACAAAAAGTTACGGATATTCAATCTAATGAGGGATACATCAAAATCATGAGTTACAAAATGTGTCCACCATTATTAATTAAAATAGATTCCTTGAGCTGCATGAGCCATGATTGTAGCTCATAGAAGAATGGCTTTACCAAAAAATCATGTAAATGGACCATTTATCCCTTTATCTATGTAGCAAATACTATCCATTAAAGCCAAATATCAAAATTAATGAATCGGGATACATCAATGTAATATCAGGTAATTTACTTTAACGTGCACACTCAGCTACTTGCCAGGGCTATAGTACTTTATTGATGTAAAGTGTCACATATATATCAATGTAATATCAGGTAATTTACTTTAACGTGCACACTCAGCTACTTGCCAGGGCTATAGTACTTTATTGATGTAAAGTGTCACATATATATTAAGTGTTTCTATAAATTAAAAATAACTTTATTAAGCTTATAAGTGTTAACTTAGCTATCTTATTCCTACCTACTAAATCTAAATAGATAACATTTCTTTTCAAGTTGATAGTAGTATTTCATAATTATTAAAATGTAAATGGATTTTAATGAGCCGAATATTGTAATATAAAAAATGTGGCTTGTTTAAGAGAAATATTGAATGATATTTTTTGAGTGATATTTTTTAAATAGTTGTAAATCTTATTTTAAAATAAATAATTTTTTTTTTAACATTAATATATTATCATTATTATATGATTATATAGTAATATTATTTTATATGATTGAACCATGGTAATTGTGAGTATATATGATTGACGATGTTTAACATAATGAATATGGTCAACCATATTCATTATATTTAAATATAGTTAAACATTGAGAACCATATTCCATTATGGCAAAATAGCTCAACAAACCTTAACAATAGTGAAACCAACTCAACAATTCTTGACCATGGTCAAACTAGCTCAACAATGGGCAATCATGGTTGGACGATCTTTACTATTGTAACATGTATTTTGTTGTTTGTTTCATTCATTGTTTCATTCAAAAATCACTTGAAAAATATTTTGAAAAAAGATAAGGCAAGTATATCAGAAATCAAAATATAAAGGAAATGAAGAAATATACTGGATTTACAAATGAAACAAGGGTTAAAGCATTAACACTGGACCCGAAATACTATAAGTCATGTTTCATAAAGTTCAACGGGTCCGCTGTATCAAAAGTCCTTCATATACATGCATATGGATTCCGCTGATCGTGATTTGCGATGATGGACCCAAAACGATATATATTATGTTTTATAAAACTGGCGGGTTCGTTGTATCACACAACATATTACATATATATATGGAAAGCGCCGATTATGATGAGTGATTGGGTTCTGGACCCGATAGTTTATACGCCATATTTTATATAACTCAATGCATCTGTCTTATCATCAGTTATAAAGGTTTAATTTATATATTAAAAGCCATGCAGTTTTATACGCATTTCTATTATAAAGGATTATAATAGAAAGGGTGGACTTTAAGCATATATATTATAGTTAGAAGCCTAGGCGGGTCCGCAAGGTGTATTAAAAGGTATGATTTCGGGTGGAATGAAATGGTAAGTGGTTTTTAGTGGAAATCACCCAATCCCACTTATCATTCAACACTTAGTAGTCGGGTGGAGAGAGGAAACCGCCCATTTCAGGCGGATATTCTCCGGACTTATATCTCACTCGAAAACCTTTGTAGATCGTTTGATCTAAAAAGCGCAGATTTATGATGGAGATGAATTGGTGGGAAGTATACCTTAGGAATTGTGCTGAGCCCGTATTGGAAGCAAAAAAGCATGTTTTATCATATATTTTCATTATAAACATTTTATGCATAATTTCAATATTTTGATAGTTATTGCGGCCTAAGGGTGCATAAGTTAAGTTTTACAGGGATTTTTGAGCCAATTGTGATTTGCGATGGAAGTCAACGGAGTGTTGAATGGGCGGATTTGATAGGTTTATAAAGAAAGATTTATTCTTTTGAGTTTCGGATTAATCATAGGTTCGTGTTAATTTCACTGTGTAATGAGGAAAATCAGGGTTAGAGCTGAAGCTTAAGAGGAAGACAGTCCGATATATTTCTTGGCATTTTGGCCAATTAGAATGCCCATGTAAGCCCAAGATTACACAAAATAAACATATTTCATTACGGATAAGATGAATTAAGAATCATTAGGGCATTAACAAAGGAATTCGGCAGTGGATCAATAGAGCAAGCCAATGATTACCATCCCCTTCTGAATCTAGTTATGTTCTTGTTATTTCATGTTCGTTGAGGTGTCTCTTACCCTCTGTAAAATTCTGTAATAGTTTTAACTTCATATAGTTAGAAAAACAGTTAGATAATTTGGGCAGTTTCATAAATTAACAATTGTTCCACAATGTATAAAAAGAGGAAATTTTACTAAGAAAGGGTTGGAATTTTGGAGAACCTGGAGACTAAGCTATTGTATTCCTAATATTGTCGTTGATTAATGAAAGAATTAGAAGTTTCCATCAGTTCTTGCATATAATTTTGTAAGCCTCTCTGTCATGTGTCATGTTATGTTTTCTTCTTTTCAAGTATAGTAATGAAGCTGCAGGTCTTTATTTGCTTATGTAGATAAAGTTAAAATTCCTTAAAAGAGCGCTCCTATACTTGAAGTCGTCACTTCCTTTCTAAATTATAGATAATAGTTTCTGTGAAAGATCAGCATATTGTCTATGATTTAGTTCTCATCACCATAATTCCTCTAAGTTACAGATATTAGTTTTTGTGAAAGATCAACATATTATCTTTGACTTTCCCCTTCAAAACTTCTTCACTCATCATTTATATCTAGCAACAAATGGCATTTTGAGATGTTCTGGTCAAACATGTATTAAGAGTTAAAGTCTAACTTTTCTAGGTCCTTCATTTGAGAACACAACAAACAATAAGTGATAGTAAGTTATATTTATTAATGTCTTAAGCACAATTTCCCCGCAGCCAGGAAATTGGTTTCTTAAGGAACAACATTAATTGGCGCCATTGCCGGGGAGAGAAGACAAGAAGTTTTTTCCCTGGGTTTCAATATTTTCCTTTGGTTGTTCAGTGAGGAGGAAATATTTGGCTGTTTGAATCAAAGCAAAAAATTTGGCTTCAAGAAGGCCCCATATAGGATCAGAGACTTCACAAAAGAAATTTCAAGCTCTTTCAGATCCTGAAAGACTATTTTCTAGGAGGGTTGGAAGCTCTAAGATTCCAATTACACCAATTCCTACATTGTGTGCATTAGACAATAATTCACTTGAACATTCATCTGATAAAGAATCATCTTTTTCATCATCTTCATTTAAGGAACCTAGCTGTCAGGACCAATCTTTTGAGTCTGTTACTTTTCATTTGCCTGCTATAATTATTCAACCTCAACCAATAACCACATTACCTCCTTTGCACATTCCATTTATCTCTCAATCAAGTTCCATATCTGTTGGTAATCAAAGTTCAGTAAACATGGCAGCACCTGCATTCTTAGTGAATAGGTATGCACCTCTTCAACTGCCACAACCTTTCAATCAAATGCCACAGGATTACCTTAAAACTCTTCCACGTTTTTGAGGAGAAGATGAATAGACAACAGAGAATCATGTAGTAGTATTTTGTAATTTTTCAAAAAGCCTAAATGTTGAACATTTAGATGTTGTTCTAAGACTTTTTGTTCAGTCCCTGGGTGGAGAAGCAAAGAAATGGTTCAAAGGGCTTCCAAATAATACCATTCCTTCTTGGGAAGAGATGGAATGTGTGTTAATTTAGAGATGGGGAGAAAAAAAAGATCATGGATATTCATTAAAGAGTTTAATGCCATAAAGAAGAAGTCTAATGAAATCATGGCCGAATTTGTCAGAAGATTTAACAAATTATAGAATAGTCTCCCAGCAGAGATTAAGCCTCCTCCTTCTGGTGCAAAAATAACTTTTGCAGGGGATTTTGAATCAAATTTTGGATTCACATTAAGGGAAAGAAGAGCTCCAACCCTTGATCAAATCCAAATAGATGCTTTATAGATAGAAGCGAATTTCGTGGCTACAGGAAAAGCACCGGAAACACAGCCTACCCAAGACAAGGGAAAGGCAAAGATAGAATCCTCTCAAAGTCAATCATTGGAGGTTATGTGTAATGTAATTAAAACTATGTCAGATAAGTTAAATAGGTTAGAGTTAAAAAATAAGAATTCTCAGAGAGAAACACAATTTAATAAGAACTGTATTCCCCAATTCAGAAGACAACCTTTGCAAATTTTACAAAAAGAAAGAAAAGATCAAAATCAAATTCAAGAACCACTATATATAGAAGGTCCTGGTGAAGAACAATTTGAAGATAAAATTTCTACATTATATGCAGTCGATGAAGATGAACTTGGCAATGAAGCAGATGCTATTTATGATGAAAATAAAATTGATGAATACTAGAAACAATTTTTTGATTTTATGCAGGCTGAACTACATAAGAAATATGACCCGAGATCTAGGAAAAGATCAAGAAATCTAGAAAACGAAAGTGAGCAACAAGTTTCAACTTCCTCACCAAAGGTGACTCCACAAGAATCTCAGTCTGTAAAACAAGTAAATAAAGGAAAGCAGCAACAAAATGAAAATGGCAAGACATAGATGCTTTGAGGTGAGTCTTCTCAAGATCAAACTGGAAAAATTCTTTTGGAGAAACTTGTTTCAATTCCTCAAATAACTCCAGTCATGAAGAAAGGTGAAGACGAGAATGAAAAGACTGCTAAATAGGGTCACTTTTTTAGTCTTACCAAGGATTTGGGAAAGGTAAGAATACAAGTTCCCCTTACAGAATTGGCAAAAACACCTACTTATCAAAAAGAGATTACTGAGTTTATTAATTTAAAAGAAAATGAGAGTGATACTGTAAATCTGCAGGAAGATAAAACAATAGTGGTTTTTGGTCCACATGTAGAGGAATTAGATTCTTTAATACCTCCTTTTTATATTTCCCTATTGGTTCATGATTTCCTCCTACAAAATTGTATATTTGATTTGGGAGCTTCACATAATCTTATGACTCTGTCAGTGATGAAGCAATTAAATCTACAAGTGACAAAACCTTACAAGGATTTGTGTTCTTTTGATTCAAACAAGTTTAAGTGTCTATGGGTTATTAAGGATATAACAGTGTCACTAGCCCAAATTCCAGCTAGAATCTTGGTCATGGATGTTGTAGTAGCAGATATTCCTACTAGATTTGGAATGGTTCTATCTAGGTCCTGGGGGGCTAAATTGGGAGGTGTATTGAAAATAGATTTTACATATGATGTTATACCGATTTTTGGTGGGGAAGAGAGTAGATTGTACAGAGAAACTAGGTTTGTAAAGATAATTACAAAAAACAGAGCAAGAAATTCACCTGTATATAGTCAGGAGAAGGATGACTTTGCTTGTTTCACATTGCATGATAATGTAGAGCTGACTGAAGATAATCAAAAGAAACTTGCTTTAGTGAATGTAATTACAGAGGTGCAAATGGAGGAAGTGTGGAAATGTTCCTTTAACGGAGCTTATTCCAAGGAAGGAATAGGTGCTGGTTTTCTTCTAATTGCACCTGGAGGTAATATGTTCCCTTTTTCTTTCAAATTAGATTTTGAGGCAACTAAAAAAGTTGCAGAATATGGGTCCTTGATTATTGCTCTACAAACAACCAAACAGATGGGAATCAAGTCAATTTCTACTTTTGGATATTAGGAGCTAATTATTAAGTAGATAAAAGATCACTCCAAACAAAGCATCCTAGGCTCCAATCATAAAGAAATGAGGTATGGGATTTGATTGAAAAATTCTTTGAATATTTTAACATTCAATTCATTCTAAGAGATGAGAATAGATTGGCAGATTCATTGGTTGTGGCTGCTAGAACTTTCAAGCCTCCTATTAATCCAAGAATAAGATATGAGGTAGAAATGAGGCACAGACCTTCTGTTCCTGATAATGCTAAGAACTGACAAGTTTTTGAAGATGACCAATAGATTAAGGAGTTTTTGACTATGTTTGAAGAGTTCCACGGCACAGAAATTGATTAGGATGGAGAAGAGAAAACGGAAATTGCAGAAGCCAGTGGTTTAAAATATTCAATAGCAAATTAGAAGATCTTTCAATTGAAAGACAATATTTTTCCAAAGGGACTTGTTCCTCTCGAAAGGCCTTTTAATTCCAATGATGTGGCTGTGGACTTAGGGAAAATTTCACAGGATGAAAATATTCAGAATCATAACATTGGAACTCAAGAGAATCCTAGGTTAGTCAAATTACATGCTAGAGTTTCACCTAATTTTCAAGAAATATATATTAAAATTTTCAAGAATTATGTTGATGTCTTTGCATGGTCCTATGAAGATCTCAAAACATATTATGTAAATATTATTCAGCATAAGATTCCTTTGAAGGAGGGGGTTAAACCCTACAAACAGAAGCTTAGGCAGATAAATCCTCTACTTCTACCATCAATTGAAAAGGAGGTCAAGAAGTTGCTTGATGCCAAAATCATAGTCCCACTCAAGTATTCTGATTGGGTGTCTAATATAGTACCCGTGAGAAAGAAAAATGGAGAAATAAGGTTGTGTGTGGACTTCAAAAATCTCAACAGGGCTTCTTTGAAAGATAACTATCCATTACTTAAGATGGATCATGTGCTGGAAAAGGAAACATGATCTTTTCGAATGTCAATGCTAGATGAATTTTATAGTTATAACCAGGTGGCTGTGGATAAGGAGGATCAGAAGAAAACAACGTTCACAACCCCCTCGGGAACATTTATGTATGCTAGAATTCCTTTCGGATTGATGAATGCACGTTCTACATTCAAAAGGCTATGGACATTGCTTTTGTTGGAGATAAGTTTGTATTTATATATTTGGATGATATTACTATTTTCTCAAAGTCTAATGAAGAACATTTGGATCATTTGAAGAGGACTTCTGATAAATGTAGAAGATTTGGACTTTCCTTAAATCCTAAGAAATCCATTTTTGCTCTGGAAGAAGGAAAACTATTGGGACACATTGTTTCCAGAGAAGGGGTGAAGATAGATCCAGCCAGAGTACAAGTTGTGCAGAAAATACCATTGCCCAGGGGTAAAAAGGATATTCAGAAGTTTCTGGGAAAGATAAACTTCTTGAGAAGATTTGTATCTAACTATGCAAAAATTTTAAAAGAAATTATTAATATGCTAAAGAAGGAGAATGAAGTGAGTTGGACCAAAGAAGCTAGAGAATCATTTTCCAGTATTAAAGAGGCATTACAGGCAGCTCCAGTCTTAATCAGTCCCGATTACCAAAAGCCTTTCCCTTTTTTTTCATTTGCATCATCAAATTCAATAGTTGTTGTCTTACTGTAGAAGAATGATGAAGAGAGAGAGCAACTAGTTGCATTATTCAGTAAGATCCTTAGGGATTCTAAGCTGAAATATAATATTATTAAGAAACAGGTGTATGCTTTGGTAAAAGCCCTGAAAGCTTTTAGAACTATGTGCTGCAGTTCCAAATCATTGCTTATGTGCCAAATGCTGTAATGAAAGATGTATTACTATAGGGAGATGTAGAAGGCAGAAGGGGAAAGTGGATTGCCAAGATCCACGAATATGATTTGGACATAAAACCCACAAAGTTGGTGAAAGGACAAGGATTGGAAAAAATGTTGTCAGAATCAAACTTGTAGGCATTGGGAATTAACTTGTTGGCACTTGTGGAGGAAAAAGTAGCTGAAGAAAGTGAAGGAGAGCAAGATCTAGGTATGAAGATCAAGTATAAATTTTTGTGCTCATAGTGGTATAAGCATATAATTCATTATTTGTGCTTTCTTTCTTGTCCTCAATCCTTAGATAGAACAAAGTATAGGGCATTGAAGATCAAGGCACAACCATATGTGATTGTGGAAGGTAGATTGTATTGAAAGGACCCTACTGGAATTTTATTGCTATGTTTAACAGAGATGAATCTACAGAAAAAATCAAAGATTATCATGAGGGGTTTTGTGGAGGACATTACATTTGGAAAGTAACTGCACATAAGACCCTCTAGGCGGGATTTTATTGGCCTAATTTATTTGGTGATACATATAAGTTTGTTAGGAGTTGTCAGAAGTGTCAGCTTTTTACTGAGGAAAAGAGATTAGATCCTTTACCTTTGATTCCAGTTTTAATAGAGGAGCCATTTAGGCAATGGGGATTGGACTTTTTTGGAGAGATCAATCCACCTTCAAGTAGACAAAATTGGTGGGTTCTCACAGCAACTGATTACTTCACCAAATGGGTAGAGGCAATTCCTACTAAGAGAGCAAATGATCAGATAGTAATGAAGTTCCTAGAAGAAAATATTTTCAGCAGATTTGGATGCCCCATTAAAATTATAACAGACAATGCTCAAGTCTTCAAATAAAGTAAGGTCATTGCTTTTTGTCATAGGTATAATGTTATTTTGTCCCATTCAAAAACTTACCATCCTTGGGGAGATGGAGTAGCTAAGTCTACTAACAAAACTTTGATGAAGATCCTTAAGAAAACCATTGCAGAAAATCAAAGAGATTGGGATTCTAAGTTAAAGTTTTCTTTCTGAGCTACTAGAGTAACTATAAGAATATCTATAGGGAAATCACCTTTTGAATTAGTATATGGAACTCAGGCTCTTTTTCCAAGTCAACTTGTAAAGCCAGTGATTGCAATGATTCAAGAGGCGAAAGAAGAACTAAATTCTTTGGTAAGAAGAATGAACAAAGTGATAGAGCTTAGTGAGAATAGGGACAAGGTAAGAGACAACTTGATTATCTATCAATCCAAGATGAAAAATATTTTTGACAGAAAAGCCAAGGAAATTGATTTTAAAGTTGCAGACTTAGTATTGAGATGGGATACCAGAAGAGAAGAAAAGGGTAAACATGAAAGGTTTGATCCTCTTTGGTATGGTCCTTTTAGAATTTCTAAAGTGAGATCCAATAATACCTTCATTCTTGATAATCTTGAAGGTGAAACTCTACAATTTCCTGTAAATGGGCAATACTTAAAGCACTACTTCCAGTTCTAAAGAATAAGCATCATTTCATTGTGAATATTGAAGTGAAATCATTGTACAAATTCCATAGTATTTCAGTTTATTCAAAGCAATATATGACTCCATGCCTGAAGTGGAGGCACTAATCTGTGGTTCTTAGCACTTCTATGGCAAAAGAAGTATCCCTAGGTGGAGCTAGATGTTGTAACATGTATTTTTTTGTTTGTTTCATTCATTGTTTCATTCAAAAATCACTTGAAAAGTATTTTGAAAAAAGATAAGGCAAGTATATCGGAAATCAAAATATTAAGGAAATGAAGAAATATATCGGATTTACAAATGAAACAAGGGTTAAAGCATTAGTACTAGACCCGAAATACAATAAGTCATGTTTCATAAAGTTCGGTGGGTCTGCTGTATCGAAAGCCCTTTATATACATGCATATGGGTTCCGCCGATCACGATTTACAATGGTGAACCTGAAAAAATATATATTATGTTTTATAATTGGGTTCCGGACCCAATAGTTTATATGTCATATTTTATATAGCTCAGTGCATCTGTCTTATTGCTGGTTATAAATGTTTAATTAATATATTAAAAGCCACACAGTTTTATATGCATTTCTATTATAAAGGATTATAATAGAAAGGGCGGACTTTAAGAATATATATATTATAATTAAAAGCGTCGACAGGCCTGCAAGGGGTATTAAAAGGTAGGGTTTCGGGCGGAATGAAATGATAAGTGGTTTTTAGTGGAAATCACCTGATCCCACTTATCATTCAACACGTAGCAGCTGGGTGGAGAGAGGAAACCACCCATTTTAGGCAGGTATTCTTTGGACTTATATCTCACCTGAAAACCTTTGTAGATCATCTGATCTGAAAAGCACAGATCTATGGTGGAGATGAATCGGTGGGAAGTATACCTTGAGAATTGTGTTGAGCCCGTATTGGAAGTGGAAAATAATGTTTTATCATATATTTTCATTATAAAAGTTTTACGCATAATTCCAATATTTTCATAATTATTGCAGCTTAAGGGTGCATAATTTAAGTTTTATTGGGATTTTTAGGTCGATTGCGATTTTTGATGGAAGTCAATGGAGCATTGAATAGGCGGATTTGATAGGTTTGTAAAGTAGGATTTATTCTTTTGAGTTCCAGATTAATCAGAAGTTCGTGTTAATTTTGTTGTGTAATGCGGAAAATCAGGGTTAGAGTCGAAGCTTAAGAGGAAGACAATCTGATATATTTCTTGGCATTTTGGCCAATCAGAATGCCCATGTAAGCCTAGGATTACACAAACTAAACGTATTTCATTATGGATTAGACAAATTAAGCGTCATTAGGGTATTAACAGAGGAATTCGGAAGCGGATCAATAGAGCAAGCCAACAGTTATCATCACCTTCTGAATCCAGTTATGTTCTTGTTATTTCATGTTCTTTGAGGTGTCTTTTACCCTCTGTAAAATTCTATAATAGTTTTAACTTCATATAGTTAGAAAAAAAGTTAGATAATTTGGGCAGTTTCAGAAATCAACAACTGTTCCACAATGTATAAAAAGAGGAAATTTTACTAAGAAAGGGTTGGAATTTTGGAGAATCCGGAGACTAAGCTATTGTATTCCTGATATCATCGTTGATTAATGAAAGAATCAAAAGTTTCCATAAGTTGTTGGATATAATTTTGTAAGCCTCCCTATCATGTGTCATGCTACGTTTTCTTCTTTTCAATTATAGTAATGAAGTTGTAGGTCTTTATTTTCTTATGTAGATAAATTTAAAATTTCTTAAAAGAGCGCCCCTATACTTGAATTCCTCACTTCCTTTCTAAATTATAGATAATAGTTTCTGTGAAAAATCATCACATTGTCTATGATTCAGTTCTTATCACCATAATTCCTCTAAGTTATAGATAGTAGTTTCTGTGAAAGATTAGCATAATATCTTTGACTTTCCCCTTCAAAACTTCTTCATTCATCATTTATATCTAGCAACAAATGGCATTCTGAGATGTTCTAGTCATACATGTATTAAGAGTTAAAGACTAAGTTTTCTAGGTCCTTCATTTGAGAACACAACAAAGAATAAGTGACAGTAAGTTATATTTATTAATGTCTTCAGTAAAATTTCCCACAGCTAGGAAATTGGTTTCGTAAGGAATAACATTTACAATGGTCAAACATGGTGCAACCATCTCCACAATGGTCAACCATGCTGAAACCATCTATACAATGGTCATCCATACTCATCCATGGTCAACATGATCAACCATTGTCTACGTGGTCAACCATATATATATGGTTACATGTTTACAACTAAGGTCAAACCATGAAGGCTTCACTAAGGGAGCAATACCATACCACGTGCATTTATATTGGGGGATATGTATTGAGGAAAAGTTGACATAATATATTGAGCATATAATAGGGGGTAAAGGATTTTTATATTGGCAAGTATAAAAAATAGAGCTCAAAGTTAATGAAAACATATAAAGGGGAATACAAAATGTTAATGAAAAAATGGATACCTACAATATTCAGTTAAAGTAGGGTTTTTTAAACTTGGAAGGTGTATTGGGTTCATATTGGTAGGGGGTTACATAATGTGATTTTTAGACATATTGTCCAATATGTATTCAAATTAAAAGTATTGTTTAGTATGCCATGAATGCATGTGATATGTAATAGGTTCATTGAGTGAAGCCCCAGTGGTTCAAACAAGCCCAACGATGTTCAAACCAACTCTACAATGGTAAACCATGGTTAAACCACCTCAATAAACATCAACAATGTTTAACCATGGTAAACTAGCTCAATAGTGGTGAGACATAGTCAACCATAGTCAATATGGTCAACCATATTCATCTATAGTTAAACATTGAAAGCCATGGTCAATCATATTAACTCATTGGTTACCATATATAACCATGGTCAAAACAACTTAATAATGGTTAATCATGGTCATCCATGATTAAAATGGTCAACCATAGTGAACATGGCCAACCATATTCATCTATAGTTAGGTGTTAACAATGATGGTCAACCAAGTTCACCTAACGTCAAACACAGTTGAGCATAGTCATCCATGTTCAAACAAGTTCAACCATGGTGAAGATCAACCACGTTAAAAAAAATCAAAATTGAATGCCATGGATAAAAAATTGGTCACAATGTGACAAAAAAAGCAATGTCACAATCTTGTAAATAAATATTAACATTGTAATGTGATGAACAAAAGTCCACATCATAATGTGATGGACAATGATTTATGTTGTAATTGATGAACAAAAGTTGATAATGAACAAATGTTGATGAAGCAATGTGATAAACAAAAGGCAACATTGCAAAATGACAAACAAATCTAAACATCACAATTTAATGAATATAAATCAACATCTTATTGTGATGAAAAAAAGTCAATGTCACATTGTGACAGACAAAAATTGATGTCCCATGTGTTGAACAAAAATCAATGTCACAATGTGATGAAAAAATGACCTCGCAATGTGACCAACAAAAAATAGTATCATAATGTGATAAACAAATGTTGACATTATATGTGACAAAAAAAATATTTGTCACAATGTGACAAACTAAAATTAACGTTGTAATGTTCAAAACAAAATTGATGTTGCAATGCAATGAACAAAAAATTATGTGACATGTAATGAAGAAAAATTAAAGTCACAATGTGACAAAGAAAATCTGGCATTGATATGTGATGAAAGAAAATCAATGTCGCAATTTGATGAGAAAAAATTGATGTCACATGTGATGAACTAAAATCCCTATTGTAATGTGATGAACAAAAGTTGATATTGTAATGTGAAAAACAAGAAAATGATGTGGAAATCTAATAATAAAAATGATGTTGCATTGTATGAACAATAAAAAAAATGTTGCATGTGATGAACAAAAATTATGATGTCACAATGTGACAAACAAGAAAACGATGTCACAATGTGATGAAAAAATAACAATTTTAGAACATGACTTACAAAATTTGACATCACAAGGTAGTGAAAAAATACCTCTATTACAAAGTGATGAAAATAAACCAACATGACAATGTTATGAATAAAAATTGATGCCACAATGCAACATCCACATCTTAGTCTCACATTGTGACAATGTCATAATGGTCACCCATAGTCAACATTGACCAAACATGGTGAAACATAATCTTTATTTTGAAACATGTTCAAACATGGTCACACTATCTTAGTGCCACTATGGTCAACCACAACCACATGATCACCATAGTCAACATCATCTCATAATTTAGTCAACCATAGTACACACATTCAATAGAGTCAACCATAGGAAACATAGCCATCATAGACAACATGGCCAATAATGGCCAACTATGGTCAAGCACATTGAACATTGTTAAACCTTACATAAGAATAGTCAACATAGTAAACCAAGTTTAAACATGGGAAATGAATTATCAACCATGGTCTACATTGTCACATATAGTCAACCATGGGCAACATGGTTAGCCATCATCAATCATACTAAATTTGGTCAAACATGGTTGACGTAATTTAATATGTTTACTAGGTTGACTTAGGTTTACTAAGTTGACATAGATTTACTAGGTTGACCTAAGTTTATTAGGTTGAAATAGGTTTATTAAGTTTACTGTGTTGAACGGGTTCTATTAGGTTAACCTAGGGTTATTAGATTTACTTAGGTCACTAGGTTAACCTAGGTTTACTAGTTTAACCTAGGTTGACTAGATTTATTAGGTTGAAAGCCACATTAATAAAGTGGTTTACTATGTTTACTAGCTTGACAACCAAATTAACTTCATCTATATTTAAATGTTGACAACCATGGTCAACCATGTTCACCCATAGTCAAGCATGGTTGTCCATAGTTAATCATGGTCAACCATGGTTAACATATATGTAAAGTGAATGTAACAATGTAAAAATCATTGAAATTCTTGTAACATTGTTAGCTTCATGTAACAATGTAACCATGGTCAAGCTCGGTTGACATAGACGATCCCTTTAGCCTGATGAGTGGGTCTAGCAACCAAAGCAACAATCTACTAGACACTTTCCTAAGTTTCAATTGAAAAGAGAGACGAAGAAGATGGCCTACCTCGTTCTGATGCTATCTTGATCTCCTTTGTTGAAGACCTTGAATCACTTGCATCATGAGCTCGTTCCTGCTACTCTCAGTGTTTATGCACATGGGCAAGAGATCAAGACACAATAAGGCATGCAAATACAAATGGCATATTCGAAAGACACCTACTTAATTTATCAAGGAATGTTAAGCTAAATGATACATGAGCATATACATTTAGGGAAAATGAACCAACAGTTGTATATTAATAGAAAATAAGGGGAAACATACAACAAAGCCTTGATATTGATAGGCTCTCCTTGAATGAATATCCAATTCCAAGCTAATCTCTCCAATCACTCCTTCTCCAAGCCAAATGAATAGCATATAGGCACAATCTTAGCATAAGGGTGCAAATAGACATAGACCAACCATTTAGGAATGGGAGAGGATGAATATATAGGCTGGGAAAGTGAGTTAGGACCTCTTCAAAGATATGATTAGGCCCTCATCTCAAGGAGGTAGCTCATAGGGATAAGACCAAGAGGCAGAGTTGGGAGAATTCAACCTCATCTATGCCAAACAACCTCCAACTCACCGCTCTGGAAGCTTCTAGATCATGAAGCTTCTCATCCTCTTTGGGAAAATTACCTTTTTGGGATAATCACGTGTATACGAGTGAATGGAGTAATGAAATCACGAGTCAAGTGCAGTGCAATAGGCGATCATCACTGTTTTTAGCCTCATAAGCATGATGATTCTCAAATTAGGGTTTTAGAGCTATTTCTTTTAGGGAACACTCAAGGAAGTTTCCAATAAATATCTTAGGAATGATCTGAGCTGCATATATGAATGAGTACAATGTATAATGGTCATGTTTCAGGAACTTCGAGGTATGTCATAGGGAAGTGCAGGAGGTGTGACAAAATTCTATGTAATAGATGCCCCTTAAATCATGAAGGCAAATGAGGAGTGATGTATGAGATGCTTTACAAGCTTTCACAAGGACAAGGACAAACACTATCAGGAGACCTACAAATCAAGGACACACATACATATACATATATGAGATCAAGACATGAATGTACGATATGGACATATCGATCCAGATGATAAGGAATATATGAAAGGATCCATGGTATAGGCACATCCATCCAAATGAGAAGGGCCATCTGTGAATCTAATATCCAAGGTATGGTCATAGGAATCTGATATAGAAGGACCATTATAAATGTGAATTCCCACGGTATAGTCACAACCATCTGTGTAGCAGAAACATGTGTACAATCATGACTAACATATAACTCTATGTGGCCTGAGTCATACCAGACAAGACTCAACATCTTGCGCTCTTTCCCGACCTGATCAAAGTACAAATTCTAACATGTGAATATATGTGTTGAAGTCAAACATGCTAGAAAACCACCTGATTACCGACCAATGATGTGGACAGTTAACAGGCATGAGAGAAACCACAAATAATGACAATGGCACTCAAGTTACAACAGTATAATCCATGAATGTGATAATGAAGCTGAAATCCAACACTCGTGGAATCACCCAATCGAAGGCCAATGATGAAAACCTGTCGTCAGATGTGAAGAACTTGCCATTAAGGCATGCAAGCTCTAAGGTACTGAAAGGGAGTTTCTAAGTTGTCTTCCTCGATAATGAGCTAAATTCGAGAGGAAGTGACTCATCAAAGGAGGTCCATAATGAATCCCCTATCATCGACATGAAAAAAGAATAAAGTGGAATGAACGAGTATGATCCAGGACTGTGACAAAAGGTCAGATAACGTATAGGTAATAGACTATAGATATGACTTATCTTGAACATATTGGTGACATGACTCCAGAGTGTGGCATCATTTGACTCAACATAGGACCAAGGGTCATAATGATGAATTGAAATAGTTAGATTAGAGGAAAAATGGATAACCCAAACCTGGAAGGACAAGTGACTGAGTGAGGATATCCCAAACCCGACATTAGAAAGAAATGAGTGTCATTTCAAGAGTGACATGCTACCTATACAAGAGATGTTTCAGTTTCACTTTTTCCCCACTATTTCAAGTGGGTACCTCTTTATTTTTACACAAGCTTGAAGAGGATACCATATGCTTGTCGTATAAGTTCACCCTTCACATGAATCCATCCTAGTAAGTTTTATGAGTCCTAGGAAGTAGAAACTCGGGATCGTCATAGTGACAAGTCTTTCGTCATAAAAAAAATTAGCGAGTTTGGTGGAAGAGTAACTTAGTATCTTTTTCATATTTAGAGAGTTTGAATAAGAGACAAAAAATAAAACTCCATCAAGTCCCTTTTCATAATTTTTCTCTCGAATCAGAAAAGGTAGAAAACAATATTTGAGAGAACCTCTTGACCATGTCGACCAAGGTGTACCTTTTTTGTAAATAGTTAATCTCAGCCTAAAAAAGGGGTAAAATTATACTGAGATGACATCAATTCATTTAATTTAATGATTTCAGAATGAAAAGTACTTGGCAATATTTTCATTTTTCAAGAGTCAGAAAAGAGCTGAAAGGTGACTCTACCTGGAGGAACGAGTGGTATAAAAGGATAGCAGCTGGTTCCGGTAATGATGGAATTGCTCAAAACATGTAATGGTCAAGAGGATGGCTAATAAGACTGATCATCGCATATGTTCCTCAGGCAAGGGTAAAACAACCAAGTGAAAGAAAATGATTGGCCAAAGAGATGGTGGTGATGGAATGGAACAACCAAGGCTCATCTAGAAAAAATCGGTTGAAAAAAATGACAGTCACGAGATGTAAAGTGGGAATTGTTTCATTTTTACACAATATTGAGACATGGGAAACTATTCTTGAGTATGCTTTGAGGATTGGTTTCAATTTTTTTCACAAGCTTGAAACATGGGAAAAAACTATGCTTGGTTTCTTTTTACACAAGCTTGAAATGGAAACAAACTATGCTTGGATTTGGTTTCATTTTTACACAAGCTTGAAACAAAGATAAACTATACTTGAGATAAGTTTACATGACCCTTGAATAATGAATCATTGTGAGGTACATGCCCCCAAAACTTCTTTTCGTTCACCTAAGTAGACTACATGTTACTAACAAGTGGATGGAAGGAAGGTTTATTTACGAGATCAAGTGAAAGACTCGACTAGGATTTTACGAGATCTAATCAAAGGCTCGAATAGGAAGGGAATTTGTTTCATTTTTTAATGAGCTTGACATAGGAAAAGAACCATGCTCATGAAGAAATATTTCATTTTTTAATGAGGTTGACATAGTAAAAGAACTATCCTCATATCCCTTGTTTCATTTTGTAAGGAGCTTGACAAAAGATAGGAAACTTTACTCCACATCCCTTTATGACAGGCCAAAAGAGGCCATGGCTTCCAAGAGGTCCTCATCAGATGGGAGAATAAAACTCTAGAAGGGATACATGTCCAGGGCTCCAAATGAAAAATCGAGCTCTAATGACCCAAGTACATAATGTACTACATCAACTACTAGATCATCAGTAGATGTGGGCATGGAACAGATGGCCACATAGTTAACCTGTGGTAGGGTGATATCGCTTGTACATAAGAACCATTTAGGGATGATGGCTGAGTGGGAGTTGATTCAAGACCAATGAATGTAAGCTGATTAATGATATTAGTGCTTCCTTGATGCGAGAAACACATCACTCAAAAGAGAGAAGTGACAAGAGCTCCCATGAGGTAAACATAGTCACGACCAAGGAGTAGGTTAAAATCTAATTTGCATTGGACAACGATCACATCTATATAGACAATCTTGCCTCCCAAAGTAGTAGGAAACTTAGGAAGGATCCCTAATGGTTGACTGATTCCTTTGCTAAAAGCTAACAGATTATGGGTGACGGGGACAAGTTGAGGAGAACCTAAAGCTTTTTAAGAAGGTGATGACAAGATGCTAATAGATGCACCCTTGTCTATGATTGTGCTAGGTATGGCCATATGGAATTCCTGCACTATAATCTAGAAAGGCACATAAGACAAAAGACGATATCCTACTAGTTTACTTTAATCAAAAGTAGTGACTAAACTACTCGGAGGGGATGTCGTAGGAATGTGAGAGCTACTCGAAACCATAGATTTCAGGTTCGATCCCCTGTGGGGTCACCATTTTTTTGTCTAGGTAAATCCTCTCTACAGACAAAGAGGATCCCTCTAGCCTAGTGAGTGTGTCTAGCAACCGAAGTGACAATCTACTAGACACTTTCCTAAGCTGCAGTTGAAAAGTGAGATGAAGAAGGTGGCCTACCTCATTCTGATGCTATCTCGATCTCCTTTGTTGAAGAAATTGAATCACTTGCATCATGGGCTCGTTCCTACTGCTCTCATTGTTTATGTACCTACATAAGAGATCAAGACAAAACAAGGCATTCAAATACAAATAGCACATTCAAAAGCAACCTACTTAATTGATCAAGGAATGTTAAGCTAAATGATACATGAGCATACACATTTATGGAAAATGAACTATCAGTTATATATTAATAGAAAATAAGGGGAATCATGCAACCAAGCCTTGATGTTGATAGGATCTCCTTGAATGAATATTCAAGTCCAAGCTAAGCTCTCCAGGCACTCCTTCTCCAAGCCAAATGAATAGCATACAGGCACAATCTTAGCATAAGGGTGCAAATAGACATAAACCTGGGAATGGGAGAGGATGAATATATAGGTTGGGAAAGGGAGTTAGGAGCTCTCCAAAGATAGGATTAGGCCCTCACCTTAAGGAGGTAGCACATAGGGATAAGACCAAGAGGCCAAGCTTGGATAATTCGACCTCATCTATGCCAAACAACCTCTAGCTCACTGCTCTGGAAGCTTCTCAATCACGAAGCTTCTCATCCTCTTTGGGAAAACTGCCTTTTTGGGATCATCATGGGTAGACAAGTGAATAGAGCGATGACATCGTGGGTCAAGTGCAGTGGAACATGGGATAATCATTGTTTTTAGCCTCATAAGCGCAATGATTCTCAAATTAGAGTTTTAGAGCTATTTATTTCAGGGAAAGCTCAAGGCATTTTCCAATCGATGTCTTAGGAAGGATCTAAGTTGCATATATGAATGAGTACAACGCATAATAGTCATGTTTCAGCAACTTCGAGGTATGTCACAAAGAAGTGCAGGAGCTATGACAAAATACTGTGTAACAATATATATATATATATATATATATATATATATATATATATATATATATATATATATATATATATATGTTATGAAAATAACGTAGGTGAAGATTTTAATTATAAAAATAAAATGATAATAAATATCACATATAATGAAAATAAGACAAATTAATATGTTATTAATATATTTATTGGATTAAATTATTACATAAATTTAAATAATTAATATTAACTCAAAATACATATAATAAATAATCCTTTAATTTAATAATCATTTTTTGTTGTAATAATATTCTTTTATATATAAACATTTTTTTGAGCATGTATAGATGTTAAATATCCACAATGTGCAATATGGTCATCTTTTATTGTGCATAAGTGATTTTTCCCAAGAAACCTTCACACAGTTGTTTTTTAGTAAAGGCTAATGGTCTTCCATTTTACATGAGTATTTTTTTGATGTATTTATTGGAGGCATAAGAAAATATTGGGGTTGTACACATAGATGATAACATTCTTTGAACACTAGAAGGCTTGCTCTATGGCTTTATTTCAATTGATTTTTTTTTTTAAGAAAGATTGTGAGGGAACATGTAATCTTACCATAGTACATGATGAATTTTTTTGTAGAAAATAGTGAGAGAAAGAAAACCTCTTAAAATTTTAAGAGTTTTGGGACATGGTCAAATGTTCACTAACTTAATTTTCTTCAACTATACATGCACACCATCATGGTTAATATTATGGCTCAAGTATTTCATTTCAAAGACACCAAAGGAACATTTGGATCCCTTGAGAAGGATTTGATGATTAACAAGCAAGTATAAGGCCTAATACACATTGGTGACATGGGCATGGCAAGACTTATTATATATAAATATTTCATCATGAAACAAAAGGAAAAAATGATGGAGAAATGGATGAAAGATGTTGTTTATGATATTTTGGAAGGTGGAAGGTGCATTGTAAAGGAAATGGCATCACCAAGAACCTATAATGGCTTCCATGAGTGCAAACAGTGTTTTGGGAATAACTACCTCCTACATGCTAATTTGGTGATAGACTAAATGAAGGTAAATTTTTGTGAATAACTGAGTGCATTTGAGTTAATCTAAAATGTCCTCAAATATGGTAAAAGGGAAACTTTCCCTTGGTTATTATTTTTTTGAGAGCTCTAAAGATGGGACACATGTGCCAAGTGGCTTATTCCTTGAGGACCATGATAATTGGTGGTGAACAAGGATTGGTACTAGGCGATATGACGTTAGTCACTAGAAACTCTTGAACTATATTGTTTATTTAATTTTCTTGGGAAAATACATGTTGATAGGAACATGTAATAACTGGGAGGATACCTAGGATGATATTAATAATATGATCATGCTAACATTACGAGGGTGCTAGGCCTTAGGAAGTTCTAAATATGGATTGGTTCTTGGATAATACTAATTGCATGTCTAGAGGGATGGGTTATGTAACATCTATTTTTCTAATCCCCAAATTTTCTAATGTAATTAAATGATGATAATGCTAGAGATATAAAATGACTATATTTCAAAGAGTATTTGATGTAAATATATATTTTTCTTTAATTATAAAATTACTAAAACCAAAGAATAAGTACATGCTTATACAAATCCTGATGCGTGGAATGGTAGCTTACTTTGGAAGCTCGTGAGGTAGATTGGGAAGTATCCTATCCTCCATAAATTTAACCCATGATTTTGTTGTTGAACTACTAATTGCCATAATCATTTATGAGGAATGGGTAAGGTTGTACGAGAGAAATAAAGCATGAGATATGTAGCTCATAGCAGCTCAGGATGACTTCACAACCCATGAAGGGGACCCTAGACCTCTCCTACATAAATAAACTCTAGTGGGGAGATTTAATAAAGTGGATGAGTATGTTTCGGAAGTCAAAGGAGGAGTATTGTAGTGATTAAAGATAGAGATCCAAACATTGTGTATGTGAACCCTGTTAGTGTCAGTCTTTCCAGCCTTCCTACAGTGATCAAATATGCTCTTACAAAGTGGTATCAGAGTGTCAAGGTCAAATTTTGTTATTTCAGTGAGTCTTCAAGCAAAATTTGGTCACTAGGCATTAGGTCTAGGGTTTGCCCAAATGTCAGTCCATGTCATCATTCAGCTGAGCCTATCATCATTCAGAGGGTTTTCATTATCATGTCAGTGTCTAATGAGTCATTTTACACCTTATTCATGCTTCAGTTGTGCCTAGGCAAGCTCATTTCCCTCTCCTAGGGTTTTGAAGGCAATTTCTCTTGGATGGTTAAATCACTGGCAAAACTTGTTTCCTGATGTTCATACACCTTCCCCTATCCTTAAAATACCTTATCAAACACTTCCCATCCCTTAGATCCACCAAATTCCTCATTTTTGCGCAAACCCTAGTTTCTAGCTACAACCTCGCAATTTTCTAGGTTTGGCCTGTGTTTTGCCCTTTTGGACCCCTTCCCCTTGCTCAATCTCTGAGATTCCACTTTCCTCTGCTCCCTAACATCCCTCCCTACTCCCAAAAATTTCCCCAAGAATTTAGAAGCCCCCTATCCCCTTCATTTCGCTCCATTTCGACAAAATTCCTTGTTTCACACATCGGGACAAGTTTCACTCAAATGATGTTTCAGAGCAATCAAAGATGAATTTTGGAAAACTGAGAGAGGTTTTTGTCCCAAACACGCCAAAGAAGAAAAACCTCCTTCACTTTTTTCACAGGTGTCATATTTTTAGAGAAATGTCAAAATTACAATCGCCGGATCCAAGGCGGTTGGCCAAGGCACAAAAAAGGAGAAAGAGGCCCAACCCGCTCTGTATCTTGGCTGAGGCCTCTCTCGCTCACCATGATACTCATTATCATCCTCATAGCAGCAAACCCAAGAAATTTTGAGAGTTTTGAAGCATTTTTGGCATTTTTGGGAATTTTACAGGTTTTGACCATTTGACGGGTCTCACCCCGCGCGCGACCCTACATGGGGGCAACTCAGAACGGGGAAAACTTTGCATTTTTGGAATTTTCATGCAAAAATACACTTGCCTATGGATGGGTTTTAGATTTTATGGAGATTTGGGCTTCCAAAAGCTCAAAATACATGCAAATTTTGACTTTCTGCCCCTATTTTGAGTTGCAGAAAGCTGTCTTAGGAGAAATGACGTTTGAGGGGTCAAATCAACTCCAAATTAAAAAATTATGGTGGGGTTGGAAAGTAGACTCGCAGACCTTTCCAACGAGCTATCTTGTACCTGATTTGGACACAGGGAAGGCCCTCAAACAGAGCTGTGAATGTGCGCGACCTATCAGAGTGATGTGCGCGACCTGTCAGGGAAATTTGCCTGTTTTGACCAGTTCGGCCAGCAAAACACTGTTTTCATCTTGGTTGACTTTTGAGGCATGTAAATGATGGATTTTTGTGTAATTTTCATGGCACTTAGATACTTTTACTCTCCTTCATCACTTCTAGAAGATTCTTTGATGTAAATGGTAAATATTTAATGCATGGATAGGTTTCCTAAGTTTTAGAGGCAAGTTGTTTTGACTGCCTATTATCTAGTTCTCAGTTTAGAATTAGTTGAAACAGCTCCTAGGAAGCTGAGCTCGACCCCTAGAGGTGGGGAAATGAGTTAGATCATCTATATTATGCCTTCTCTTGCTCATTTTCATGGTTGGACTCTTGAGGGAGAAGCTCCTATTGTATATTTTACTTGTATCTCTGCAATTTGAGGAAAAGGAAGACCAGGGTTTTGCAGACATCATTGGGATTCTTGTGGACTCTTGTGTTGATGGTGTGTTCTCTTATTGTACTTGTAAGTGTGTTTATGTGTTCCATCCCTTTCTTTACTGCTGCTAATTAAACAAATGAAGTGATAAAGTTTGAATTCATGCATGTCATGCTCAACTTTCAAATTTGTTTAATGTTTATGTTTTCCTCTGTCTAAAGAGGATTCAAAGTCATTGTTTGCCCTCTTTAGCTTCTCTTCTTTCCTCCTTGATCATCCATCTCAGCTAAAGGCATCAGTACAAACTCCTACCTTGCCCCAAAGACCCACCTGCAAAAACTGAGCTCAATCCCCACACCCTGAATTGCACTCCCTCCAATTGCCACCAAAAACCCCAAAAAACTTTAAATCAACCCTCCTTATCAGTTTACTAGCCTAATATCAGTGTTCCTAATTGGGTCAGCTCATCCTATTGAAAGATCTACCGAGTTTGACCGGAGAGAGCCTTCTCCTGCCTCGTAGGGCTAGCTACGAGGCTGAATGGTTTGATGTAGCCTTGAGATTTGTCTATCTCAGCCTAGGTGAAATTTCAATTGCTAACATATTGGCGACCATACTGGGGAGAAAAAATTAATCGTTTGCTCTTTGATGTGTTTGTTTCATAAGTCTTAAACGGAGCCTGAAGTTATGCCAGGTAGCCTTCGAAAACGCTCTTGTTTTACATCAGCGTTAGTAGATAAACACTGCTTCAGTCAATCTCCGTGAGCTTGTGAATATAGCACTTCATTTGCATTTTACCCCAGTACATATATCAAGTTCAGATCTGATTGTTGATAGTGGACAACGATCAGACACTGACAAGGCTGAAATCATTCACTTGGCGACTCCTTTCACTGAAGAATCCAACAACCTATACTTCATGGTGACTTCACTGCAGAGAGATCAGTAACTTTGAGATTTTCAAGATGGATCGGATTGCAAGAAGATACGCTCCCTTGAGCCGAGATCACATCCCTGGTTTTCCAAATAAAATTCCAAAGGTAGATTGGTCAAGGAATTTGCCTACATTTAATGATGATGGTAAGAAGGATGCTGCTCTACATCTGGTGAGATTTCACATGCATATTTGCAAGTTGAAGGTTGATTTTCCTGAAGATTGCTTGATGAAGATATTCTTGGCCACTCTGGAAGGTGCAGCTCAATCCTGGTATGAAAATTTGCCGCCGGCCTGTATTTACTGTTTAAAGGATTTTCATGCTATGTTCATTGAAAGATATCAAGCATCTTATCCATCATTAAATTTGGTTCATGACTGTTGCAAGCATGCTTATAGTTTTATTGAAGGCCTTGAGAAGTTTTATGAAGATGATAATTTTATGGACGTTGAGATTATGGAGGCTCTGTACGAGAATCCATTTCAGCAACATGAAGAGAACCTAGAAGATTCCCATAGAGATGATCATAAGAATTTGCAGCAGGACCAAGATCTTAGTACGATGGGAAATGAAACAATTTCGCATCTTGACAGTCAATGGGAATTGCATGAAATGGATCAGCAGTATGAGGAAAATCTGTATACTCCTTCACTTGAAATCAATGAAGACAATCACTGTTTGAACAAAAGAAAACAAAAGGTATTATCTCCTCTATCTGAAGATGAGATAGATCTACTTTTGAGAGGTCTTGTTCCGGCTCAAGTTAACGCAGATCAGCAGGTTGAAGATGGCCATATGGCTGAAATTGATGAAAGAGAAAATCTGCCCACAGAAGAAGACAACATGCAGATTGAAGAAGACACGACAGCTACTTCAGTTCTAGATTCATATTGTGGTGACCAAGAATACCTTGTGCTGAATCCGGAAAAGGAGGGTTTTGTTGTTGAGGCCATAGACAAAGTTTTTGATCCAAATGTTCTCATGCCATCAGAACAGAGCCTGCATGAGGAGGTAATTCAGTCAGTTCATGAAAAGCAAGATGACATCTTCATTCAAGTAAGTGAAACAGTTCCTTTGGATGAATTTATGGTAGATGATAGAAATGTCATTTTTGCACTTCAAGGACCATATGAAGTTTCTTCTCTTATGATTGATGAATGTAATGAGAATCTGGCTATCATATCATATGAGGAAGACTTACCATGTATTCAATCTACAAAAGATCAGATCATTCAGGATTCCATTTCAGATTCTTCCTCATATGTCTCATGTTTTGAAATGTTATTTCAAGAGGAGATCTTCTCATCTACTTGTTCAGAATTTTTTGAGGACCAAGAACATACTCTTTCCGAAGCACATGATGAAGGCATATCAGAATTTGAAGCAAAGGATACCTTGTTCTTTCAGCAGGAGGTGGCAATGTCAAGTCTTCATGTTTTCCAGGATCCAATAGCAAATTTTTTGCAGCCAGCAGTGATAGTGTTTATTGCAGTATTTAGTGATGAAGGAGAATATGGTCAACTATGTTTTTGGATGCCTAGTGATAGGTTTGTATTGTTGACCAGAAGATCTAATCAGGAGAATCAATCAAGAAGGCATCTGCTTGATTGGTTGCATTGGCATTTTGATATAGTTTGATGTATATAGTCTTGTAAGAAACACCGGTGGTTGTCATCATGATTTCACATCTTGATGGATTACTGCCCTTCTCTTGTTTTAGTTAAGTTAGTCATGATTCATTTGTGTTTGGTCTATTGAGTGAGTTTTTTCAAGTTATTTCAGTTTGCCATCGAGTCGGTTAAGTTTCAGTCAAGTTTTCATTCAATAAATTGTGTCAAAGTTTTGTGTCAAAGGTGTAAATAATGACTCCATCACCCAATGGTTGCAAGCACTGGTCTGCTCTCCCAGAGGTCTGAGGTTCTTGGCACCTCCAAGGAGCTACCATCCCCATTGGAGCCAATGTTAGTGTCAGTCTTCCCAGCCTTCTTACAGTGATCAAATATGCTCTTACAAAGTGGTCTCAGAGTGTCAAGGTCAAATTTTTTATTTCAGTGAGTCTTCAAGCAAAATTTGGTCACTAGGCATTAGGTCTAGGGTTTGCCAAAATGTCAGTCCATGTCATCATTCAGCTGAGCCTATCATCATTCAGAGGGTTTTCATTATCATGTCAGTGTCTAATGAGTCATTTTACACCTTATTCATGCTTCAGTTGTGCCTAGGCAAGCTCATTTCCCTCTCCTAGGGTTTTGAAGGCAATTTCTCTTGGATGGTTAAATCACCGGCAAAACTTGTTT
Organism: Pinus tabuliformis; assembly: GCA_031772625.1. Taxonomy (NCBI): domain Eukaryota; kingdom Viridiplantae; phylum Streptophyta; class Pinopsida; order Pinales; family Pinaceae; genus Pinus; species Pinus tabuliformis. The sequence goes on along the minus strand of CM062818.1, from coordinate 1,432,691,340 downwards.
CCTGATGTTCATACACCTTCCCCTATCCTTAAAATACCTTATCAAACACTTCCCATCCCTTAGATCCGCCAAATTCCTCATTTTTGCGCAAACCCTAGTTTCTAGCTACAACCTGGCAATTTTCTAGGTTTGGCCTGTGTTTTTCCCTTTTGGACCTCTTCCCCTTGCTCAATCTCTGAGATTCCACTTTCCTCTGCTCCCTAACATCCCTCCCTACTCCCAAAAATTTCCCCAAGAATTTATAAGCCCCCTATCCCCTTCATTTCGCTCCATTTCGACAAAATTCCTTGTTTCACACATCGGGACAAGTTTCACTCAAATGATGTTTCAGAGCAATCAAAGATGAATTTTGGAAAACTGAGAGAGGTGTTTGTCAAAAACATTCCAAAGAAGAAAAACCCCTTCACTTTTTTCACAGGTGTAATAGTTTTAGAGAAATGTCAAAATTACAATCGCCGGATCCAAGGCGGTTGGCCAAGGCACAAAAAAGGAGAAAGAGGCCCAACCCGCTCTGTATCTTGGCTGAGGCCTCTCTCACTCACCATGATACTCATTAGCATCCTCCTAGCAGCAAACCCAAGAAATTTTGAGAGTTTTGAAGCATTTTTGGCATTTTTGGGAATTTTACAGGTTTTGGCCATTTGACGGGTCTCACCCCGCGCGCGACCCTACATGGGGACAACTCAGAACGGGGAAAGCTTTGCATTTTTGGAATTTTCATGCAAAAATACACTTGCCTATGGATTAGTTTTAGATTTTATGGAGATTTGGGCTTCCAAAAGCTCAAAATACATGCAAATTTTGACTTTCTGCCCCTATTTTGAGTTGCAGAAAGCTGTCTTGGGAGAAATGACTTTTGAGGGGTCAAAGCAACTCCAAATTAAAAATTCTGGTGGGGTTGGAAATTAGACTCGCAGAACTTTCCAACGAGCTATCTTGCACCTGATTTGGACACCAGGAAGGCCCTCAAACAGAGCTGTGAATGTGCGCGACCTATCAGAGTGATGTGCGCGACCTGTGAGGGAAATTTGCCTGTTTTGACCAGTTCGGCCAGCAAAACACTGTTTTCATCTTGGTTGACTTTTGAGGCATGTAAATGATGGATTTTTGTGTAATTTTCATGGAACTTAGATACTTTTACTCTCCTTCATCACTTCTAGAAGATTCTTTGATGTAAATGGTAAATATTTAATGCATGGATAGGTTTCCTAAGTTTTAGAGGCAAGTTGTTTTGACTGCCTATTATCTAGTGCTCAGTTTAGAATTAGTTGAAACAGCTCCTAGGAAGCTGAGCTCGACCCCTAGAGGTGGGGAAAGGAGTTAGATCATCTATATTATGCCTTCTCTTGCTCATTTTCATGGTTGGACTCTTGAGGGAGAAGCTCCTATTGTATATTTTACTTGTATCTCTGCAATTTGAGGAAAAGGAAGACCAGGGTTTTGCAGACATCATTGGGATTCTTGTGGACTCTTGTGTTGAATCTTATTGTAATTGTAAGTGTGTTTATGTGTTCCATCCCTTTCTTTACTGCTGCTAATTAAACAAATGAAGTGATAAAGTTTGAATTCATGCATGTCATGCTCAGCTTTCAAATTTGCTTAATGTTTATGTTTTCCACTGTCTAAAGAGGATTCAAAGTCATTGTTTGCCCTCTTTAGCTTCTCTTCTTTCCTCCTTGATCATCCATCTCAGCTAAAGGCATCAGCACAAACTCCTACCTTCCCCAAAGACCCATCTGCAAAAACTGAGCTCAATCCCCGCACCCTGAATTGCACTCCCTCCAATTGCCACCAAAAACCCCAAAAAACTTTAAATCAACCCTCCTTATCAGTTTAATAGCCTAATATCAGTGTTCCTAATTGGGTCAGCTCATCCTATTGAAAGATCTACCGAGTTTGACCAGAGAGAGCCTTCTCCTGCCTCGTAGGGCTAGCTACGAGGCTGAATGGTTTGATGTAGCCTTGAGATTTGTCTATCTCAGCCTAGGTGAAATTTCAAGCGCTAACAAACCCTAGAACCCTTTTGAACTAATGAACCATATATTTTTAAGCCTATAAACCTATAAATTTGTGATTAGAAACTAGATAGCAGGCTCCAAACTTGAGTTGTGATAGTTAAGGAAACTAATGAAAGAACCTCCACCTAATTGTGATAGACCAAGAAGAACAAAACCCCTTTGACTTTGTTTATGCACATGAAGCACTAGAGAGAGAGAGAGAGAGAGAGATGATCTGTAAGGGAATCATAGGGAGTGGCAAAGGGGTTTCCCTGTGTGTTGTACAAACACTTAGTGGCCATATATTTCTAAATATTTAGTCCATACTCAATGATTTAGAAGTGAAATCCTTGTTTCCTAGCCATTGCAGGATATTGGATTTCATTCTCTATCCTTTAATTGACCTTTGGTGCATTACCTTGAGTGAAGCGTCCATTAAACATTGTATTTAGATTGGGGGTGGGAAACTGCAAGAAATTTGTAGTTTAGTTATGCCTATAATTGGGTGGAAAGTGGTATACCCATATTCAATTTCTAGTAGAATTAAATGGAATGGATAAATGTATTTTACTTCTTTGGATATGAAATTTTAATGTTGTTCAAGGCTTTATGTTTAAATACTATGTTGGATTTATCATGTATGTATGCATTTGTGGGTCGAAAGATGTTATTTATATTCATGTTGATTTAGCATAACTTTCTTAACTAATGATTTTAATTCATTTTATGAGTTAGAATGTTGTATGCAAATGGAATCCACTAACTTTGTTCTCTATGATTATGGTGTGGTATGTATTCTTGAATTAAGACTTTATCCCTGGGTTATACTGGTTTTATATTAATAAATATTTATTTAATTTTTATGAATGTTACCATGATGAAACACTATGCATATTAAAGCAGTGAAGTAAGTCTTGCATGAGGGATGGGAGCTTTAGTCTTTGACTTTCGTGGATATGTGTAATTTGAATTCAATGTGGTTAAAGGTAAAAAAAAATGTTCCATAACCAGATGAAAATGAGAGATCATAAAGGAACTAGGCAAGGTTTCCATGCTTCTTTAGAAATATGGATTTTGGAGACCCTAGACTTAGCCCCTAGCCACATCGATTAAGAGGATCTATGACCAAGAGATGGATGTAAAAAGGGTCTTATTGGGATATTGGGTCCTAGAGGTTTACTAAAGAATATTTTGTGGAAATTCCTTGATATGGGGTGGCCTAGGTGACAAAACATCAAATGACGCCCCTGTTCTCTTTTAACAAGGTCGTCAATTGATGCCCATGGATTTTAGATTAATTATTAATACAATAGGTAACAAACATGCCCATATATTTTTTCAGATGCAAGACAACGTTAATTTGTTTCCACATGTTTGTTAATGTTTCATGTAACATGTTTCTAGGCATGTTTATTAATGTTTGTTTCTGAACATACTTATTAATGCTTGTTAATAATATGCATTCTTATAATGTGTCAACAATTATAAAATCGTGGCATCAATTTTATAGATGAATAATAATAATCTTACTTATGCGTGATCCTTTGACATTGCTATTGGCAAAAAAATTATAATTTCATTGGTGAAATCATCGCATATACTCATTATGGGGTAGTTTAATTAATAAATATTTTGGTTTTTTAAGTTGGAACTGGACTATACAATACAATATTGACTGAGATTGTGTCATTTGATAAAATTAAAACAGAAGAAATCTAAAGACCTACGTTGATGCAGAGTGTGGAGCTTTGCACCATGGAAACATTCTACCATGTAGACGAAGAAATCTCTTTGAATAACATATTAGGTTATGCAGACGATGTGTGTGTTGAGTATGCAGGAGAAGATGTGCGTAGGGGGTGGAACGCAGAGGTTTGGAGGAGGAAACAAGGAGGTGGGGCCTGGATGTGCAGAGGTGCGGAGTGCAAAGGCATAAATGATAGGGTGGCACCTCTACACTCATTTTACATTGTGTGGGGTGCAAATATTGAGTTGTGTGGAAGTGCAGAGAATGGTGATTTCTCCACACTCCCACATAGATATTGGGAAAATAATTTACAAGTAAATGGACAAAATATTGAATGATGAAGTTCAATGCAACTTGGCTTCCTCATGGAGTGTAGTTCATGAGGCCACCAAGAATTCATTGGAAAAATGGAAAATATTTCAAAATATTTTCCATTCCCAAATACTCTATTTTCTATGTATTTTGATTTTTGGTTGCAATGTCATACATTAAATACTTGTTGCATATCACTCTCTAGTTCACATAAAGTGAGTATGTGTGGACGCACATAACACATTCCCTAGGTTGGAGGATGGATTGATCCTCGAATTGCATCATTTTAATGAGAGAATCCACATGATACCAATAATTCTCATCAAAAGAAGTGTGGTGACCTTCCATCACCAATCGATGAATGATTGCCAAAGTCTTCACAATGATCCTATAGTTATTGGCCTCAGTTAGCTGCATTTCAAAACTATTCATTACTAGGATGTACACTGCATCCTCTTCCACTGCAAAGGACAACACTACCACATGTTCTTCCTATGGAGGACTATTGTCATTAGAAGTCACTCTACTAATTTGTATGGAGATGGAAACAATGCATTGAACCTCCACTGAAGCCAATCTCTTTAGTATATCAACTAATTTACTTACCCAAGATTTAGTCTCTATTTTTTTCTGATTTCGATATCTAAGAACATAAGGCACAAAACAAAGATTAAAAGCATATGAGTGCAAAATCGTTGTTGAAATGATTCTTTGCACTTCCACACATGTGAAGTCAGAACCACAACTAACCAATTTGATTTCCAAGCAAAAGAAATTAAACAATTAAAAACCAATTAGCTTTTACTATTTACAAGGAGAAATGATTGTAATTTTTATCCTATCAATTGCACAAGAATGGGATTCACTATGTTTATGCTACTGCATATTGTCTATTAAGGGTAAGTGTTCAGATAATTGTGTTGGATAGATCATGGGAGCTTTTGGTTACTAGTGGAGGTGGTTTTGTTATGCATATTACCACTACATATCAAAATATAGTGGTAATATTTGATCAAATAGACTATAGGGCTTTGCATCTACCCTCACCAAGTGGTCATTGTAGAAATGAGCCAAATGATAAAGCACTCACCCATGACTGTTGGAATCACTCCATCAAATAAAATATCATTACTAACATGGTGAGGTTGTTGATGGTATGGACCAATTATTGGTGTTCCTCGAGTGCTTTTCTTGCCAACTCCATCTTCCTTTCATTTAAAATAAAATACTTTTCAAAGTATAATTCAATTATTTCATAAGCTATTTACTTAGAAAAATTATATTATTTTAAAACATTTAGACAAAAATTTATTTCAATGAACCTCAATGATCAACAATCTTGAAGATTTAAATCTCTTCAATAAATTAAAAGAATGAAGGTTGTATTTTCAAGCATAATATAATAAGATAATGCTCTCCGTAGAGATAAGTAATTAATTACTTTATATTAATTAGGTAATTTATTCAAATTTTAAATTAATTAGGAAATGAATTAATTACTCTTTTCTGAGAAACTCTAATCGTGCAGAATGCGGAGGAAGTTCATTGTGCAGAATGAGGAGGTCCCTTTGCACTCCACATAATGAACTTCCTCTACTCTCAACACAAAAGTAATATTTATCATACTATTTTACAGATATTCAATAAATTAATCACAAAATAAAACATTCAAATAAAATAACTTTAAATCAACCTTAAAAATTAGAGTCACGATATTTAAAAAAATAGAAACCAATTTTAAAAACACTATCAAAACACATGCCTCCTTATCTTAACAGTCTATTCCTCCTAGACTTGATATTCGTACTACTAGTCACAAAGTACTATGAATTGCTTCACACGACTTATTTACGTTAAACACTATAAAATTCATACCCAAAACAGTTACATGAATATAATGTATGACTACCACTAATTAATGTTTTAAAGTTGTTGAGCGATCATGCCTCATTGAAGTACGGAGATGTGGGAGTGTAGAGGTTTATGTTCCTTGTTTCAAACAATGTACCGAGTCAAAACAATTGCATTAAATAACATTGCACAAAAACCGAAATGCTTGCATCGCGAAATTAATTCCTTTCTTTTCTAGTTATTGTGACTAGTTATTTGCTTTCATTGTGTGAAGAGTTTTGTTTGGAAAAATTTCATTGTGCAGAGAGATTTATGCAGAGAGGTTTTGTGCAGAGACTTTTGTGTGGAGAGCTTTCATTATGTGGAGAGATTTCATTGTACGGAGATTTCCCCACACTCCGCACAATCCCTAATCAATTAATTAGTGGTAGAGGTAAGAACTATGTTGTATTGCAGCAATATGAGTAAATGCATATTATTATATCATTTATTTTTTATTTCTTAAAATAAAAAATAGTACATTGTACTATTAAAACTACAAGGAGAAGCAACCTTGTACATTCATATTTAGAAAACATTCTTTACATTTTCATCTTAACCTTATTTGAACCCTTTCTCATCTTTTTAAACGATATTTTTAATTCAAATGTTATATGAGGAAATCTAATTTCATATTTAAAACATGGAACAATAACTTTGTTTACACATCAATCTTTGAATCATGCACCAAACCAAAACGTTGAAATATAATTTTCATATTTGTTAAAAATTTCTGATAACCTTTACATTTCTAAATTTAGGGTTCTATGATCCACATTGAATAATTAAGAAAATATTTTTGGTAGTTTTGTCAAAAAAAAATTGTCGATGTGTTTCGAACCATTTAGTGTGGTTCATCGTTAGGACAAGATGAAGAGGTAGATCATGGCACTAGTTTAAATAAAGTGCAATGTAGAGACCCTCAGTCAAGCTAACAACTATGATAAATGTCTAGTAATTATTGAGATCAAATTATATTAAACAAAACCTTTACATTTTTCCAAAAGGTTTGAGGTTTAAAATGAAAAAAAAATCTAAGAGATTGTAAATTTGTTTATTTAGGTTAATCAATTCTCTTAAAATAAAACTCATTTGAAATCAATTTAAAAATATTTTTTTATCCTCTAATAAAAAATAGAATAAATAAAACTTCACAAAAATAAATATTACTTTAGATTATTTATTTAATCAAAGTATTTTTTTTTTTTTTTTAATTTAGTATTTATAAATTAAAATAGTAATAATATTATATATATAATAAATCATATATAAATGAAACATGATAATTATTAATATATAATATAGATATTATTAAGCTTCAAAGGTTAGCTCAATTAGTTGAGTCCCTGTCGTTAAAGAACCTTTCCTATTGAGAGGTCACATGTTCAATTTTTCCAACACGTCAACGGTTAGACTCTGTGCTTGAGTTGGTAGAAAGTGATCCCTTCTGTTGGATCTCCTTGGTAAAAATATTCCATAGATGATCACCGATCTTTAGATTCCGTGAACCACATAGAAAAATAATATATAGGTATTATTAAATAAAAAAATATATACAATTTCAGTAGATTTAATAGTTAAAAATAGGTTTTTTTGTTAAAATTAAAATAAATAGAAGATTATATAAATGAAAATTTTTACTTGAGTAATTCTCGGTTTCACTGATGAGGTGATTGTGTAATGATAGGAAATTTGTAATAGTCCCTATTGGTTAAATTGTTGTAGCTCGAGAGACAAAATGTATTAGAGAGTCATTGATTGACCTTGACTAATAATAGTATTCCAATCTGTTGTCTTGTAGAGGTTTCCTTAACACAATAGGGTTTTTCCATGTACACCTTCTGTTTATATTTTGTGAATTCAATTTCCTGTTTGATTGTGTATTTTTCCTTCTTATTAATTTAAAATTACAGGCTCAAAATACTAACATGTGGTATTAGAGCCAAGTAATTATGAGGGTTGTGAGATGAAAATAGAAAAATCCATGAGAAATATAATCTTACAAAGCAAGTTATGAGGTGGGAGCTACAGTAGAGACAACAAGCTGGAAAGTGGGGAATCACTACAAAGAGAAGAAAACTAGTAAGGGAAGTCAATCTTAGTCGTTGGATTATGGATGAGCTACTGCAGGGAGAAATATTTCATGCAGTGCATGAAATAAAATGCAAATTTAAACAAAAACACAGAGTTACAATGAAAACTAAAACTTCAATTCATTAATAACAAATACTAAAAAACTATTTACATGCATAATGAAAATAAACTAGCTCGAGCAATGGTAGCTATCACTGAGAAGAGATATGTCCGCTACGTGTATTCTAAATTGTGTTATAGTGAGGATCGAAGGCCTTTTTATTACTGAGGAACAATGGAAAACCATAAACATCTAAAAACCTAACCCTAGGAGATGAAGTGCCAAAAGTCCATGGGCCCCGTTGGGGTTAGTTGGTACATGAATTTCCGAGGGTCGTAACATTGGCATACGATCTTGGTTTGATTTCTACGATACCTCGTTAGAAATATCTATCTGGGGACTACAACTTTAGACAATAGACCTTTACCCATGGCTATGTGTCTTCCTGTTTTCAAAAAATACATTGTTTAAGGCCTCAAAATGACTCTAAAAGTTTAGGACCTAAAAAACTACCAAAAATAGTAAACTATGCTACAATTAAGGAAACTAATATAAAAAATGGTAGGTTCCAAGTGGAACATGTGGGTGGTCAATAATATCCACTTGGATCACCACAAATGGTCACCACGAGTGTCAACTGAGGAAACTGTAAAGGAGTAGAGTGGGGGTTGACTTATTTATTTATTTTTAAACAAATGGAGTCTCTACATAGACGTAAGAGAGGAAAGGTCATGTCTAGCTAGGGGATGATTTTTTGAAGATTCTGCCACAAAACTCTAGCATCCATTAAAGTGGGAGGCAGCGGTCTGCTTGCGCAAAGAAAAACATAGACTAGCAGAGCTTGCCCAGAAACCGTAGCCACTGTTGTGAAATATGTCGGGCCCAAGAAAAATAATTTAATGTTTTTTAAACAGTTTAAAATTTCGATGGGAAAGAAAACAAGAAAAATAAGTAAATACTTAAGAAATTACAATGGTGATGAACTTGCTTCCTTAGAATTTGAACAATATTACAAGGATAAATGGATTGTTAGACACAAAACCATTATCTATACTCAGGAAAAATGACATTTCTAAAATTATGAATATGACTCTTATTGAAAGATTCATAAGCATGATAAAAAATGATAATTTTCAAAAGGAGTTGTCGGCAGACAAAGTGTCCACTACTTGTTTTTTGGTAAACATATCACCTTTAGTTTGTATTAATTGTAAAATTCCCGAAGAATGTTGGTCACCTCAGTCTTGTGACTATTCATACTTATTTTTTTTTTCATTGTGATGCCTATGCTCTTGTTCTAAAGGATAAATTTTCTAAATTAGACCCAAAACAAAAGGTTATTTCTTTGTTTGGTATGATGATTCTGTTAAAGGATACATGTTGTGGGATCCTTTTGTGCATATTATCATCATCAATAGAGATGTAACATTTGATAAATCTTCTCTTCTAAAAGCAGATGTTGAAAAATTTACACACGAATAGTTATTACATAATCAACAAATTCAGTTGGAGACTCAACCATTTTCAGAAAATAGGAAGCAAGAAGGAGCTTCTGAATAAAAAGGTAAAGAAGAGATAAAGGAAAGTGTATAAGCTCGTTAAATAGTCACTCTTAGGAGGTCTACAAGGGAAAGAAAACCTCCCAAGAGGTATGAATATTCTATTTCATCTATTTCCTTAATTAGGAGGACGGGGAACCTTCTTATTATTTGGAAGTAATGAATGATGTGGATAGTGAAAAATGGAAGAAGGCTCGAGGAAATAGATTCCTTAACTAGGAAAAAGAATTGGGATCTTGTAGAGCTTCCTAAAATGAGAAATGTTATTGTATGTATATGGGTATTCAAATTGAAGAGAAATGTTGATGGAAATATTGAAATGGCTAGTAGCAAAAGGGTATTCTCAAACAGAAGGTTTCAACTTTCGAGAGATGTTTTCACCAATTGTAAAACTTGTTTCTATTCATACAATGTTGTCACTAACCGCATTACTTGACCTTGATTTAGAGAAGTTAGATGTTATAACAACTTTTATTCATGGAGATTTGGATGTGGAGATATATGTGGAACAACCAGAAGGTTTTTTATATGATCAAAGGCGGAGATTTTTTTTGAAATCTCAGGAAATGATCGTATTGTATGAGACGATTACCTAGAAAATGGTACAATAATTTTGATTCCTTCATGATGAGCCAAAAATTCACTAAAAGTGAATATGACAATTGTGTGTACTTAAAAAGTTTCAATGGTATATTCATTAACTTGGGTTTTGTACATTGACGATATACTTTTTGCAAGAAAAATCATGGAAGAGATTAAGATGTTAAAGACTCTGCTGGGTAGGACATTCGATATGAAGGATCTTGGAGTTGTAAAATAGATATTATGCATGGAGATACATAGAGACATGAAAAATGGAAAGATCTAGAGTTATCACAACAAAAGTATGTAAAGAAAATACTTGTAAAGTTTGGGGTGAACAATATGAAACCTATTAATGTTCCTTTGGCTTCCCATATTTTTATTTGGGTTTAAGTCCTAGTATTGGTGAATAAAAGGAATATATGTTGTGTTAGTAGTAGGTTCATGGAAAATCCAAGAAAAGAACCTTGATGAGTAATGTAATGGGTGATTTGGTATTTGAGAGGCACAAGTGACCATTTGTTACCAACTCACAAAATAGAAGAAAAGATAGATCAATGACTTGAGAAATAGCCTATTCGAGGGGGAAAGCTCCTTTAAATCACATAAATTAACAATTATTGGATGATACAAAAGAGAAGACCTCCTTTCCATATATAGGAGTCTAAGGGCATACAACATAATTATAGCCTACATAGCAATAATAATGTAAGGGCACAACAATAACAATAGTTGGCTTCTATGGGGAACAAAAATAAAAATATGGGGGATATATTAATAGTAACATTAAGGGGACTACACTATTATCATAGGAACCTAACATGCCTCTCTCTAAAAAAAGTGTTGTCATCAACGATTGAGTAGTTCTAGATGCTTTTGTATAAAATTATCATCCTCCCATGTGGAATATTCAATAGGTAAGTTCTTCCACTTAATGAGATACATTGAAAATTATTGATTCCATAGCTTTCAGGTTCTTGTTTTCGTGACTGCTCAGGCTCAAATATGATTTTTCCTTCTTTGTCAAGTTCCAGCAATATTGCTTGAACTAGGAGCTTGTCACTGATATCCTTCTTTAAGCATGAAACATGGAAAGCTGGGTGTACTCGAGAAGATGCATGAAACTCCAATTTGTATGCCATAGTACAAATATTTTGCAACACCTTGTAAGGACCATAGTACTTGGGTGATAATTTATTACCCTTCTTAGATTCCTTCATGGAAATTTGTTTTATGGTTGTATCCAGTTGCCTACATCAAAATTATTTCATTGGGATGTTGATTCATTTGTTGTTTCATTCGATTCTACACCAGAGTGAGGTTATCCTTTAAGATTTGGAGAACTTGTTGTTGATGCTTGATGTGATCTTCCACTACATGAACCTTAGAAATTTATCTTGAAGATAATGTGATGGACGATGGATGATATCCATAAAGTGCCATAAATGGGGTCATTTTTGATACAGTATGGAAGGAAGTGTTATACCACCATATAGCTAGAGGTAAGCACTTAACCCATTGTGGTTTTTTATTAAATACAAAGTAACGAAGACATCCTTCCAATCATTTGTTCACTATCTCAATTTTCCCGTTAGATTGGGGATGATAATATGAGCTATGAGCTAACTGAGTACCAAGACAAGAAAATAATTCCACCCAAAAATCTCCAGTGAAAATGGGATCTATGTCACTTACAATAATCTTTAGGTTTCCATGTAGCATTTGAATTATTTTCATAAATGCAGTAGCAACTATACTATCTTTAAAAGGATGAGATAATGCATAAAATCTGCATACTTTGTAAGTCTATCAATTACCACCATGATGACACTCTTTCTTTTAGACTTGGGTAAACCTCTGATAAAATCCATTAAGACCTCTTCCCAATGATAACTAGGAATGGCTAAAGGTTGTAATAGACTTGGGGTCTTAATTGGAAAACTAAACATTCTGCTACACACTTCTGAATATCATATTTAAGGCCCTCCCAAAAAATTTCTTCTTGATCCTGTAATAAGTTTTTAAACATCCTGAGTGCCCTCTTAAGGGGGAGGTGTGCAATTCTGAAAGAATATTTTGTTTGAGTTGGGAATTCTTACAAATATATACGTGATTTTTAAACCATAACGAATCATTTTTCCAGCTAAATGTATCAAATGTACTGGGGTCTTGCTGCAACTTTTGAATGAGTGTCCAAACCTCTTTGTCATTCTTCTATTCATTCCTTGCTTCGGTTATCCAATTAGGCTGGAAAATGGAAATGGCATAATGAAATGCTTCCAAATCCTCATCCTTTCTTGAGAGTGCATATGCAATAACATTTTGCTTCTTTTTTTTGTATATGATTTCAAAGTCATAATCCAACATCTTTGTGACCCATTTTTTCTGCTCTTCGGAAGATGATATTTGTTCTAAAAGGTATTTAAGACTATCATGAACTATTTTTACCTTGAAGTGTCTTCCATTTAGGTAAAGTCACTAATGCTTTAGTGCATGTAGTATTTCCAACATTTCCTTATCATAAATAGTTTTTTGTAAATACTTTCCTTTGATTGGACAACTTGTCTCCCTTCTTGGATTAAAACAACTCCAATTCCATTTCCTAAGGCATCACATTCCACAATAAAGGTTTTTGTGAAGTTTGGCATAGCTAAGACCGATGCTTGGCACATTGCCTCTTTAAGATGTTCAAAGGCGTTAGTTGCTTTTAGAGTCCAAGAAAAAGCATCTTTATTCAATAATGTTATTAGAGGTGATGCTATTCTCCCATAATTCTTAACAAAATTGCGATAATATCCTATCAACCTGAGAAATCTTTGAAGATACTTTATGGTTGTGGGGATTTTCTATTCCTTAATGGATTTAATTTTGTTAGGGTCTACCTTAACACCTTAATGAGATACAATATGACCCAAATATCCCACCTCCTATACTCCAATGGAACATTTGGAGTTTTCTTCATATAATTGTTTCTCCTCCAATAGTTTGAGCACCCTGTCAACATGTTGAACATGATCCTTCCAAGACTCACTATAGATTAGTATATCATCAAAAATTACTAACTCAAATTTTCTTAGGAAGGGTTTGAAAAGGGAATTCACCAAACCTTGAAATGTGGAAGGTGCATTAGTAAGTCCAAAGGGCATGACCAAAAATTCATAATGATCCTCATGAGTTTTGAATGTTGTTTTCAGAACATCTTTAGTGTTCATCCTAATTTGATGATATCTTGAACAAAGATCCATCATGGTGAATTAAATTGCACCATGTAATTCATCCAAAAATTCTTCAATGACAGGAATGGGAAATATATCTTTAATAATGAGCTTATTGAGCTCCCTATTATGCAAACACATATGCCACGATCCATCCATCTTTTGCACCAATGCTACTGGAGAAAAGAAAGAACTTTGACTAGATTGAATTATACTGATCTCTAGCATTTCTGCAATCATACATTCAATTTCACTCTTTTGGGCATAGGGATATATGTAAGGCCATGGAGGAACACTTCCTGGAATCAAATGAATAACATGATCATGATCATGGATAGGTGGGAGGCCTTTGGGAGTCTCAAATACCTTGGAATGATCGTCCAAGTCTTTTTGGAGATTTGGAGAAATAAATGATTTCGATGTTTGAATCTCTAGTGAGAATAATTATGAAATTACACCCCGTTGTTATTTATTTAGAATATTTGTCATGCCATTAGAGCTAATTATACATGATTTCCTTGCAATACCCATTAATTGAACTTCCTTTCCTTCCCAAAAAAATTTCAAGAAAAGTTCTTGAAAATTAAAAACTATCATCCCCAAAGATTGTAACCATTAGACTCCTAGTACAAAATCAACACCACCCATTGGAATGAGAAGCATCAGGCTATTCAATACATATTCTCCCATGGTTAGCTTGATATTGTGTTGCTTTCCAGAGAAATTTATAGTTCCTCGATTTTCAACCATCACTTGACACTCTGGTGCTGGATATAGGAATCAATTCAATTCCTTGGCTATTTTACGATGAATAAAATTATGGGTAATACCAGAATGAATCAACACTATTACCCTTTTCTTCTTGATATTTCCTTTTATATTAAGAGTTTGAGGAGTGGTAATTCATGCCAATGCATTACAAGCTATGGTCAAATTCATTTCTTCTCTCCTTGGGGTTGGTTCCTAGTGTATAACCTCCTCTTTTGATGTTTCTTGTTCCTCTTCTTCCTCCTCTTCACAATCTATGTAAAATAATTTCTTCTTAGTAGACTTATGACCATTAGTGAATTTTCTATCACAATTGTAACAAAGTTGTTTTGCTATTTTTTCCCCAATTGTTGTGGTGTCAACCTTAGGTTGTGGAGCACTAGGAGTAGAAACACTTCAATCTTTATAGCTATGAGTGGTAGAATTCTTTATTGCCATAATTTTTCTTTCAACTAAATTCATTCTCTAATGAATCAGGTTCCCAAAGGTAAACCTCATTTTGGAAGTTATCCTTTAAAGTCCATATGAATACATCAACCTTATGCTCCTCTGGAATATCAATTACCTTGATATTGAATTTTTGGAAGCACTCAATGTGCTTTTCGATTAAACCTTTTTGTTTGAGATTTATCAATTGGCTAAAGAAGGCATTGCTCATTGTATCCTCATAATGTGGTATTATTTCCTCTGTAAAAATTGACCAAGTGAAAAGTGGTTCACGAGAAAAAATACATCGATACCATACAAATTAATTGGATTCTAAATATAAAGATGCAATGAGAACATTTTTTGTGTGTTGCACATCATAGAGATCAAAATATTACTCCATCTATAGTATCCATGTTATTGGATCATTGTCATCAAAATTGCTCATATCAATCTTTGTAATGTGGTGGGTCTTAATCCCAACATTGGAGTCTCTAAAATCATAATTAATATTCCTTTTGTCCTCATCATGATTTTCATAGATTACCTTGTAACCGCTGAGAATATTTTCTTGCAACAAATTTGTCAAACCTTCATTCAAACCTTTCCTCTCTAATTTTAAAGCTTCCATACCCCCTTTTAAACTATCCATGTCTCCCTCTATTTTTTTCTCTAAACCATCCATGTATCCTTTTATTTTTTTCTCTAAAACATCCATCTTAACATTCATCACTCCCAATTCATTTTTGGTTGCTCTTCGGGAGAGTGAAATTTTTTGCACTTGATCCTATAACTTTGATATATCATGTTGCATTTCTTCCTCTTCTTCATGCATCATATTAGAGATTTATGGTTTCTTACTGGGTGTGTTCATTATTTATTATTTCAGGGCATATTGGAATAAAATAATTATATATAGGCTTCTCTATTCCCTTTGAATCACTTAAAACTTATTCTTTAAATAAAATTTATGTAAATTAAAAATATATATACACACCTTTTTCCTTATTTTTGGAGCTAGATATTGAAACTACTATATCTCTATAGTTTTAGTTCTCCAAGATCTGAAATCCAGTCTTGTGGTATCCCTTTGAGTCTTCTTTCCAACGCCACAAGTTATAACACAATTGGATTCTTCAATATAAAGTTACACCCAATTTCCCATGATGACCTAATTATGGATTGGTTCAATAGAGCGAACTTGTATGGAGTTCCACCTACCACTTGTTTGACCTTCGGCCCTAAAAATGATACAAAGAAAACTAAATTCTGTTTAATTTCAATCACTTTTTACGAAATTCAAATCGGATGCTCCGAGAGAAAGTTATGATGAATTTCCCTAGGACTCTTGTTTGAGATTGAGTTTTGAAGCTTGAAAAAACCATAACTTCTTTGGACCATATCTAAGAAAATATAGCAAAACAAGGTCTAAAATTCAGAAAAAAAAAAAAAAAAAAACAATATATATATTTCATCTCTATGTAGTCGGAATTTTAGTTTCTAAAGCCTCGTAAAAAAACGCTATAGAGAAAATACTAAGATGACCTGTTTGAAGTAGTGAAACCCTAGAATCCAAAGCTCTGATACCAAATGTTATGCAACCAGCTCACAAAATAAAAGAAAAGATAGATCAGCGACTTGAGAAATAGCCTCTTTGAGGGGGAAACCTACTTTATGTCACATTAATAAATAATTCTTGGATGTTACAAATGACAAAACCTTCTTTCTATATATAGGAGTCTAAGGGGTCATAATATAATTAGAGCCTACATAATAATAATAATGTAAGGCCACAACAATAACAATAGCCAACTTCTATGGGTGACAATAACAATATGGGGGCTACATTAACAATAACACTAAGGGGACTACACTATTATTATAGGGACCTAACACCATTGTATCATATTTAGTGGTTGTGATGATTCTGTTTATGGATATGATGATTCAAATTATGCTAGTTACTTGGACAAGAGGAGATCTACTTCAAGTTATGTATTTACTCTTGCATGTGGAGAGATGAGTTGGATTTCAAAGATTTAGGAAACAATTGCTTTGTATACTGCTAATGAAAAATATGTAGCTGCATCACATGCCTATAAAGAGGCAATCTGGTTAAAGGGTCTACTGGGTGAGCTTGGAAGGATACAAGAGAAAGTGAATATATTCTGTGATAATCAAAATGTTATTCATTTGGATAATAATCCATCATATCACAACAAGAATAAACATACTGATATGGAATACCATTTTGTAAGATAGGTAATTGATGGCAACAAGGTGGCTCTCAGAAAGGTCCACACCAAGGAGAATTGTGTAGACATGTTCATTAAATCAATTTTGATAGAGAAGCTACGATGATGTTTGGCTTCTCTTGGCTTGTAGGAAAGATGATGAATAGGCATGGACAAGGGATTAGGATTTTTTTTCAAGGTGGAGATTGTGAAAATGAAAACAATTAAAAGATTATGTAAATGTAATTTCTTACTTGAGTAAATCTTGGTTTAACGATTAGATAGTTGTATGATGATAGGCAGTTTGTAATGGTGCCTACTGATTAAAATGTTGTATCCTGAGAGAAAAAATATATCGGAAAGTCATTGATTAACCTTGATTAATAAAATAATTTCAATCCTTTGCTTCATAGAGGCTTTCTTGACACACTGTTAATGTTTTACAAAATACATTTTATGTTTCTATTTTGTGAATTCAGAATCCTATTCAACTTTGCATTTTTCCTTCTTATTTTAAGAACTCAAAATACTAATACTTTTATAAAAAAAAAAAAAAATATTGGAAAAAAGATAAAATAAGTAAACTTTAATAATCAAATAATTACATAAAACTCTCATACAGCAATTTAATATCTAACACTTATATATATAAAAGATAATTGACATAAATTAAATTAAATAAACTATTTTTATTATAATTTAGATTAAAAGATATATAAATATTAAAATATATATTTTTAAAAATTATAATTTTAAATAATTATTAATTAATATATTTACGTAATTTTTCCTATGTGAATAAGCGTTTTTATAAACATTAAAGTGAATCAAAATACTAATACTTTTATATAAAAAATCACAAAAAGAGTATTGGAAAAAAGATAAAATAGTTAAACTTTAATAATCAAATAATTACATAAAAATCTCAAAACATTACTAATTAACATAAATTAAATTAAATAAACTATTTTTATTATAATTTAGATTAAAAGATATCTAAATATTAAAATATATAATTTTAAAAATTATAATTTTAAAGAATTATTAATTAATATATTTACGTGATGTAATAAGTTTTTTTTTTAACATTAAAGTGAATTAAAAAAATAAGTAAAATTGTTTTTTCCGTGTTATTTTATGTATATAGAAATATAAAATTTTAATTTTAATTTTATATTTATATATGGAAAATATTTTTAAAATTATATATATTTGTGTGTTATGTGCTTGTTTCTACATAAAATTATGAAGAGTGGTTGTATTTAAAGGGTTTTTAAGTCAAGTATGGAAGAGATGAAGAGATGTTAGATCTAAGGTATCGTTAGGATTTGGTCCACCTTTCGAACCAACTAATGTGGTTCATCGAACTTTGCCCTCAACTAATGTGGTTCATCGAACCTTGTCCTCAACATGAACCACATTAGTTGGTTCGACACATCACCAAATCCTAATAATGTGATTAATACATTAGTTGGTTCGACACATCACCAAATCCTAATAATGTGATTAATACGAAAGATGATATCTAGATGAAGAGATATTGTAATGTCCTATCTTGTTATGTAAGTCAAACTACATAAAATAAAATTGAAAAAAATAACTCCACTTTTTGAAAATTTATGGTTATCTATATATATATATATATACTTGAGAAGTGGGATCAAATCTTCTGAAGTGCAAACCTTTTTTTAGCGTGAAAAGAGATTTGATCCCTTTTAACTCTTGGT
This sequence comes from Pinus tabuliformis, assembly GCA_031772625.1. NCBI lineage: Eukaryota > Viridiplantae > Streptophyta > Pinopsida > Pinales > Pinaceae > Pinus > Pinus tabuliformis. The sequence continues at coordinate 1,432,672,749 of CM062818.1, read as the reverse complement.
CACTCTGGACAATATAAGCTTTAATTTTTTTATCTAATATATTAATGTGTTGTATAATTATATTTTAGGTTTTGTAGTTTTTATTGCTAAATTCAATAGAAGATAGTTTAAAATATATTTTCAAATATATAAATGAATTTAGCATCCTGATGTATGGAGCACTAAAAAAATTGTGTAGAGTTCATAGTTCAAATTTAAGATTCCTATAAATCCATATTAAATTTACAAAAAAATTGATTGGAAAAAAAAAAAAAAAAAAAAAAATAAATAAATAATAATTAGAATAAATATTGTAACTAAATATTTTCCAAATGATTTTATTCAAAATACATTTTTTAGAAATAAAAAATATTTAAATTATATAAAGATTACTATTCAAACTTGTGAGGTTAACAAATACTTATCCAATTTCAACCAAATTTAACCATACTTACCTTAATTTTAATAAAAGGAATTCCTAAACCATTTTCGCTCACAGTAACTCCATCTTGAACTTCACCAAAATACAAATACAAGAGATTGTTTATATATATATAGAGGTGGTATTCTCAAATATAAAAGATAAACGATATATGCCTTTTCAAACTACAACCTGTGGAGCATTGAGCGTATAATACAATGCAAAGAAGGCAGTCGAGAGGGCTTTATTATGATAGGCAAATTCACATAATCCACATACATAGTCGACGTACAGCTAAAATGAAGAGCGATAGTAATACGAAATATCGAACGTAAGGAAATAAAGCTATTAGGATATGATAGGACAGGAGAAGGATTCAGTATGGTGCCTGGCCGACTACATTTCCCGGCGGGTCGTAGTTGCAAATAACGAATATGCCGCCGTTATTACATTGAGCTTGAGCGCAGCCGAACCTGTTGGAATCTCTCCACACCCCCTGAGTATAGTGGCCGCACACTTGACCTTCAGCGCAGGAATTAGAAGAGTAATCATAGTATTGCTTCTCATTAACCCAAGCCGTCACCGCGGCCCCCACGGGATCTGTTATTCCAAACCCCTCGAAAATATTTTCTCCATATTGACCACCAGAGTGCTGCAGAGCGCAGTCTCCCGCGCGTTGGTTTGCATAATTCTGTGCGTAAGCCGCAATGGTGTCGTCCCACACGAGAGCGTCGACACTCACTTGGGCTCTCGCGTCATTGTGAGGAGATAAGAATTGCTGCTGCATATCTTGCTCTTGCCCGACTAGGCAGTACTTCGCCAATTGCAGGACGAAAACGTACTTCAATAGCAACTTCATGGTGACAGCCCTAACCCTAATCCTAACGCTCAATACGGAAGGGAAAAGAGAACACTCTCTGCCTATTCAATTCACTCTGTGAAAGAAATGTAAGTTATCGCTCATATTTATAGAACAACATGGGCTGCTTCCTTCTTGCAATGTCTACAATATGGTGGGACGCAGAAAGCGTAAGGAGTATGTTTCAGAGCGCATTTACCGTGCTAATTTCTGGGTACTGATTACGACTGGCCTTGACTGACTTGGAATTATAAAATGATTTCTGGGTACTGATTACGACTGGCCTTGACTGACTTGGAATTATAAAATGCGACGCTGCATTTTGTGAACCATAGTTATCAAATTTGGCCGAATATTCGGCCGAATCAGGCTGAAAAATTCGAATATTCGGCAATTCGATTCGGTTCGGTGAAAAATACGATTAAATTCGATTCGATGAATGCAGAAAGTAATTAGTTTCTATTTCTGACCAAACTGACGTGGATGGAGTCAGAATTATGGATGAGGGAGAGTAAGAAATGCGGACTCGACACGCCCACAATGAGTAGAGGGAACAGATGGAATCTGCCGAATAGTTCACTCCAAATCCTGAATAATTCATAAAGCAAGCTAATTCGCTCCTTTCGATGAGCCCACGTAGTATCAGGTAGTTGTTTAGGTAAAGGTTGACCAAGCCAATGATGCTTAGCTGGTCTTTTCGGATGATCAGCCACACTCGGACTGAGACACGGCCCAGACTCCCTAGGGGCAGCAGTGAAACATAGGATTTGCAGCCTTTAACTTGAGGAACAGAATTTATAACATAAATCATTCTTTTACAATGTGCTTTTTAACAGGAAAAAGTTAATTAGATATTTAGTTTTTAAGTTATTAATCAATATTCACGTTATTTTTATCTTTGATTTGAGGTTGTCGAAAATGATATTTTTAAGAAAATAATATTTTTGGGTGTATTTATTTTCAAAAAACCAATTTATATAATATTATATACAAGTATAATATTTCTAATTGTTCAAGTTTATAAATAATCGAAGGAAAATAATTTAATCGTAAAAATATAATTTTTTTCTTAAAATTTAAAAATATAACGAATTTATAAGTTCTATATTTTCGAATTTTTTCCGTATTAAATTTTAATCAATCGAATTTTTTCTGTATCGAATAGAATTAATATTGGTATTTAAATTCGAATTTGGTAATTAGGTTGTAAATTACTAATTAGAACAACTGACCTTGACTGACTTAGGAATTATAAAATGCCACACTACATTTTGTGAACTAATGATTACATCCGTCTAATTACCAAATATTCGACAAATCATCAATCGAGATAATGATGCCCGCGAATGAGCTATCGAGATAAGGATGCCCACAAACAACTGACTTGACTTGGAATTATAAAAGCGTGAGCCAAGTTCACAATGCAATCACCTTCGGACGATCATATATTTTCTTATTTTACGAGATATTCCAGAAAGCGCAGATGGCTCCACATGATATGAAAGATGAATTGCCATGACCGTGTGCAAGCCCGCAAATTATAATGCGAAAAGATCGCGGTAACACTGACTTTTTCTTCCGTGACCTTGGCCCTGCAAAAGAAAACTCGGTTATGTTGGTGTATAAAATTCTACTTTCGAATGGCATCGATTAATATCACAATAAACCCTTAACCATACTAAGACACTAAAGATTCCAATGAAATATGTATTTTTAAATATTATATAGAATAAATAACTTGAAATGGTAAGAGGAAAAACTAATATATATATATATATATATATATAAAATAATGATAATATTTTTTTAATTATAATTTTTTATAAAAAAATAATAATACTAATTTTTTTAATTATACTTTTTTTTCAATTTCTTTATAATATATACATAATTTTTTTAAATAATTATACATAATTGACATTAAAATATTTTACATAATATCTACATTGAATTGAATTAAATAAAGTAGGAATTTTTATTCTTTTCAATTATTTCATGTGACATATACATAATATTTTTTAAACAATATATATATATTTGACATTAAAATATTTTACATCACATGTAAAATGAATTAAATGAATTAGGAATTTTATTTTATTTTATTTATTTTCCAATTATTTCAAGTCATATACACATAATTTTTTTAAACAATATATACAAAGTTGACATTAAAATATTTTACATAACATGTACGTTAAATTAAATGAATTACAAATTATTGTTCTTATTTTTTTCAATTGATATACACATAATGTTTTTAAACAATATATACTTAGTTGACATTAAAATATTTAACATAACATGTACATTGAATTAAATGAACTAGAAATTATTACTCTTATTAGGAATTATTATTCTCATGAGGAAATAATTGATATTTTTTTATTTTTATTTTTTGAACTTTCAATTACTTTATTTTCTTTAGACATTGGCCAAAAACATTTTACCAACATTTTATTTATTTTTTAATTAGTTTATTTCTTTTTATTTAAAATTGATATGAAATTATATTATATGGCATTGACATCTAAATATTTTATTTATAACTGAGAATGAGTGACATATTTTTACTGCATTGTATTGTAATATCAATAATAAATTGATAATGAGATTGGGATTATTGATGTTTTATAGTGCTTCTAATTAAAACTAACTAAATATGTATTTTTACTTTTTTATTATAGTCTACATTTCTTTTCTATGTAGAAAATAACTTGTTTTTATTTTAAGAAAAACATATGTTAAATCTATGTTGAGAATGGCTGAAATCACACATCACCATCATATTCGAATATAAAATTCCGTGAAAAACGATGAACTCTTGATATTTGAAATCTTTCTATGTAAACTAGTTATTGTTAGAAGCATTATTCCACTGCTCTCTTGTTATATTAATCTTTCTAATCTATGTTGAGAATGGCTGAAATCACACATCACCATCATATTCGAATATAAAATTCTGTGAAAAACGATGAATTCTCGATATTTGAAATCTTTCTATGTAAACTAGTTATTGTTAGAAGCATTAATCTTTCTAATCTATATTGAGAATGGCTGAAATCACACATCACCATCATATTCGAATATATAAAATTCCGTGAAAAACGATGAACTCTCGATATTTGAAATCTTTCTATGTAAACTAGTTATTGTTAGAAGCATTATTCCACAGCTCTCTTGTTATATTAATCTTTCTATGTAAACTGGTTATTGATCTTTCTAATCTACGTTGAAAAAGGCTGAAATCACACATCACCATCATATTCGAATATAAAATTCCGTGAAAAACGATGAACTCTCCATATTTGAAATCTTTCTATGTAAACTAGTTAATATAAAATTCCGTGAAAAACGATGAACTCTCCATATTTGAAATCTTTCTATGTAAACTAGTTATTGTTATTGTTAGAAGCATTATTCCACAGCTCTCTTGTTATATTAATCTTTCTATGTGAACTTGTTATTGTTAGAAGCATTATTCCACTGCTGTCTTGTTATATTAATTATATTTTTTTGGACTAAGCCATTTGTGACTTTTACCAAATATGATTTAACTTAAAGCTTATGCATGATTTTTGTTTTTTGGTAACTTTGAATTCAAAATTTTAAGGAAAGAAATTAAAAATAGTTTACGCTCATTAAGTTCTCTGAGTTTTTTCACGGGGCATACAAGGTCTTTCATCTTAGATCATCAGAAAAATCCCATAAGCATCCTTGTATTCACATCTGTTTCCAGTTTGTTTCCAGTTTTTATTGACAATATTCCCCCCCTTTCGGGCATAAGTGTTATGCTCCACTGTGGCTGCATTATTGTGTGGCTTTAAAGTGCCGTTAAATGTCTGGGCACATTAATCATAGCAGTTTTTGTCTTTTTACGTACTCACATAGTTAATTTTTGTTTTGTCATTGAAGTTCTTGGCTTTTTACGTACTCACATAGTTAATTTTGTTTGGTCAATGAATACAGATGGGATGTGTATATGCATTATGTAATTTTCAATTATTTTAATAATGAAATTAATTTTTTTTTTTAATAATTGTTATCTATTTAAATTTTATTTAAACAATTTATAAAAGAAATGACTAGATACATGATGTGGGTATATAATGTAACTTTCAATCATTTTAATGATTTTTTTTGGAACATAATATAGTTGTACTCATTTAACTCTATCTAAACAATCTATAGGAAAAAATGATTCCGTGGCCAATAAAAGATATATTAGAGATGTCATATTAGAAAACAATTATTAAGAGAGTGGTATTTTAATTACATTGTTAGTTGTGTCTATTTTAGAATAGGTTCTTAGAATTTTAATTTAACTATTAATAACTATGAGGTGGATGGTAGGGATTTAATTGGTATGGATTATTCTAGAACATTCATAGAGGTATACACAAATCAATGGTTGAGATTTATTTCATAGTAATTATGTTTTTTTATTCTTTTAATCAAATTGATTAATTAAAAAATGTCGTATGAAAAGTGTAGTATGAAGTGAGGACTAAAGTAAGAAGTTTTTAGGCCAAGACATTGAAAACCCATGGTCTTGTAGCATAGCCTATTTACAAATCAGACATCTCCATGGTAAAGTGAGGTAAGTCTCCATAGTTAAAGATCTTGTTGCATGTAGTTTTGATATATATATATATATATATATATATGTTTAATTCAAATGCTAACGTAGTCATACAAATATATAAAAAGCTATGAAAACACTACAATAATAAAAAACACTACAATAATTTTTATTACAGTATTATATATATATATAGATATATATATATATATAATACTATTGAGTATATATATATAAAAATATAATACTATTGAGTGCTTGAAGGAGAGTGAAAATTTTATATTCTATTTTGTGTGAAGAATGATATGTATAGGCTTAATATCCATTGTTTCTTGGGTCATTGTAGTAGCTTTCTCTGAGATGTTGGGAGCCATCAATGATCTCGTGCCCGATAGCAGATCCTTTGTGATTGAGGCTTGAGTTTGTGGCATTCTAGTTTTGTTGGATATTATTCTTGGCATCAGTTCTAGTCTTCTTGATGCCTTTCAATCTCCAGACACATTGATGTAACAATGTTGCATTCATTTTTCCCTTTCTCTGTGTTTGAAGCCACATACCAATGGTCAGGATTGAAGGCCTTCTCATGACACTGTGTATAGTTTTCGTGGTTTCTTTGGCCATTGACTATACTCACTCCCATGGATCCCGCACCATAAGGAAGTTGTCACTGACATTATACATCACTTCCCTCAATAAAACTACATGCTCAAAAATTTTATGGGTGTTTTCGTCGCTCTGACCACGCTAATGTTCACGCTCATAGTAAAGGTACTCTCTTTGGTAGTCGTTAAGATCTTTAGTTACTTCGAATTATGGTGAGTTGTTGTGTTGAAGGCTGCATTTGTTACTACATATCCAAGAGGTTAAGGTATGCAACAGTGCCCCTTTTTGATACATATTTGATGAATATGATTACATAAAGTGGTTAACCTGAAATAATAAAGGAAGTGAACGTATTTTGATAAACCCTAGAGACATAAGTGAATGAAAAGTTAACCATATTACATCTTGAAAAGTGAAATACGTATTTTCATGGCACATGCTTTTATTCTAGCTACTATGGCATGTCATTATAAGCATGTAAATACTATCTATTTTGATTAATTTCCTTGAAAATAATATACTCGTATTTTTCTCATTTTCTTCGAGAAAGGCGTATCATTTTGCTAGTGTATGTACTTATATGCGAACCAATAATAACTATTTTGCTAATTCTTTGGTGTTATGCAACCAAATCACAAAATAAAAGAAGAGATAAATCAATGACTTCAAAATTAGCCTCTTCGAGAGGGAAAACTTCTTTATATTACACAAATGAATAATTATTGGATGATTGAAAATGACGAAACCTCCTTTTTATATATAGGAGTCTAAGGGGTCATTATATAATTAGAGCCTACATAACAATAATAATGTAAGGGTACAACAATAAAAATAGTGGGCCTATATTGTTCACAATAATAACAATATGGGGACTATATAGGCACAACAATAACAATAAGGGGACTACATAGGCACAAAAATAACAATAAGGGGACTACATTGACAATAACAGTGAGGGAATACACTAGTATTATAGGGACTTAACATTCCCCTCTCCTTCAAAAAAGTGTTGTCATCAATGCTTGAGTATTTCTGGATGCTTCTATATAAAATTCTCATCCTCCCATGTGGAATCTTTAGTAGGTATGTTCTTCCACTTGATGAGATACTCTGAAATTGATTGATTTTCTAGCTTTCGAGTTCTTGTTTCCATGACTATTTCAGGTTCCAATATTATTTTTCCTTCCTTGTCAAGTTCTGGCAATATTGTTTGAACTAGGAGCTTGTCACTTATAACCTTCTTTAAGCATGAAACATGGAAAACTGGGTGCACTTGGGAAGATGCAGAAAGCTCCAATTTGTATGCCATAGTATAAATCTTTTGCAACACCTTGTAAGGACCATAATACTTTGGTGATAATTTATTATCCTTCTTAGTTTGCTTGAGGGACATTTGCTTGTATGGTTATATCCATAAAAATACCGAGTCATCTACATCAAAACTTCTTTTGCTGCGATGTTGATCTGCCTGTTGTTTCATTTTATTATGCATCAAAGTGAGGTTATCCTTTAAGAGTTGGAGAACTTGTTGTTTGTCCTCGATGTGATCTTCCACTGCTTGAACCTTAGAATTTTTTCTTAAAGATGATGTGATGGACGATGGATGATATCCTAAACAAAGTTCCAACTTGGTGAAGTAAAATAATCCATGTAATTCATCCAACAATTTGTCAATGCCATGAATGGGAAATTTATCTTTAATAGTGAGCTTCTTGAGCTTCCTATAATCTAAACACATGCACCATGATCCATCCTTCTTATGCACCAATACTACTGCAACAGAGAAATAACTTTGACTAGGTTGAATTATACCTGTCTCTTGCATTTTTGCAACCATACATTCAATTTTCCTCTTTTGGGCATATGGATATATGTAAGGTCTGATGTTTAAAGGAACACCTCCTGGAATCAAATGAATAGCATTATCATGATCACGAATAGGTGGGAGGCCTTTGGGAGTCTCTAATATATTGGAATGGTTGTCCAAGACTTTTTGGAGATCTAGAGAAATAGATGACTTTGATGTTTGAACCTCTAGTGAATATAATTGGGAAATTACACTGTGATGTTCTTTATTTAGAAGATTTTTCATGCCATTAGAGCTAATTTTCTTCCTAGTTTCCTTGCAATACCCCTTAATTTAACTTCTTTTCCTTCCCAAAAAAGGTCAAGAAAATTTCTTGAAGATTAAAAAACTATTGTACCCAAAGGTTATAACCATTGGACTCTTAGAACAACATCAGCACCACCCATTGGAATGGAAAGCATTGGACTATTCAATACATATTTTCCCATGGATAACTTGATATTATGGCACTTTTTAGAGCAATTTATGGTTCCTCCATTTGCAATAATCACTTGACACTATGGTGCTAGATATAGGAAGGAATTTAATTTCTTGGCTATCTTATAATGAATAAAATTATGGGTACTACTTGAATCAATCAACACTCTTACATTTTTCTTCTTCATATGTCCTTCTATCTTGAGAGTTCTAGGTGTGGTAATTCTTGCCAATTCATTAAAAGATATGGTTGGATTCATATCTTCTTTCTCTAGGGTTGGTTCCTGGTGTATATCCTCTTCTTTTGACATTTCTTGTTCCTTTTCTTCCTCTTCTTCACAATCTATGTAAATTAATTTCTTCTCAGCACACTTATGACCTTTAGTGTATTTGCTATCAAAACTGTAACACAGCTCTTTCACTCTTTTTTCTTCCAATTTTTGTGGTGTCAACCTCGTAGATTGTGGAATGCTAGGAGAAACGACACTTTCATATTTATAGTTGTGAGTGGTAGGTTTCCTTGTTGCCATAATTTTGGTTTCAAACTCTCTTTCCAACTTGAATGCCTTCTCCAATGAATCGGGTTCCTACAGGCGAACCTTATGTTGTATGTTATCCTTTAGATTCCATATGAAGACATCAATCCTATGCTCCTCTGGAATATCATTTACCCTTATATCTAATTTTTGAAGTCCACCATTGAACCCTTTTGTTTGAGATCCATGAATTGGTTAAAGAAGGTGTTGCTCTTTGTATCCTCGTAATTTGCTCTTATTTCCTCCTTAAAAAATGACCAAGTGAAAATTTGTTTACAAGGGAAAATCCATTGATACCATACAAACTAATTGGGTTCTAAATATAAAGTTTCAATGCGTACCTTTTGTGTGTTTTGCACATTATGGAGATCAAAATATTGCTCCATCTATAATATCCATGTTATGGGATCCTTTCCTTCAAACTTACTCACATCAATCTCTGGAATATGGTAGGTCTTATATCCACTGTTATATTCTATGAAATCATGATTAAAATTTCTTTTGTTCTCTCATGAGTTTCATATAATACCTTTTTTCCATTAGGAAGCACTTCTTGTAGCAACTTTGTCAAATATTTCTTCAAACTTTCCATGTCTTCTTTTAAACCATTCTTCAAATATTCCATGTTGCCTTTCATTTTTGCTTCTATGTCATCCTGCAAACCTTCCACACTTGATTTTAACTATTCTTGAAACCATCCATCTTTAATTCCATTTCAACTTTTGTTACTCTTTGTGAGAGAGAAATTTTTTGCACTTGGTATTGTAATTTTGATATAGCATGTTTCATGCCTTCCTCTTCTTCATGCATCATAGTAGAGTTTTCTGGTTTCTTACTAGGTGTTTCCATTTTCTTGCTTCAAGGAATTTTCAAATAAAACAATGATATCTATGCTTCACTATGCCCTTTGAATCACTTCAAACTCATTTTTCAAACAAAAGTTATGCAATTTTAAAAACAAATACACACCTTTTTTCTTTCTTTTAGCAGCTCGATCTTGAGATGAATGTAACTCTGTAATTTCATATCTCCAAGTTCTAAAATTTCTTCTTTTCTGATCTCTTTGAGTCGTATTTCCAGCCCCACAAGTCTAATCACGGTTTTATTCTTCAAGAAATAGCTATGTCGAATCTCCCACGATGTCTTGATTATGGACTAGTTCAGTAGAGCGAAGTTGTATGGGATGCCACGTGTCACTGTTTCAACCTTCGGCCATAAAATTTCTACACGAAAAGCTATAGTCCATGAAATTTTAGCCACTTTATACATAATTTAAATCTGATGCCTAAAACAAAAGTTATTACGATTTTTCCTAGGTTGCTTGTTTGAGATAGAATTCTGGAGCCCACAAAAACCCTAACTTCCTTAGAGAATATCTTTAAAAATATAGCGAAGAAATATATGGAATTTTTACAAGAAGTTCTCTGAGACTTCAACTCTACATGGTAAACATTTCAGCTTCTAAAGCCTCGTATAAAAAAAATTATAGCAAAAATTCAAAGATGATCTGTTTGAGGAAGTGAAACCCTAGAATCAAAAGCTCTCATACAAAATGTTATGCAACCAACTCACAAAATAGAAGAAGAGATAGATCATCAACTTCAAAACTAGCCTCTTCGATGGGGAAACCTCCTTTATATTACATAAAAGAACAATTCTTGGATGATTCAAAATGACAAAACTTCTGTTTTATATATAGGAGTTTGAGAGGCCACAATATAATTAGAGACGACATAATAATAACAATGTAAGGGCACAACAATAACAATAGTGGACTTCTATGGGGTACAATAATAACGATATGCAGACTAAATTGGCACACCAATAACAATAAGGGGGCTACACTGACAATAACAATGAGGGAATACACTAGTATTATAGGGACCTAACATTTGGAAAGAATTGTCTAAAGTTATCTTGGAAAAGAACACCTTGTTTGGTACTAAATTCCTTTAAAAGAAATATGTGTTTATATATTTCTTGAAATATTATGTGTTATGATTGATTCTTTCTATAATAAGAGTATGAATTTGCATGCATGAAAGGAATGGATACTAAGTTAAGTTTTCTTCTAGAGAAAGAAATATGTATTATTGAGCTAAGAGGCTCATTATACAACGCAATATGAAGGCGAAGTGTAATTATGTCCATCCTCAAATTGGAGCTGACATATGTTCCTATTAAAATAAAAATAAAATATTCTCTAAATATATCCACTTATGTGAATATCAACTTCATTTATATTATATGTAGAAAAGAAATGGTAAAAGAAAATATTGTAATATTGTATATGATAAAATATCCAATATAGGATATGAATAAAATATTTTAATATGAATTAATATTGATGTATACTTAAAAATATATAGCATTCAAGAATACAATTTAAGCAATGAAAAATTACACATTGTTTTTTTCCACTCTAAAATGAGTTTTCACCTGAAGAAATTTGAACTCGCTTGGCTCAAGTTAGATCTGTGCTTAAGAGAGATCTATGCTCGTATATATGAAAGTAACAATTGATGGTCATGGTTTCTTGAAAAATAACCATGAGCTCCCATGCACGAAAACAAATAGCTACTAACATTTTGAATTCTTGGAGAAGAAATATGTGTTTTTGCATGCAAGAAATAACAAGTAATATGTTAGCTTTCTCTAGAAATAGAGTATATATAACTCTCTTTTGGAAAAAAGAAAATGATTTTGGAAATAGAGCATGCAATTGCATGCAAAAAGATAACATCTATTATGTTAGAACATGCATTTACATGCATAATAATATAATTTGTGTGTTAGTTCTTTTGGAAAAGAATACATAATTGTGTGCACAAAGGAAATAACTGAGGGGATAGATTCCTTTGAATAATGTTTATACACCGAAACATACAAAGATCATAGATAATGTGCTAGTATCCTTTAAAAAAATATGGACAATTGTAGTGCTTTTCCTTTGGAAAAGAATGTGTGCTTGTGTGAGGGGAAATAATGATTAATGTGGTGATTATCTGTAGACATGCTTTGATATTTATATGCTTTTGATTAATGCATATGCAGTGTTGTTAAAGGAGGCATGTTGGGATATTTTGTTTACATTTTCTGTATTAACACGAATAGATGTTGAATCATATCTAGTGAATTCTTAATATTGGATGATTTACTTTTTGATCTAATCAAGATATTAAAGTTTGCAAACAACAACAATCACAGAAAATACTGCGACGTATGAAAAACATGGATTGTGTTTAACATTATGGGATAAAATAAACTAGTGGTTTATGTAGATTAAATGAATGTCAGCTGCAGGATAATCCACTGATTGGAAGAACTAGGCTACAAAGTCGCAATGCTCAAGAATTTGTGGGTAAATGATATCATGATCGTTGTAATAAATTATAGCTAGTTATTTTTCATTTAAGATGACAATTCTTTGTAATATTTTATGACAATGGTCAAGGGATGGACTTCCTTAGAAGACATTGAGTGAGGGGTGAACACCCTTGTGAGAGTTCAATAAAATTAAATGTTCGTTGGTTTTCACCCTACGAGATTTCCGGGGTATATCAATGTTCAATGATGTGATTGCCTATTGTTTCATTCTTATTATGTTGATTCCTTGCATGATGTGACGTTTATGTTATCAAGTATGTGATTAACTAGCTGAGTTAAAATAATCACGGAATTAATGCAAGGTTACAACAAGAAGTTTATATTAATGTGTTAACAGCGGAAGTTATGCTATGTAACTTACTATTTATTTAATAAAGTTAATTTGTGTAGTAATGAATATTTTATCTAATGGTCAATGAAGGAATATGGTTAGTAATTGAGAAGTTAAATGCAAGTGAATTCTGTAGAAAAAAAACTTCTAACTCTATGTATTTTTACACAAGGCTACTTGGGGATGTTACAAGTGATAAAATATCCTAGTTGCAACACCAACGCCTTTTGGGAATCGGTAAGAGGAAAATAAGTAGAAGTATGATACTAATGGGAATTAGTTGACATATGATCCTAATAAAACTATATAATGGTATATGTAGAAGATTAAATTTGACATAAAATATCCGATGCATGTTAATAATCTTATTAAATAATAGTAAGGGATAATGACTACTTTAAAAATGTGATCATGAGATTTGAATATTTATGAAGACAAATGATAATATAACTTATGATGCATTTATGAAAAATCTCGAGCACTCACTAGTGATGATGAGGATTGACTACCAACCTATTCATATATGACATTGTTAATGGTACATTTAAAGAACATGACTAAAGCTACAATGCACTACTTATAAAGAATGAATGCATGAATGTAAAAGGTGGGAGGATTGATCTTGAAGAAGAAAATATAGTATTTTAAAAGAAATTGAAAGAACCCATTTAGATGTTAAAGATAAACAATGACTATAATGCCTAGTAGCTCGTTGAGTCATGTCATGGTTGAATTAACACGGTTGGTAGCATTGATTAGCTAGTATTGCATGACTCACTATTAAACGTATATGCATGAATCAATTTTAATTGAAGCCTATTACAAGTTGTAAACAAGCATTTGTGGTAGTTTACTTTGTGTTGTTGGTATGTTGGTAATGATACATACTGGAAATTGGGAATGTTTGGATTGTTACCCTAATTCTTATTGATCTAAAATTAAAAGTGAAGTTTTTTATTGATCACTTTGCAAGTTAGTTTATGTATATTCCCCGCCAAATGAAAGTTATTCAAAGAGAAGGATCTTCCGAGCTATAAAGAGGAAACGTAGTTGTTGAAAATGTTGGGTGTTGAGTACATATCATATCATGCATGTCTAAATGGTTGTATTCTATATAGAGGAGAATATGCAGACAAGGAGATATGTCTAAAATGTGGGTATGATAGGTATCGTAGTTTAAAAAAAGGGTAAATTGCATGGCCCTCCTCATAAGATATTGAGGCACATGCCTATAATCCCAAGGATTCAAAGGTTCTTTCATTGAAATAAATTAGCTATGTTACAGGGATGGCATGCCTCATACACAACTGAGTGAGGAGTTATGCGAATCCTAATAGATTCAATAGCCATGAAGCATATAGAGGATACATTGCCTGAAAAATTCAAGGATGAAGTACAGATTCTACAAATCAGCATAGTCTCGGATGATGTCAACCCATATTCCCTGCAAAACTTAAAATATTTTGTTTGGCCTATAGTAGTGATCAATAACAATATCCCTCCATGCTTTTTCATGAAGAATGAAAATCTTATGTTGGCTCTCATAGCCCCCAATAGAAGACAAGTGAAGAATACAGATGTCTACTTACAACCATTGGTAGACGAATTAAAGGAATTATGGGAAGGGCTACATGTGTATGATGTATCAAAACCCATCACAACAGAAAGGAGTTTTATGTTATATGGAATATGTGCTTACACCATACGTGATTATCTAGGATTAGGAGTTTTATTTAGTAAATTACATTTTTATCTATTTTTTTTATATACCTAACCATATTGTTTCACATAATATTCTTATTCGCAATAATTGTTCTAATATTCATGGTCACTAACATGTTGGATTATATACAATAATTTTGCATGTCTTGTAACAAGAGGGTATCATGGATGTAAATGTTGTGGAGCTGCATGAATGCTAGGTGGTCTCACCATCTACAAAAGAAAGCGTATGAGTGCTCTAGGGTATTCCTCCTAGAAGAACATCCTTACAAAAGAGAAACATCCAATTTCCATGGTAAACTAGAGAAAACCCAAAGGCCTGTAATAATGTCACCAGCTATATGACTTAGAGCATATGAGAGATAAAAAATGAAGGAGTTTTTAGGAATGTTTGATTCAAATGGGGAGCCTATGCTCAATGATCCAGAATTCTTCGACACCTAGGTTGAGAAATTTTCCATTGGGATGAAAAGGAAATCTGTCTTTTATGAGTTACGACATTGGAAGCATCTTAAGATTTCCCACTTACTAGATCCCATGCATATATTTAAAATTGTTTCATCTTATTTATGGAGGCACATATCATCGAAATAAAGTGACACATTGGCTATGAGAAGAGATATTATATCTTCAAAAACTAAAAAGAAACAATGGCAATGATAAGAAACTAGAGGAGAGGATTGTCCCTCTTGGTCTTTCAAAGAAGGTGATGTCCCATGGATTTTAAAGAAAGATGATATTTTTTTGGCAAAGGAAGTTATAATGAGCATGAGGGTGCTTTATTTATATGGGTCTTCATAATGATGTTGCTTCACTGTGGAAGGCCATTTTTTGGGGTTGAAATCGCATGACCATTTAAACCTTCTATGAGTACGTATGTCAAAAACAAGATTTTATTATAATTATTTATTTATTTATTTTATGTAATGGGATATTTTATAATTATTTTTTTTATAATGCACTATTTAGTAGGTAGTGCCATTATCCTCTGCTCGTGTGTGGGTGTGTGAACCATGACTTCCCCCAAGACCTACAATGCTCCATGTCTAAATTATCTACATTTGTATGTTGGATTACATCAAAGGAGATTCATATGTCTAGGTTTCCTTGGTGGTGTCAAGAGATGGTTGATACTGTTTGCATGTTTGAGACGTAACTTCCAATGAGTTTCATGGAGTTGTAGGTTCATCTTCTAATTCACCTAGTAGACAAGATTGAATTATTTGTGGTGGTTTCTTGTCGTTGGATGTTCTTCTTAGAGAGGTACATGAAGAAATTGAAAGGCTTTGTTAGACAAAGGGAAAAAACTGAGGGGTCTATGGTAGAGGGGTATATATCGTATGAGACTTTCTGTTATGCCAGTGAGTACATCAAGTAGATCAACAACACACTAGGGGAAATGATTTGGTATGATGAAAGGGATGAAGAAAAAAGAGAAGAGGAGCTTCTTGAAACGAATGAAAAGTGGCGCATGATAAAGAGTAAGTGCAGGCTTATCATTTTTCAAATTACTACAAAATAATTATTCACACCAAAATTCATATTAATTCATATTTTGATCTCATAAGTACTGTATATATATATATATATATATATATATATATATATATCTATATCTATATATATATATATATATATATATATATATATATATATATATACATATATATATATATATACATATATATATATATATATATATATATATATATATATATATATATATATATATATATATATATATATATATATATATATATATATATATATATATATATATATATATATATAGGTTTGATTTCATTAGTGAATTTAGAAATTAAAACCATCAACAAATTCATTCTTTATAACATGGAAGCGATTGAATCGTGGGTCACGTTGTATCAACACAAGAGGAGGAAATGAGACAGTGACATGAAATAATTCAAATGGTTGAATGGTAGAAGTGTGCCTTATCCTGATCATTCAAAAGAAAATATTCCAATGACATGCCCTAACAGTTGGTTTGTTGATCAAGTCATAGAGAAATATGACACATATGGTCATTACCCGCATGCTGCAAAGGAGGCAATAAACATAGGGATAGGGTGCAACAACTTAGTAATTAGAATATATTTCTGTAAAATTTTAATTTCATACTGCACCTTTTAATTGTAACATTGATATATATTTTATATTTTTAATTATGTTTGGGTTATTAGACACATGATACTGTGATTTTTTCACCTTGTTATAGGTGCATTTGTTCCCACCTATGTGGGAATATGGACATAATTTTCACATGGAGGATGTTGATGATGGATGCATGACACAAGATTGTGGAGTGGAAGTCAAATTCGAACAATCAAGTCATGCTATCCAGCGCGGTCAAAACCTAATGTAGGCGATGTTAGGTTACATTGGAAAGATATAAGAGACATTCAAGTGGAATTCTCTTTGTTCCAATGTGTTATTTTTACATGAAAGTGGTGGGACACCTTTGATCAGAATAATGTAAAGGAATATATGATAGTGGGATAATATATATCAACTCTAGAAATATGTGGCATGAATCTAGGCAGCATTATGTTTTCCCAAAACACTGTAACCAGGTGTTTTTTTTACCCAGATGTGTTGGATAGGGATTAGTTGTTCATATTGAGACATGATCCTAGATCAAAACATATTTTTGAGAACAACATTGTTATCATGCCAAGTGAGGAAGATAATCAAGGTGATGAAAATGGAGAGTGATATGTACTTGTGTTATTTCATCATTTATACTATTATTATGTGTTTTTGTTTTCTTTATTTTACTAATTATATTATTTTTTTATTCATCTTGTTACAATTTTATAATATAATTTGTAATATTCGCAAACATTTTTACATGTTTTTTTTGTAGTGAAAACATTTTTACACTTAAAAATAAGTATTTCTAATTGTGTTCAATATCTATGACAATACGGATTCAAGGTCACAATCCTTCTCAAATATTAAAATGAGAAGAAAATAGTGAATTTAGAAATAATATTGAATATTTAGTCTCGATTTGAATACTTATTGGTTTATTAATAATTTCATATGTTTTTTCTTATCATTTAATTCAAAATCAATATAAATCATCATTTAGTTTGTTACCACCCAAAGAAAACCCTAGTTGTTGGAAAAACTCTAAGATAACTTCTAACCTCTTTGGGATTGAAGTTGACCCTTCAATCTAGAAGGAGATATCTTCTCAAACCCAAATACCCTAGGTCATAGTGGTAGAATATCTATTAAACTATGGCCATATTAATGTAAAAAATGTCTATGTTGGTGGGAATTAGGAGAAAAAGACATACCATTGGGCAATGGAGTCTAATTTGACTTAACATAAGATCACACTAAAACATTCAGCAAGGCCAAGGTAGATGATAAAATATGAATCATTGATTTGTTGTAATGAAAGGAAGAATGTGAGAGAAACAATCCATTGAGAAGGAGGATAAAACAAATTAATTCCAACACTAGCTTTAGAAAGAAGAAAAAAAATAAATCTATGAATAGAGCATCACAATGAATGAATTCTGCTTATATTCTTTCATTTAATCATTAGAAGATGATACACCATGGTAAGAAAAGACACATAATATAGGAGAAAACACATTCAAAACAATCAACACATGAATCTTTGTTGCAGCTTCAGGCTTTCTTCATTAAAAATATCCCAAAAAATATAGAGCACAATAGTTTTTCAAGAAAAACCGAACCCTTCTTCATTCTAAAGAATTTGTCTTTATAAATAATTACAAACTAAAAGCAGGTTTCTAGTATGTACTTAATTACAAATTTCTAAATATAAAGGGTGAATATCTAATACACGAATACAATACATAATCTCATAAATATCTGTATCTAAAAATATAACAATGTACTAAAATCTCGACTAGAAACTGGGGTCAAAATCGTTGGCTGATATTTTTCCTAGCTTCCTGGAACTTGTGCCTCATCCTCATGCTAAAAATGGTATCTGTCTATGGAGCTTCTCCTTTCAATACTTCTTGATCTTCCAGTGCTGACCAATCAACTGATACTATTTCAATTGAGGATAAGGACTAGGATCTCCGACGGGCTAGTTGTCAATGATTTTATAAAAATCGATACAAAATTTCACTGACACTGAAACTATTAGTGCTCATGAAAGTTTAAAAGTACAAATCACTGACATGCTAGCTATCAAACTTCATTCAAAACTCCATATGAACAATTGGTAATCAAAATTATGCTATGAAGATAACTAGCCGAGTGTGCTAGATGCTTCCATTAGAATGTGAACATTAGTTTTTCTTTTTTTTCTTAGTCCTATGGGCCTCTGTGTTAACCCTTTTCCTTCAGTCTTCAATCTTCTTGGGTTTCTTTGAGCTTTTTGACTCGTCCCTGTTTATAATGAAGTCTTTCTGAGGGGTTCTGTCCACATCAATGAGTTCCTTTTCCAACTCAGGGTTTTTCTTTAGGTTAATGTTCAATAGTAGTTTATTCCACAATCTTGTATGTGGCCTTTTTCCACCTCTGAACATTTCAACTAAGGTGGTTTATTTATCAATTTGCATCTTCTCTCTCTCGGGCTCAATCATTTTTCCCTTAACCTTCTCTTTTTGTTTATTGACTTCTATTTCTGCAGGTAGAGGTACACTGGGAGACAGGGCATAGTTTGTTTTTCTCGGGCTCTCACTCTTCATTGTATAAACATTTGGTAACTCAGGACCTAAATGAGGAATTCATTCTACCTTTTTCTTACTCATGGTTTGCATGGATGGGGTCCCCTATTCTAGTTGGGGTTGTTTAGTTTTCTTTTTTCACCCTTTCTATCTACCTCTTTTTGGTTTTACAGTTTCTTAAAACCCTCCGAAAAAAAAAATGCTCCAAAGTCCTACCTACCTTTCTCATGTGGCTTTCAATCAATTACTTAATTAAACCTTCATGATATATGAAATGAGAAGAAATATTGGGTCTTTCCCTGACCCTTGAAGACATGTGCTTAAGATTCATAAAAAAAAAGGAGTGTTCATCCTCACCTGACCTCTGACGTGGGCAAGAAAATGCAAATGGTACAAATTCACCTGGTTGAAGCATCCCTTAAATGTGAAGTAAGATTGTTTGATACATAGGAGACAACGCCACTCATCCTTCAACCAGTACATTTGGATTTATGAATTCCAACACCTATCCTTATTCTCATCCTTCAGAAAGAATGACACATCAAGTCAGGCCAAAACATGACTCTTGGAACTTCTTTCTCCATCTACAGTGAGGCTCATAACTTCTGCTATTATCTCCTCAGTAAGATGAAAAGAGATCCCCCAACATTGACCTGTTAACCATCAAAACCCTCTGCAAAAGGCCTCGAAACTCCATTGTGATAACCTGTATACTGGAAGAATAATTTTTCACATCTTTCCTCTCTAAAATGTTGATGAATCTCTAGGTAGACTTCAAGCAGGTGGGGTCCTTTGGGTTCGTCTCTATGTCATTTTCCGCTCCTTCCCATAACTTTCACTGTCAACACTAGCATCAGAAGCGGGAGTGGGATTCAATCTAGGGTTTTTGGGATAACTAACACCATGTCCTCTCTTGGTGTAAAACATTAACAGGTTAACCATGCATTATCTGGGTTTTACCATTTGAAACAAATGATTTCACAGTGTGGTATATGGTAAAGCGTACAATAAACTTGATTGCTTGATAAAATAAAACCTTTTCGTGCAATCATGACTTTTAAACTGAATTTAACTCTTGGCAGTGGAACCCAGAAACTGATCATGTACTATCACCATCTAATTGATTATTTCTCACTTTATATATAAGAATTAATTTCTTGACATGTGCTCCATTAGCACATTCCTTTGGACTTTGAATTTTTCATTTGACGATGATACTCCAATTGTCACAAATTTCCATTGCCACTTTGGTTGTCAGTGCATTTTTATTTTGAAATCTTCTAATAGCGCTGATACTCTATCTGTTAGTGCTTTCACATTATTTTTACACATTAGTGCTAACATTAAAACTTTCAGTGCATTTTTGAAGCTATTAATTGAAATTGTGACCCACATTGATGTTGTCGATCATATATGGAAGCAAGAACCCCAATAGACCAGAGGCCTATTTATTACAATGGATTTTATGAAAGAAACAATTTAACAAACTCTCTCTTGATAAGAAAATTGTTTCTCAAACTTATTTATTTACTGTTACTCTTGGAAATAGAAAATAAAGTAAAACAACTTTTACTCTCTAATAACCATTTGTCAGGACCTTAGGGACTTCTCCTTGGGCTTCAAGTCCTTAGAAATGTTTATCCACACCTATAAATTTTCAAATTACATGGATATATACAATGAAACATTGGAATATTGTATTCTTAAGAAATGTAATGTTTTAGAAACTACCCATTGGTTGGACCTCCAAGCAATAATTTTTCTTTTGAACCTTGTAGAACAAAGGTATTGTTTTCTTGATAAGATGGAATTTGACATGGCCTTTTCCAAATATGGTCGAATTTATCGTGTTTACCTTTATCTTCAATGTGAGCATCCCATTTTAAAATTGTGTCCTAGACTTTGAAATTATCTTCCTTTGTCTTTTTATCAAAAACCCTTTTGATCTTTTCTTGGAAACTTTGAGATTGTTCATATACTTTTTCTCTAATTTCCTTCACCTCTGCTAGTTGATTCATTATTCTTTACAAAATCATTTGGTTCCTCTCCTATTATCTACAAGTACTTCATAAATGGTATTCCAAGTGAAACTAGGAAAGTGGTATCTACACCATAGACTAGTTGAAAAGGAGTGGTACCAATTGATTTCGTTGCACTAATTCTATCAACCCAGAAAGAAAATTTGATCTTTGTGTGCCAAGATTTTTATTTTCGTCCAACAAATTTTTGATGATTCTGACTAAACTCTTGTTTGATGACTCAACCAGTCCATTACCTCGAGGTTAATAAGCTATAGAGTGGCTAATAATTATATGATATTCATCACATAACCTAATCAATCTTTTAGATTTAGATCATTGAGCATTGTCAATTATAATTATTTTTGGACTACCAAATCTGGAAAGAATATTTTCTAATTACTATATGACAACAAGTTCAATTGCTCACTTGGTTGGTATAGCTTCAATCCATTTACTGAAATTGTATGTTTCTATCAAGATCCACTTATGTCGTGTTGATGATGTTGGATGGATCTCGCCTATAAAGTCAAGGCCCCATTTCTGAAATGGTGCTTCTATAGAAATAGGATTTAAGGGTAAACACATCAACCTAGATTTTCCTTCAGATAATTCAGATTTGTGACATGCTGCAACTTCCTTACCAACATCAACTAAGGCTACGGGCCAATAAAATAATGATCTTAAAATTTATCAACAGTGGATTTCCAATAATGGTGACTGCCACGTGCTCCTTGGTGGAATTATTTTGGAAATTGGTTAGCTTCATCTTCAAGTAAACAATTTAGTAATATACCTTGGGGATATTTGCAAAATAAATAACCACTTAGGGTACAATATTTAACATACATAAGCTTCAAGAATCTGACCTGATTTTTTTTGTTCCTGGTGGAGTCTATAAATTTTACAATATATAAACAATATCATGATACCATGAAGAATTTTTAAAACGATCATCCACTTCTATGAATGGTTCATCATCTTTTATGTGTGATAATTCCATAGTCATATTAATCCCAAGAGTTGTAATATTAGCCTTAATAATTAATTTGGCCAAGACTTGTCCTTTGATTATCTTAGTGGGTTTGATTTCTAAGTCAAATTCCAACATTTTGGAAATCCATTTTCCCCTCCTACCATCGTTGTCAGGTTGGCTTAAAATACTTTTTACCACAACATTTGGTACATAAGAAATTATATGTGAATGAAGTACAAAAACTATGAAATCCTTGAGTGATTTTACCAATGCATAGGCTTGTTTATTAATGATATAATATTTCAACATAGAGTCTCTCAAAGCTATGATAAAGAACGAAATAGGTTGTTCATGACCTTTTGTGTTTTTCTGAAGCAAAACACCCGAAATGGTATGTTCGGAGGCAAAAGAGAAAATCACAAATTCTTTGGAAAAATCAGGACTGATGAGTAGAGGAGCCTGACCTAGAGCTCTTTTAATGTCATCAAAAGATTCTTTAGCCTAATCAATCCATTTAATTTCATTACCTTTCTTCAACATATTTGTGATAAATTTTAGTATCTCAACAAAATTAGGAATGAATCTACATACAAAATTTACCTTACCTAGGAAGGACTAAACCTCTCTGTGACTCGTTGGTCGTTCAATTTTGTGTATGGATATTACTCTGATAGGATCAATATGAATACCTTCTCTTTTAACACTATATGGACCAATATCTTCCCTTCCTTCATGGAAAAATGATATTTCTTTGGATTTAATGAAACACCAAACTTAAAAGCACTTTATGAAAAATGTCCTTAGATGTTTTAGATGATTAGATTCAGACTTAAAAAGAAATTTAATATCATCTAAATGTATAACAACAAATTTTTCCCTCTCCTCAGCAAATGGTATGTCCATTTCTCTCTAGAAAGTGACCGTGACATTCATGAATCCAAAGGGAACCTTTGAGTACATGAATGTACCCCATAGTGTAGTAAAGGCAGTTTTATCTTGATATTTCAGATTTACCAGTATCTGGTTATATCCAAAGAATTCATCAAGCACATCAAGCGTAGAAATTCTTTCAGACTCAACTAATTTCTACAAAATGTGTTCCATATTGGTTAAATTATAGTTATCTTTCAAAGAAAAGTTGTTTAGATTCTTGAAGTATACGCAGAGTCTGATTTCTCCACTCTTTTTCCTTACTGAGACCAGATTGGCTATCCAGTTTGAAAATATCAAAGGGATGATTATTTAGCAACAAAAAACCTTTTAAATTCGTTTTTAATTAATTGAAACATCTTGGGGTTGATTCTTCTCAATTTATTCTTGAAGCACTTCTCATTTCTTTAAGTGGAATGGTGTGCTGAATAACAGTCTTGTTATAAACCTTCATATCTTCATACCTCCAGGAAGACACATCTGAAAATTATTTCAACAACTTTGCATACTATTGCTTTTATTCTTCTTTTAAACAATTAGAGACCTTGAGTACTTTAGTAATATTTTTTGTCCCTAAATTACATTCCTCCACTTCTCCCTCACATGGTAGAATTCTAGGTTTCATAGCTACATCATTTGAGTAAAAAATTGTCTCTAAAGGGACTAGACCTCTAGGAATTATATTAATGCTTAGATGTATGATATCCTATCTAACTATAACATTTAAGAAAACTATTATTTCAGGATTTTCCTTTGTTTCATCATCATTACCTCTATCAATTGGGGTATTAATAAAATCATCAGTCCTCTCCAGGAATCTCCAAATTTGCTAATCATGCTCAAAGACTTGCCAATGTTTGATATTTTAAGGGATAGAGGATCTAGGTCTCACATTAATTTCATATTTTTTGTTGGGTACATGGGAATTTTGAAATAAATGGTAGCAGTAGCTAAGGAATCTGCTATTCCATTTTCTCCTGTAGAAGCAAGAGAAATTTCATGCTTTGAAATGAAATTAGCAAATATGTCCCATGCCTCATTATGATAAGACGTAATCCTTGGATGTCTAGTATGATATATTCCTTTGACCTGTTTCACAACCAGTTTTGAATCTCCAAAAACACAAACTCTCTTTTATTCTGTTCTCTCAACAAATTCAACCCAATGATCAAAGCTTCATATTCTAGAATATTGTTAGTTCACTCAAAATATAACTTGTAAGAGTGTAGTTTACTAGTGATTTCTGGTGGAATGATCCAAATTCATACTCTGAAACCTTCTCTATGCATAAAACCATCAAAATGTAAATATTGGATACCTTCATCTGTAGTTGCCTGAAATTCTTCATTTTGAAAAATTCCTTCAATCTATTCTGGTATTTCTACATCAGTACAATATTCATTAAAGAAAACTTGGGAGCCGATGTCTATATCTACTGCATCAAAAGGATGGTTGTCTAACTGATTTTGATTTCTAACAATATAATCCATCTTGAATTGTCTGTATAACCTCTTTGATTCACCAAATAGTTAAATGGATGCATAGTTCATAGTCATTTGTAGTGTTACTCCAAGCTTCATTGCCCGAGACTGAGACAATAACATACCAAATATAACATCCCCCAGTAACCTCACACGACAATGCATGGAGTTACGAAATTTTTTCAGTGTTTACCAATGTGTAAATATTTAAATTACTTTCTATATTCCCTCGATGGCCACTAGAATAAACATCAACATTACCTAGAGAAATATTTAGTAAAAGCATAGTGAGTTACACAACCATTAACTATCATTATTGTAGCATATCAACTTAAATTTCCTACTATAACTATGCATCAATTCCATGTGTTTTTAAATTCAATTAGTAAATCACATACTTTATAATATAAACATCACATCATGAAATAAATTAACATCATAAAAATCACATAATAAATAATCACATAAATAGACACAGATATACCCAGGAAACCTCGTAGGGTGAAAAACAACAAACATTTAATTTTATTATTAAACGCTCATGAGGGTTTTCACCTGTCAGTCAATGGTTATAAGGGAATCCATCCCTTGACCATTGTCATAAAATATTACATAGAAAAAGAATCATAAATACAACATAACTAGCTATAAGATATTACAATCATCATGATATCATTAATCCACGAATCCTCAAACTCTATGTCTTTATGGTATGACGGTTTCCATCAATGGATCATCTTGTAGTTAGAATTCCTCAATATACACAATTCATTATCTGGCACAATGTTAAACATCAACTATACTTTGCACAAGTCACCATTCTTTTTTGTCATTGTTGTCATGAGCACACTTCATATCATGATTAGATAAAATATTAATAACCCAATAATCAATATTTCTTAGTGAAACTTCAACATCTATTTGTGTGCATGCATAAAATATAAACATAATATAATGAAATATCTTCTTTAACATCATTGCACATGCATTAGTAATAAAAAAATCACTATCAAGCATCATATTTAGAACAAAACACTAACATAATCTTGCACACACTTTCATATTATTTCCAAAGGAAAGTTAACATACTAGATATTGTTCTTGTGCCTGCAAATGCATAGCAAGCTTTCAGGATAACTAGCCCAACAAAAAAATTTCTTTGTGCCTACTATTATGTTTAATTTTCCAAAGGGTTCAATGCAATATATTCTATACTTATGCATGTGAATGGATGTTACTTTCCAAAAACATCTTTTCCATAGGAGAGCTATTCACAATGGTTAGTATGTATAAAAATGCAAGCTCTATTTGAAATGAAGTTAACATAATAGTTATAATTTTGTGCATGCAACTACTTGTCCTCTCCAACATAAAATGGCATGATAGATTTTTATTCTTGCATGTGAAACATATATTTTTTCCAAAGGAAACTAACTAAATCTTGCATGGAAAAACACATTTATTTTCCAAGGTATCAAATGTATAATATTTACTCTTTCATGCATGCAAACAGACATTTTCTTGTTACCAAAAGATCTATCCCACTAACTATACATAAGCTTCTCTGAAATAAATCTAATACCATAGATAATCCCTTTAGGTGTGCAAATGCATATTATATTTCCAAAAAGAAGGCTAACACAATCAATATTATGTGATTGCACCTTCCTTTTCTCTAGAAATATAATACCAAAATTATATTTTACCATGCATGCAAGTGTATATGTTTCTCTAAAGAATCTTCCAAAGGAATCTTAGCACAATAAAGAATGTGATTACTAGTTTTCCTCTCCAAGAACCTAATTCAATAATGCATAAAATGACATGTTTTTATCTTCTTCTATTTTAAGAGTTCTATCAAAACAAATACTCCCTTGCATACAAATATATATATATATATATATATATATATATATCTAATTTCCAAATAATTTAACACACTGAGGGATTCCAAGGGATCAAACACATAACATTTATTCTTTCATGCATGCAAAAATGCATTTTCTTCTTTCTTACCAAAAGATATATCCCACTAACTATACATAATCTTCTCCGAAAAGAAATCTATTACCATAGCTAACCCCTTTAGGTGTGCAAATGCATATTATTTTTCCCAAAAGAAGGCTAACACAATCAATATTATGTCATTGAACCTTCCTTTTCTCCAAAAATATAATACTAAAATTATATTTTCCCATGCATGCAAGTGTAGATGTTTCTCTAAAGAATCTTCCAAAGGAATCTTAGCACAATAAAGCATGTGATTACTAGTTTTTCTCTCCAAGAACCTAATTCAATAATGCATAAAAGGACATGTTTTTCTCTTATATTTTTTTTAAGAGTTCTAACGATACAAATACTCCCTTGCATACAAATATATATATTTACTTTCCAAATAATTTAACACACTAATTATTCTCTTTATAAAAGTTAGCTAACTCACTAGCTTTTATGCATGCAATACAAAATATTCTGTCATCGTTTTACAAATTAGAAATAAAATTAATACTTCATCAAGAAATAGCATGAATAACAAATATTTCTCAAATAACACAACCAATAGTATTTTATGCAATTTTTTTGAGTGAACTCTTTATCAAAAATGTTACTCACATATTCATTTTCAATAGATCAAATATACTAGATATTATTCCTATGCACCTAAGCACATATTATCTTTAAGAGTCCAATATTACTCTTTAAAAATTTAATGCACATGTATCATGAGAACATCATTGGTAATCTTTTAAATGAAATAACTTAATTCCATTTCAAGAATTATCAACATAATTGTTCTATTTATGTGGATGTGAATAACTAATCTCTTTTCAAGAAATATAAAACTTAATAGTTATTTGTTTGTACATGGAATTAACTTACTTATTTTCAAGAACATTAACACAATTTTTATTCTATATGCACATAACAACTATTCTTATTATCAGATGACAACACTTTGTTTTACTTTTTTTTTCTTGCTTTAACCATCAAATTTGGGTGTGGTTTTCAAATGGATGGGAATGAATTTTTGAAATCCAAAAGATTTTTTCATTGGGAAAAATTTCATTAAGAAAAACCTCTCCTGGGTTTTACACATGTGTCATGGTTTGGAATATTTGAATGAATATTTGCAGCCCATTTTTCCATATTTAATTATTAAATAATTTTATGTTTTTTGTCATCAACTTTGGACACGGTTTTCTAGAAGTTGAAAAGGATTTTTTCACATATGAAAGATGTTTTGGATGGGAACAGTCTCATTTACAAAAATCCCTGTCAATTTTTACACATCTATCACATTTTGGGAGATACAAAGACATATTTGGACCCTATTTTCCAATAAATCATGCAATTCACACAATTATTTAGCCATGAAAATCTTTTAAGAATTCAATGCATGTGAATTCTTAAGAATTCAATGAACAAAATAATTATTCCTCTATGCGTGAAAGTTAATAAAGGTTTTCCCAAGAAAATAATCTCGATTATTTATCATATGAAAATTTTCAAGCAAATAAATTTGATTCTAATCCTTTCATGCCCCATATGAAAGCACAATAATTTTCAAAGAGCATAGTTACTTATCTTTTAAGGCATGCTTGGAATCCTTCCTTTGTCTCTCTTTGATCCATTCTACCTGTGTTTTCTCATTCCTTCTCATATTTTATCGTAGGCTTACAATAAGTAGAATTAAGAAAATGAAATAGTTTTTCTAAATCCTAAAAACATTCCTTAAATCACCCATAAATCACTCCATAAATAAGATTCTTCCTAAATCCTATAATCGTTCCATAAATCGCTCCTTAAATCATATTTTTCTAAATTCTACAATCACTCAATAAATCACCCATAAATCACTCCTGCTTTTCTTTTGAAGGTAAACTTTATTTTTCCTTATGAACAAAATATCACTTATCCATAGTTTTTCTAAAACTATTACTCATTATTTATAAAACTCATAAAATATACCAACTAGGAAATATAATTTATTTAGATAGAAGAATACAAATTATTGTAAATAAAAGAATTAAGAATTGACTCTTGTAATATACTTGTAATTAAGAATTACAAGAATATTCTTCATGTATTATCAATATAAGAATTAATAATATTTAATTATTCAGCAACCCTCATTTTACAAGAGTTTTTATGAGAGATTACGCAAGGGATATTACATACTCATTCCTTCAAAGAGAACGTTGTCCTCGGTGTTATTCTCTTGTTGGAACATTAAATTCTACTCATAATATAAAAATCTAATTAAAAAAAAATGGAATCATTTCCCTTCAGAATGAAGGATTTTTATGTTTAATAAGTAGAATCAATAATGTTTATCGAATGAAATACCTTTCATTATCAGTTATTTATGCAATGTCAAATAATACTTTAATCATAACACTTCCACAAGTACTCACAGAGCACTAGCCCTCTAATCGTCAAAATGATATAAAAAACTGTAGCAAGTGGATTTTGTCTTTTATTTATGGGTAACACCAGTCTTTATTTCCCACTATTGTTGTTTGAAAATTACTGTCTATCTCTCCCATAATAATTTCAATCAAATTAAAACTCATGGCATTTATCTTTGGTCATTTTCCTCTAGTCTCACTACTTCTATCATAAGTTAAGTCATAAGTACATACATTAACAATTTATTTAGTTTATGCATGCATATAGATAATTCATTTCTCGCATGTTCCTTTGCTCATACAAACCTACAAACACAACCTATTTCATCAAAATTGTCACTTAGATAAATTAATAGATCATGTATGCAGAACTGTAACACATATAAAAACTTAGAGATATGCAACTTACACTCTATTCTAACATCCAACATCTTCATACGATTTCGAAATCAATAGACAAAATATAGACAAAATTTCATCTAATAGTAGTTAATGTTTGGGAATTATTCAGGAATGTGGCATATTCTAGCCAACCATGAACTATCTCCAATAGTTACCCACCTACCAAAGATCAAATTGCCACTAGAATCAACAACCTCATTGATTCCTTAGTGGTTTCTTCCCAACAAATTTTTAGCAGCATCTTGCTTTAAGGTTTTCCAACCTTTTGCCTAGGCCTTTTTCTTTTAGTTTTTCCTAAAAAGATTATTTTCTTTCTAGTTAAAGCATGTCTTTCTCTCATTTTGTTCTTTATTCCACCCCACTTAATATTTATCTCTAACTAAGTGATTAACGTAATATTTCTCTCCCATTATGTTAATATTCTCTTTCTTTTCTTATTTTCTCCTAGGGTTTTTTAGTAGACTTTTAGGGAATTTTCATCTTGGAATTAACCACCAATAAATTTTCATAAGCTCACAATAAGTCTTCTAAAACTCTAGAATTGTTTCTTGAATAACCCAAATAATGTATTCATGAACGCAATAATAAAATATTACATCATCACATCAGTCCCATCATGGATTCCATACCCATTCAATCCAATAATAATTCAATCTCTAAATTTAGTCAATCTCTTAAAATCCATTATAATTTACATAACTGTCCATTTGCATATTATCATTAAAGTAAAGGAAAATTTATGTAAGCCATGAATCTATACGTGAACCCCAACATGGTTCCCACAATTTGTAAAAGTACATTGACAACAATTCATCACATTTCATATAGATGGTCTACATTCCAAATTTCCCCATAACAACAATCATGCAACTAAGAAAAAAGAATTAACATATCTTTCATACCATAGAATTAGACTTTTTGTAAGGCCCCACCTTACGAACCATCAATATTATAGAGAAATAAGAGTCCCATTAAACACTAAGACACAAAATGTGTTTCTTTTCTTTACAATTAGTTTGCAACCATCTAAGCTAAAAACATTAGGTAATTTTGGGAAAACAACTTAAAATCATGCAATATACAACCACTGAGGCATTTTATCAAATAGTTTGCAAGCATGAAATCTACAACCATTGAGGCATTTTAACAAACAATTTGCAAGCATGCAATCTACAACCATTGAAGCATTTTATCAAGTAGTTAGCAGAAAAGAAATATATTTCCATAAATATGTTTAAACTATCAGAGAGACAGTAAAACTATAATTTACAAAATAGCATGAATCATATTAATATCATCAATGGTAAAATTTCTACAAAAAAACACAATCAACAATCCCTACAAGGCAGTGAAAAATTGGAAAAATTGACCAGATTACATAATCCATGTCTGAAGAGCAAATTTTTAGAATCAAAGTGGGGGTACATGGTCTATTAGTACGAATACTCCTTGATGTTGAGCTGAATCGCATCCCAAACTCTAAGAGATCCAATTCTTTAAAACAACAAAACTTTGGATCTCATTTACCACTTTTCTCAAACACATGGAATGAAAACTTTCATCTACACCTCTACATGAAGAAAGACAACCCAATATTATGCTACTATGAGTTGTTCACTGTGTTAGAGTCGGTCTTGTCAGTCCTCCGTCAGAGATCAAAACTCTTTCTGCATTTCCTTTTTAGGTGTCTCGCTCCATTCACTCAGCTACTTTCTGCTAGGGGCATGCCATAACCTGACGGAAGGGCCTTACCATTCATTCTCCTCATGTCTTGTACCTGCTGGCTCAGGTCTTTTCATCAATGTGTATTAAAATCCATGACAGTCAATGTTTGATCTTTTAGTGGACGAGAGTCGTTTCGGTCATTAAGTCTAGGGATCAGTCATTAGGTCTCCAAACAATGTCCAATAAAGCCAGCAAGGTCAGACGGAGGTTCTTATGAAGTTGTGATTCAAATATTTTCATCGTCATGTCAATAGAATACGACTGTTCTTCAAAACTCTGTTTTGAAGAAAAGTAAACAGTTTGTCATTTGTAAAAAATTTCAAAAGTTTCTCAGTGGATTTCTCCAAGCGCAGTCTTCGTCTCCTTAGCCAAATTCCATGTCGGCTACCCCTACAAAAAATCACCAAAAAATTTCATCATTTTAGTCAAAGAAATCACAAGGAAGTGTGAAAAGAAGAGTTGTATTAATTGTGAAAAAGTATCAAAGTGAAAACATTACAAAATGGGTTTTGGAGGAAGAAAAAATCAAATCCAACTCTTGCAACATATTTCTCCAAGTTATATAAATCATTTGTGTCAAGTTACATTCGTAAATCTTATAGAAAAATCGAATTTGGAGGTTGAAGAGCAAACAACAGTTCGAAAAGGTCGTGACTGTGTTAACAATTGGAGCATGGAGCACAGGTGGAGGAGCACGGTGCACATAGAGCACGTGGCGCACTGGGGATATCCGCCCAGTGTTAATTTGAATGGGCACGATGCACACAGAGAGCGCGGCGCACTGGGTTCTTGGCGTGGCGCATATACACAGAAGCCCAATTTTTCTCAGAACTTGCAACCAATCGCCTTCAATCCCTTGAATTTGCCAAGTGGGGTCAATCTCTCAGCATTTCATCCATTTTTATGTTAGCATGATGATAGTAAATGGCAGCTTATGGTTGCACAAATACTCTTAAACCCTACCACTTAAAATCGTCAAAGCAAATGTTGTTAGGGTTACAAAGTCATTGTGTTGGTGCTAAGGTTCTTCCCCCATTTCATTTTTCCTTCTTTCCCTCATTCTTGTCTTCCCTATTCCACTTTTTCCATTTCTCCCTATCCTAAAATGCTACTAAAATCCTATTCCCTATTCCCTCCGCACATTTGTCAAAGGTAGAACCCCAAACCCTACCCTATATAAAATCTCCTAAACTCCCTACTCCCTAAATAAAATTCCTCCTCATAGTCCCTAATCCCTTCATATTATTCCCCTTCCTAACAATCCCTTGTTGCATTTTCCCCTTGGTGGCAGATTTCAACACATCAAAAAGATCAGTTCAAGCATAGTTCATACACAGCAGTCATGGCATCTGAGCATTCATCGGACTATGAGGTGGAAACCCAAAGCGACTCTCCCTTGGAAGAAGAGGCACCCTGGAGGCCTCATAAAAGCGGCAAACATGTGAGATAGGAACCGACCACCCTAACAGAATTGCAGGCCTGTCCTCTTGCTATGTCATGTTTTTAACATCAGTCATGTTATGAGTTTTTTCAAAAGGTAGTTAGTGTCCAATTTCATCATGAGTTGGCTTGTCTTTTTGTGCTGCACTTGCATGGAGATCAAGCCATCTTGGCTGGTGTCACCTTCACACTTACACCAGAATCTGTCTCATTAGCAACCGGTATACCGAACATTGGCGAACCATGGCACAAGAAACAAAAGATTGACTGGCAGCATAGTGAGCCATACATCAAAACCAGTTTCTTAAGGCATCTCAAGAGAGTGTTCCCATTCCAATATCTAAAGGATGAATATGATCCCCTAATGAGATTGATCATGAAATATTTCAGCTATGAGGGACAGTTCTCTCGTCTTTATACTTACCAAATCAGGTTGCTCATGCATTTCACCAGGGTACGGATGATGAACATTCCGTATTTCATTTGTCGGAACATAGAGAGGATGACCACCTTTATACAGTGCAAAACACCTCAGCAGCAACTTAACAATGTCTATCATTTTTCTCTTATCAAGATTTTGATGGTTCATCAGCTTGGATTGCAGAGCATCACTTGGGATGATTTCATTTCACGTGATTTATTCAGAGCTTCATGGGGAGTATCAGAGGTTAAGCATGAGGGTGAACCTTCTCATCGTTATGAGCACCATGAGATTGCTAGTGTGCCAATTTTCATCACATATCAAAAGGGCACCAGACGTTTGTTTGCAGCGGCAAATCGAGTGTTATCTCCACCTGGGGTGGAAGGGGCCTCGCTTCCTCCATCAGCATCACAGGAACAGGACAAAGGCAAGGAGCCAATCCAGGATGAGGGGCCTTCAGGTGAGCCATCAGGTGAACAAGAGACCAAATTCATTCTCCTTCATGATGATGATACAGATACGGATCCACCAAGTGCACAGCTTAAAGAGATCATCTAGTAGCAACAAGCAGAGATTCAAGCCTTGTCCCTTGATTTGGAAAGAGCCAAATGGAACATGAAATATATAGAGTAGAGGAACAAATAGCTTGAGGATCAACAAGTGATCATGGAGCTACAAAACATTCGCGAGAATCGCCAAGCTGCGCAAAGGAGAAGCATTGAGCTCACGTCATTGGAGCAAGAGATTAATGAGGATCGGGAGGCCAATCTCGAGAGAGTTAACATGAACTTAGAGAGGCCGCTGGACAAGGCCTACAAGGGCCATGCATTGCTGAGACACATGGCTTTCCACTACATGGCGCGAAACAAAGTGTGCAAGGCCCGAGTCAGGAATTTGAAGGCGAAATTGAGGAAGGCAATCAAGAAGCAAAAGAGGTAAATGGAGCTCGATCGACTTTAGATATTGGCCAAAGCCTCTTTGGCCTAGCATAACACTTGATAAGGAAGCTCTAGCCCAAATTTCAAGAAATTTGGGGCATTTTTGGTGTTTTTGGAAATTTTTGTGCAAAAAACAGGGCTTTTCTCCCTGTGCGCCACGCCACCTAGCGCGCGCTTATGCTAGGGAGATCCAAATGACAAAAGGTTTGTATTTTTGGATTTTCCATGGAAAATCATGACTGTTGGTGCATGGCCAAGGAGTTTGGGCCAGTTTTGAGTCCTCAGGAGGTCAAAAACACCCAAAACGTGACCTCTCTTCCCCTATTTTGACACACAGGAAGCCGTCTTGGGGGATTGCATTCTTGGAGAGGAAAATGGGCACCAAATTCAGAAATTCCACTTGTTTTGGATAGTAGACAGGCAGGGCTTTCAAACAAGCACACTTGGGCTCAATTTTGACTTCAGGAAGTGCCTCAAAAATAGCTCCAAAGTAGCACGACACATACAGTTTTTGGCGCGGCGCACAGAGGCCCAAAGGCCAAAATTGCTCCCGCTTCGCGAAATTTCGATTCGCAATTTTCTCCAAGTGGTCCCGCTCATTTACAATAAATTTTTCCCGGCATTAAAGGAAAATTTTAAAAAGCATTTTTGGCTTCTATCCAAGTGGCCAAATGAAGGCGAATAACCACCCACAAAATCTATGGTCATATTTGATTTTTTCTAATTGGTCTTCACAGAAAATTGAATGTAACTGCTGATGGTTGGCTCTTCACTTCCTGGGTTGATCGACCTTCTCATGGTGAAGCTTATTTATTGTACTGAGAGTCAGTTTGTAAAGGGTTGGAACTTCTGGGAAACTGTGGGAGATAAACCCAGTCACTTACTATATATTTTCACAGAGAATTAATGAAAGATTGCAACTCTGGTTCATGAGATTCCTGTGGCATGAGTTTAGCAAATGTATCTTCTTTATGTTTCATATGTATTTCGTTATGTTTCATATTTTCATTCATATTCGTTTCCAATGAAAGATTTCTAAGTAAAAAGGTAGAATTCAGTGTACTGCTCTGCCTTGGGATAGTTTTCACGTTCTAAGTTTTCTTCTGTTGAAAAGGATTCATGTATTTATGCCCTTTTCACACTCTCAAACAATCTCTCCACCTCATATTATTTCAAATCTAATTTCTAGACTTTCTGCCTGTCTTGCCTCACGAAATAACCTGCGTCTTTGAGTTAAATTCTCTGCTCATGCTGTCCGTGGCCCCACACATCCCAGAAAACTTAGTCATTCTTCAAAATACCTCCATCATATTTGTTTACGTAGCCTAAAATCAGTATTCATTTTTGAGTCATCTCAGACCCTATTGTTTATTTTCCTGAGCGTGACCCAGAGAGAGCCCTCTCCTGTTTTGGTAGGGCTAGCTACCAGACTGAGCGTGGTTTGTGGTTACCTTGAATATTGCCTTCCTTCAGCCTAAGGTAGATTTAGGCCCTAACACACTGAATTTAATTCCACTATATGAATTCCACTTGACTCATTGCACATTTTTAACATCTAAATAATTTATTTTAATGTTTTTTTAAAACATTTTGTTGTTCTCTTTAGGGTCAACCCCAACTTCTACATTATTTATTTATCACAAAAACCATACATGAATTAATTCTTTATAAGCAATGCATTGTAAATTTAGTCATGTTAATTTTTTTTTTGTAATGCACCATAATCATTATTGTAATAGTATGCATGAATAGGTTGGAATTTAATCCTAACTATAAATAGTGAGTGCTCAAGATTGTTCATAGGTACAATAAATGTTTTATTGTTTGTTATCCACATCAATATTCAAATTTCATGCACACAAATTTTAAAGAAGCATTATCACTTCCTACTCTTTCATGTGGTCATTAATCATGCATTATGCATCTCATGTTAATTGTAGTCTTCTACAAGTTCAATTAAAATAATTATTGAGATGATGCCCACTAGCATCATACCTCTAATTTTTTTTTTCTTAATGATTCCCAAAACATGCTAGTGTTGCAACATTTTTATCTGATACCACTTGTAACATCCCCCAGTCACCTCACATGAAAATGCATGGAGTTAGGAAATTTTTTCAGCATTTACCAATGTGTAAATTTTTAAATTAATTTTTATATTCTCTCAATGACCATTAGAATAACGATCACCATTACCTAGAGAAATATTTAGTACAAGCATAGTGGGTTACACAACCATTAACTATCATTGTTGTAGCATATTAACTTAAATTTCATGCTATAACTATTCATTGATTCCATGATTGTTTTAACTCAATTAGTAAATCACATACTTGATAATATAAACATCACATCATGAAAGAAATTAACATCATAAAAATGGCACAATGAATAATGACATAATTAGAAACCGATATACCCTAAAAACCCCGCAGAGTGAAAACCAACAAATGTTTAACTTTATTATTAAACACTCATGAGGGTGTTCACCCCTCACTCAATGGTTATGAGGGAGTCCATTCCTTGACCATTTT
Source organism: Pinus tabuliformis (assembly GCA_031772625.1). NCBI lineage: Eukaryota > Viridiplantae > Streptophyta > Pinopsida > Pinales > Pinaceae > Pinus > Pinus tabuliformis. The sequence continues at coordinate 1,432,636,092 of CM062818.1, read as the reverse complement.
CATAAAATGTTACATAGAAAAATCATCTTAAATGAAACACAACTAGCTATAAACTATTACAATCATCATGATATCATTTATCTATGAACCCTCAATCTCTATGTCTTTATGGTTTGATGGTTTCCATTAGTGGGTCATCCTATAGTTAAAATTCCTCAATATACACAATTCTTTATCTGCCACAATGTCAAACATGAACTATACTTTGCACAAGTCACCATTCTTTCTGCTCATTTTTGTCGCCAACACACTTGATATCATGATTGGATAAAATATTAATGACCCAATAATCAATCATTATTAGTGACACTTCAACATTTATTTATGCGCATGCATAAAACATAAACATAAGGTAATGAAATATCTTCTTTATGTTTTATGTTAGTAACGTGAAACATTAGTAACATAAGCACATATTCTATTTAAGAGTCTAATATTTATCTTTAAAAATTTAATGCATATGTATCATGAGAACATCCTTGGTAATCTTTTAAATGAAATAACTTAGTTTCTTTTCAAGAATTATCAACATAATTGTTCTATTTTTGTGCATGCGAATAACTTATCTCTTTTCAAGAAATTTCAAACTTAATAGTTATTTTTTTGTCTATGGAATTAATTTATTTCTTTTCAATAACATTAACACATTGTTTATTTATATATGCACATAACAACTATTATTATCACACCGACAAATCAAATGACAATACTTTGTTTTAATCTATTTTCCTGTTTTAGTCATCAAATCTAGGTGTGGTTTCTGAACAAAACGAAAATACATTTTCGTTGGGAACAATTTCATTAAAAATAATCTCTCTTAGGTATTACAAAAGTGTCATGGTTTGGAATATTCAAATGAACCATTGCAGCCCATTTTTCTCGATTTAAATATTAAATAATTTCCTATTTTTGTCATCAAATTTCAACACGATTTTCTAGAAGTTGAAAATATTTTTTTCAAATATGAAAGAGGACTTTGGCAAGAACAGTCTCATTTACAAAAACCTCTTTTCGTTTTTACACATCTATCACTGTTTGGGAGATACAAAGACATATTTGGACCCTATTTTCCAATAAATCATTCAATTCACACAATTATTTAGTCATGAAAATCTTTTAAGAATTTAATGCACATGAAGCATTTTAAGAATTAAATGGAAAAAAACACTTATTCCTCTATGCATGGAAGTTCATAAAGGTTTTCCCAAGAAAAAAATTTCCACTCTTTATCATATTAAAATTTTTAGGCAAATAAATTTGATTCTTATTTCTTCATGCACCATATGCAAACATAATAATTTTCAAAGAGAATAGTTACTTATATTTTAACACTTGCTTGGAATCCTTCTTTTGTCTCTCTTGACTCCATTCTGCCAGTGTTCTCTCATTCCTTCTCATATTTTCCCATAGGCTTACAATCAGTAGAATTAATAAAATCAAAAATAGCTTTTCTAAATCCTAAAAGCATTCCATAAATCATATTTTTCCTAAATCCTAAAGTCACTCCATAAATCATCCATAAATCACTTGGTAAATTATGTTTTTTCTAAATTCTACAATCACTCAATAAATCATCCATAAATATCTCATGCTTTTTTTCAGGGTAGATTTTCTTTTGCCTTATGAACAAAATATCACTTATCGATAGATTTTCTAAAACTATTACTCATTATTGCTAAAACTCGTAAATATACCAACTTGGAAATATATTCTATTTAGATAGGAGAATATATTTTTTTCCAAATAAAAGAATTGAGAATTACTTCTTGTAACATTCTTATAATTAAGAATTACAAGAATATTCTTCATGTAATATCACTATAAGAATTAATAATATTTAATTATTCAACAACCCTCTAGTGTTTTTATGGGAGCTTACGCCAGGGATATTAGACCAAATCTTGGTAGAATATCTGCTATGACTATGTCCAGTATCACACTTTTTACATGAATTTGTGCCAAGGTTACCACCAGATCATTTATTAACCCTAAACACTTGATGTTTCTTGAATTAAATGAAAATAAGTCTTTATAGGGTCTAGTAACCTAACATCCCAAGTTTTCCATGACTGTCTTGGAAATCGAATTGTTTGATGCTCTAGTATTCAACATGGAATTATGAGATCATGTCATAAACATTTAGACTAAATCATAAAAAGGAGGGACATCATCATTCACACTAGTCACATGGGGACCAAAAACAAATTCGGGAGCATCATCATCCAAATTGAAAGAATCTTATGAATTGATATTTATCTGATAATTTTCTGAACGTTTAACCATTGAAAAAAATTGTTTCCTATATTATTCATTTTTCAATAGTTCAACAAAAGGGACAGAAATTTTCAATTTACCAATTTCACTCTCCAAATTGAAGGATGTCTGTATCCTCTCCACTTCTTTGGCATCTTTCTTTATTTTCCCTACCCTTTTTGGAACATCTTTTTTAGGCTCCTCCAGTATTTTAAATGTATCCTTTCTTGGTTCAACTTTATGTTCTCATGCAGTTGGCTTTTGTGATGGAGTTCTAATTGCAATAGTTCGACCTTTGAGATTATATTTCTTTTAAAAATATGTTGCTGCGTTATTATAACCTTACTGGTAAACTTTTGAATCACAAATATGAAGGTTATCATTCATTCCTTAAGACTCGACAAAATTATCATTATCTTCCTTGGTCGAAAATAAATCAAAACAACTTATCTGTTGATCTATTTCTTCAGTTGAATCTTCATGAACAAAAAATTCTAGAAAAGGAGGCCTAATGGCTTGTTGATCTTCAGGACCTTTTTGTTCTCTTTGATGGTTTTGAGGGCCTTGAGGTCTTCTAAAATTCGAGTTCCAAACTTGAGGTTGAGGCTTAATTTTAGGAGGGTCCAACTTGTCAACCAGATTCTCCATTGTCTTTAATAGAACATTCAATTTAACATTCAATGAAGAATATGACTCGTTAAATACCACTCTTTTATCAGTATTCATCTTTTGTTTTTTAGCTAGCATATTTTCTTCCATTCCTATATCATTTTTATACATCACCTCCAAGGTAACAAGATTCCTCTCGCTGAGTTGATAAGTTATCTCATCATCAAAACCATCGAGATAGTGCAATAGGGCTAAACCCGGGGGGGGATTGATCTTAGCGGAGATTGAATTGTAAGCCCTATTGAAACTTTCTACAAATTCCTGAATTGTCTCCCTTGGGTTTCTTTTTAGACTCTCATATTCGACTAATATTTGTAGAGTATTTTTCTTCACCTGCCACCTCGTAAGGACGAGTTTTTCAAACTATTGAAAATAAGCGATGCTTGCTGTTGGTAAAGATCTGAACGATCTCTTAACCTCCTCTGGAAGAGTTTGTGTAAAAATTCTAAGCTTAACATCTTCATGATCTACCTCATCTACATTAATGAAATCATTCACCTTATCTACATGTTTTTGAGCCGTGAGTGCCCGCCTATACCATCAAACTAAAGTAAGTGATTTCCATAGTTTAGAGGAAGATCACATAGTGGAGATTGGATATTAAGAGGGGAATATCTAGCAACCATAATTGCGTGAGATGAAGTTGAACTAACGCTAGGGATCTTGAATGTAGAGTACAATGGAAGTGAAGTTGTTGTTGTGACAATTGATGAGATAAGGGTATGAAGTCCCACGAAAACCAAAGGACTAGTTGAGGGAGAAACGATGAAAAATGGAAAATTTGGGGACTTCGATGTAACTATCTAAAGTTCATGGACTATCTTCTCCAACTTTTGAAATTGAAACCAAATTTCTTGATCTTTTGGCAATAGATTTAATTCTTTCCTAACAGAACTAGAAATAAAAGTTTCAAATCTAGTCTCATCGAAAACAATATCTATTTTTTTTTTCAGACGTATATCCAAATAGTGTTTTTCCAAATTTGATATCGAATTGTATATCATCAACATATTCAACCTTTTTAGGTAATGAACATGACCTATCTAAATGAGCCATACCTGATTTTTCTGGAGATCCTCTTCTTCTTCTTAATAACCTCTCTGGACTTAATAAAATATGTGGTGGATTAGGATCGAGGTTCCTCCTTTTGTAGACTCCCATATGAGCCAACATTTACCCAAAAGAATCACCTTAAAATTTAGAGTGGAGTCGCCAGAGAAAAATATTGCAGCCAAAACTAATGTTTTAGATGCCTGTTTTATCTTAGAGATATGATTTATGTAATCAAGTCATTGGGGGGAAAATATATCCTCCATTCCCCGATAATGGTGCCAAAATTATATCACTCAGAGAAAACCCTGGTTGTGGGAAAAACTCTAAGCTAAAATCTAACGACTTTGGGATTGAAGTTGGCCCTTCAATCTGGAGGGGGATCTCTCCTCAAACCCAACTACCCTAGTTCACAACAGTGGCAGGTCTATTAAACTATAGCTAGATTAATGTAAAAAATGTTGAAGTTGGTTGGAGTCAGGAGAAAAATACATACCATTGGGCAATGGAATCTAATTTAGCTTAACATTAGATCACACTAAAACATTCAACAAGTCCAAGGTATTTGAGAAAATATGAATCTTTTATTTGCTACAATGAAAGGAAAAATGTGAGAGAAACAATCCACTTAGAAGGAGCATCAAACATATGAATTCCAATTCCAACTTTAGAAAGAAGAGTGCAAACAATTAAATCTATGAGAAAAGAATCACAATGGATGAATTCAACTTATATTATTTCATTTAAGCATTAGAAGATGATACACCATGGTAATAAAAGACACATAAGACAGGAGAAAACGCATTCAAAACACTCAACATGTGAATCTTTGTTGTAGCTTCAGGATGTCTTCATTAAAAATATCCCAACAAATAGAGAGAACAATAATTTTTTCAACAAAAATTGAACCCTTCTTCATTTTGAAGACTCTATCTTTATAGAAAAATTATAAGTTAAAAGAAGATTTCTAGTATGTACTTAATTACAAATTTTTAAATATAAAGAGTGCATATCTAATACACGAATGCAATAGATAATGTCATAAATATTTGTATCTAAAAACATAACAGTGCACTAATATCTCGGCTAGAAACTCGGGTAAAAATCATTAACTGGTATCTTGCCTAGCCTCCTCGAACTTGTGTCTCGTCCTCATGCTAAAAATGGTATCTGTTTATGCAACTCCTCCTTTTGAGACTACCTGATTTGCCAAGGCTAACCAATCCGATGACACTCTATCAACTTGGGATAAAGACCAGGATCTCTAACGGACTAGTTTTCAGCACTTTTATAAAAATCGATACAGAATTACGCTGACACAAAAATTATCAGCGCTCATCAAAATTTAACAGTGTAAATTTCTGTCATGCTACTTCTCGCCCTTTAGTCAAAACTCAATCCGAACAGTTGGTAATCAAAATTTTGCTGTCAAGATATCTAGCTGAGTGTGCTAGTTGCTTCCAGTAGGATGCAAACATTAACTTTTCTTTGTTTCTTAGTCCTTTGGACCTTTGTTTTAACCTTTTTCTTGAGCCTTAGGTATTCTTGGGTGTCTATAATTAATTCCTTTTGAGGGATTTTGTCTATATTAATGACCTCCTTTGCCAAATCAGGGTTTAGCTTTAGCCTAATGTTTAATATTAATTTATCCCATGGTCTTGTATGTGGCCTTTTTCCACCTCTGAACATTTCAACTAAGGTAGGTTCTTTATCAGTTTGTGTCTACTCTGTCTCGGGATCAATCATTTTTCCATTGACCTTCTTTGTTTGTTTAATGACTTTTGTTTCTGCAAGTAGATGTACACTAGGAGATGGGGCATATTTTTTTTTCTCAACATCTCACTCTTCCTTGTATAAACCTTTAGTAACTCAGGAACTAAAGGAGTAACTAATTCTACTTTTTTCTGACTCCTGGTTTGCATGGATGAGATCTCCTATTCTAGTTGGGGTTGTTTAGTTTTTTTTTTTGTTTCCTTTCTTTCTGCCAATTTTTTGTTTTATGGTTTCTTCAAACCCTCCCAAAAATAGAAAATGGTCCCAAGTTATATCTACCTTTCCCAAGTGGCTTTCAATCAATATCTTTACTAAACCTTTATGATATATAAATGAGAAGAAACATTGGGTCTTGCCCTGAACCTTACAGACATGTGCTTCAGATTCATAAACATAAAAGAAGGAGTGTTCATCCTGACATGACCTGTGATGTGGGCAAGGATAATAAAATGATATAAATTCACCCGGTTGAAGTGTCCCTCACATGTGAAGTAAGGTTGTGTGATACACAAGAGACAATTTCTCTCATCCTTTAAATAGGACCTCTGGATTTCTGAATGCTAGCACCAATCCTTATACTCATCCTCAAGAAATAATGGAACATTGATTCCAGCCAAAACATGATTCATGATACTTTATTTTCTATTTGTAGGGAGGCCTGTGACTTTTACGATTACCTCGTCAGTAATAGGAAAATATATTCTCCCAACATTAACCTACTAACCATCAAAACCCTTTGTGAAAGCCTTGAAATATCCATTGTGATAACTTGTACAACAGAAGAATAATTGTTCCCACCTTGTCTCTAGGAAATGTTTTAAATCTCTAGGTATACTTCAAGTAGGTCAAGTCCTTTGGGCTCACTTCTATGTAGTTTTTGACTCCTTCCCATAGCTTTCATCGTTAAACAATAGCACTAGAAGTGGGAGCGTTGGGTGTGTAGCCTGATTATCTTTTGTATTCAAAGGTATCATCGCATTGGACCCCAGTTCGTAATATGGCGGCAATGTAGCCTATAAAATATTTGCTGCAGTGGGGCTTAGGGGGGGGGTGGCTGTGACCTTTGGGAGCCCCCCCCCCCTGGTGGGGGCATCGGGGGCAATGCCCCCGAAGCTAAGAATAGATGTAAAACTTCCTTGAAAAATGTTATGATTTCGTAGTCAATCTGGGTCGTTCATTAGGCGAAGATCTAATGGTATAAGTTATGTTTAATTTAGGGTTTTTTTTCCCTAGAAGGAAACCCCTTGCTATATATGAGGGAATTGTATTGCATCTATGTAGATCTGTATTCTAAGTGAGGAAGAGAGAGGAGATTGAGAGCAAAGAGGGAATTACAGTGGATCTACTGTAGGTTGTATCTCTTCAATTTGATGGATAATATAAAAAGAAGGACTGGTTGTTTCTTCGTGGACATAGCCCAAACTGGGTGAACCACATATATCTGTGTCTCTCTTGTTTTGTGCATTTTCTGTGCTTATATTTCTGCAATATTATATGTATTCCATTACTCTGTAATATATAATTTTCTAACAACTAGTATCAGAGCCGAAGGTTTATTTGGCTGATAAACTTGTAGGAGAGAAGGGTTCCTGGCTTGAGTAGAAACAATGGCAGAAGATGGTAGGTTTAGGGTTGAAAAATTTAGTGGCCAAAACTACCAACTGTGGAAGATGAAGATGGAAGATTATTTATACCAGAGAGATTTGTACCAACCATTGAGCGGAAAGACAAAGAAGCCGATGAGTATGACAGACACAGAATGTGATATTCTAGATAGAAAAGCACTTGGAACAATACAACTGTGCCTAGCGGCATCGGTAGCATTTAATATTTCAAAGGAAATGACAACAGAGGGTTTAATGTCGACACTGGCCAAACTAGATGAAAAACCCTCGTCCTCAAATAAGGTATTTCTTATGAAGCGTTTATTTAATATGAAGATGTCAGAAGGTGGATCTATTGTTGATCATTTAAATGAGTTTAATACAGTTACCAATCAGTTAAGTTCTGTAGGGGTAACTTTTGATGAAGTTACGGCTCTTTTATTTTTGTGCTCATGGCCAGAAAGTTGGAATGGTTTAGTTATGGCGATTAGTAACTCTATATTTGGATCTAGTACCTTAAAGTTTGATGATGTTGTCGATGCAATCCTTAGTGAGGAAATGCGACAGAAAAGCTCTGGTGAGACATCATGTAATGCTTTGACTGCAGAGACTAGGGGAAGAAAATGGAAAGAGGAAAGAGCCTTGGATATCACAGTAAGTCAAGAAAAGGCAAATCAATGTCTAGATCACTGGGATAGTGTGCTGGAAACACAGGAAGAAAGGACACCTGATGAAAGCCTGCAAGTCTTGAGGGAAAAGAAGGAGATGTGCAACAAGAAACTGATAATGAAGCAAATGTAACAAGTGATGTGTTGCAAGATGCTTTTATTATTTCATTAGAAAATATAATTGATGCCTAGGTGGTAGATCCAGGGGCCTCATTCCATGCCACACTTGATAGGAAACATTTTTATGATTATGTTCAAGGAGATTTTGGACAGGTTCGATTGGGTGATGATAATCCTTGTAAACTAACTGGAATGGGTACAATTTTCATAAAAAAGAAAAATGGAAATTCGTTGCTATTGAAGTAAGTAAGGCATGTTCCATATTTGAAGAAAAATCTGATTTCAACTAGGAAGTTGGGAGGTGAAGGTTGCGTAACTACTTTCACAGATAAAACTTGGAAGGTCACTAAAGGATCCTTGGTAATAGCGAAAGGAAGAAAGGTTGGTACATTTTATTTATGCAATGGTATTTCTAATTATGTTAATGCTTTAACCTCTACAGGAGAAGATACAAAATTGTGGCATCATAGTCTCGGGCACATGAGTGAGAAGGGAATGCAGATTCTTCACTCAAGAAATATGTTGCCAGGTTTGAAACATGTTGATTTAAAATTCTGTGAGAATTGTGTTTATGGAAAACAGAAGAGAGTCAGATTCCTTAGAGTTGGGAAAGAAAAGAAAGCGAAAAATTAGAGCTTGTGCATATAGATGTATGGGGACTTGCTCAGGTATCATCTCTTGGTGGCTCTCATTATTATGTTACTTTTATGAATGATGCAACCAGAAAAACCTGGATTTATTGTATTCGAAATAAATCTGATGTATATGATACTTTCAAGAAATGGAAAGCTTTGGTTGAAAATGAGACAGGAAAAAGGTTGAAGTGTCTCAGATGAGACAATGGAAGTGAATATTGCAGCAAAGAGTTTAATGGGTACTGTTCAGAGAATGGAATTCATAGAGAGAAGACAGTTCGAGGAACACCACAAGAAAATGGTGTGTCAGAAAGGATGAACAAGACAATCATGGAGTGTGAAAGGTGCATGAGATTGCATGCAAGATTGCCTTTACAATTTTGGGCAGATGTTGTAGATACTATTGTTTATCTAATAAACATAGGGCCTTCAAGTTCCTTGGATGGTGGTATTCCAGAGGAGGCATGGACAGGTAAAAAGGTGAACTGCTCTTTTTTAAATACTTTTGGCCGTGAAGCCTTTGTCCACATTAATAAAAAAATAGAACAAAGCTTGAGGCAAAATCAAAGAAATGTACCTTTATTGGATATGGTGTTAATGATTTTGGTTATCGATTTTATGATTATGAAAAACACAAAGCCATTAGGAGCAGAGTTGTCATATTAAATGAAAAGGTTTTGTATAAGGATCAGCTGCAGGAAAAGAAATAGGAAAAATAAAATAGAGAATCCATAGTGCTTGACGAGATCACAGGAAAAGTGATGGTGCCTAAAAATCATAATGATCAACAACCAGAACAACAACAACAAGCACCTCAAACACCTGAAAGTGGTGTTAGAAGGTCTACCAGGATAAGTAGACCCCTTGAATGATACTCTCCTTCATTATATTATGCATTGTTGACTGATTTTGGTGAACTAGAATGTTATGAAGAATCAGTGCAGGTAGAAACCAAGAAGAAGTGGGAGCAAGCCATGAAAGAAGAGATGGACTCGTTAGCACATAACCAGACTTAGGACTTAGTCAGGTTGCCTACAGGTAAAACATCATTGCAGAATAAATGGGTTTACAAGTTGGAGGAGGAAGATGTAGGTAAAAAAAGGTATAAAGATAGATTTGTGGTGAAAGGGTTTGCACAGAAAAAGGGTATAGACTTTGATGAGATATTTTCTCTTGTTGTTAGAATGACTTCAATCAGAACTATTTTAAGTCTAGTAACAGCTAAAGATTTTCATCTTGAGCAGTTAGATGTAAAGATAGCCTTTCTCCATGGGGATTTGGAGGAAGAGATATATATGCAACAACCACAAGGATATGAGGTAAAAGGGAAGGAGAAACTAGTGTGCAGGTTGAAGAAGAGCTTGTGTGGCTTAAAACGGGCTCCAAGGCAGTGGTATCTAACATTTGATAGGTTTATGTCTGAACAAGGTTATACTAGATGTCACCTTGACCATTATGTTTATCTCAAAAGGAAAAATGATGGCAGCGATATTATATTGTTATTGTATGTAGATGACATGCTTGTTGCGAGTTCTAACATGCAGGAAATAAATGCGCTTAAAAGAAAATTAGCAAACTCATTTGCAATGAAGGATTTGGGTGCTGCAAAACAAATCCTTGGTATGGGAATAACTAGAGACAAGAAGAATCACAAATTAACATTGTCTCAAAGTGAGTACATAGAAAAGGTGTTGAAAAGGTTTAATATGCAGAATGCAAAACTAGTTAGTATACCTTTGGCTAGCCATTTCAAATTAAGTGAGGAGTGTCCCAAGAATCAGGAAGAAATGGCTCATATGTCTAAAGTTCACTATGCATCAGCAGTTGGAAGCTTAATATATGCAATGGTATACACAAGGCCTGATATTGCACAGGCAATGGGAGTTGTAAGTAGGTACATGAACAATCCAGGAAGAGAACATTGGAAGGCAATGAAGTGGATTATCAGGTATTTGAGAGGTACCACAAATCATGCATTATGCTTTGGTGGTTCAAACATTGTTCTACAAGGATATGTTGATGCAGATATGGCGGGTGATAGAGATAACAGGAGAAGCACAACATGGTATGTGTTTACTGTAGGTGGAAAAACTGTTAGATGGGTCTCAAAACTGCAAAGTGTTGTTGAACTCTCAACAACAAAAGTAGAGTATGTTGTTGCTACAAAGGATAATAAAGAAATGATTTGGTTACAAAGGTTTCTAGATGAATTGGGTAAAAAGCAGGAGTTGGGCAAGTTATACAATGATAGCCAGAGTGCCATACATCTTGCAAAGAACTCTGTGTTTCATTCCAAGACTAAACATATACTGCTCAAGTACCATTTCATATGGTCAACGTTGGAAGATGGACAGTTAAAGCTAGAAAAGATACACACTAGCCAAAATCTTATAGATATGTCAACAAAAGTTGTAACCAGGGAGAAACTGAGAATTTTCTCAGTTTCAATTAGTCTTCAAGTATGATGAAGAAGATGAGAAATAGCCAGGTCCAAAGTGGAGTCATTGTCCAGCAAATGAAGCAGCGATGGAGTTTCTATAATCAGTCTCCAAGTGGGATATTGTTGGGTGTGGAGCCTGATTATCTTTAGTATTCAAAGGTATCACCGCATTGGACTCCAGTTTGTAATGGGGTGGCAATGTTGCCTATAAAATATACGCTATAGGGGGGGTCCACGGGGGGCAGCTGCAACCTTTGGGAGCTTCCCCTAGTGGGGGGATCGAGGGCAGTGCCCCGAAAGCTAAGAATAGATGTAAAATTTTCTTGTAAAATGTTGTAATTTCGTAGTCAATTTGGGTCATTTATTAGGCAGAGATCTGATGGTATAAGTTATGTTTAATTTAGGCTTTTTTTCCCTAGAAGGCAACCCCTCGCTATATATGAGGGAATTTTATTGCGTCTATGTAGATCTGTATTCTTAGTGAGGAAGACAGAGGAGATTGAGAGCGAAGAGGGAATTACAGCGGATCTAATGTAGGTTGCATCTCTTCAGTTTGCTAGATAATATAAAAAGAAGGATTGGTTGTTTGTCCGTGGACGTAGCCCAAACTGGGTGAACCACGTATATCTATGTCTCTCTTGTTTTATGCGTTTTCTGTGTTTATATTTTTAGAATATTTTATGTGTTCTATTGCTCTGTAATATATAATTTTTTAACAGGGAGTGGGATTCAATTCGATGTTTTTGGGATAACTAACACCCTTTCCTCTCTTGGCATAAAATATACAACAACTTAACCATGCATTATATAGGTTTTACCATTTGAAGCAAATTATTTCCCAATGAGACATCTGGTAAATCATATAATAAAATTGACTGGTCGATAACATAAATCCTTTATGTGCAATGATGACTTTTTAACTGAATTTACCTCTTGGAGGCGAACCTGGAAACCGATCACATAATATCACCATCTCATCAATGCTCGCTTGATAAATAATCATTCACTCACTGATACGTTCTCCATTATCACATTCCTTTGGACATGAAAAAAACGAATTTTTCATTTGGCTCTGATACTCCAATTGCCAGCGTATTTATTTGAATTTCTTCCCAAATTTGCTATGCCACTTTGGTTGTCAGTGCATTTTTAGTTTCAAATCTTATAATATTGCTAAAATTCTATTTGTCAACCCTTTGACACTATTTTTACACATTGGCGTTGACATTTAAATTGTCATCACATTTTTTAAATATTAACTAAAATTGTGAAAACATAATGATAACTCTATGAGGACGTTAACACTGAAATTTTTTTGTATTAATATGTAATATAAAATTCTTGACATGAGAGGTAAAGTCATGTTTACTATATTTAAATTACAGTTTCTGTAACATTATGTGAACTAAAAGGATATCTTATGCATGTACAAAATGTTGATTACATATTTTTATGGATCATAAAAGAAACAAATGGGCATACATGGATGCATGAGAGGTTTTCATTTTTTCTTCATGGATAATGCAACAATTTTGACTTTTCTTTTCAATGGTAATTATAAGTAAAAGTTGAATTAATAAATATTTTATGGCTAAGAAGTAAATGATAAATAATGTGATGGTGATTAAGAGTCATTTTTTTTACTTTCAAATAGACTTGGTGATGAATGTTTCTTTCCTATTTAGATTATGTAAAATAAATATCTATTTTTATGTATTTATAAGTAAATTATTTAAAGTAGACATGTCTTTATCATTATGAACATGATGTAATATTAGCTAGGAGAAATGTGAAAACATGAATGTTAGTGACTATCTCATGATAAGTATGTGGAAAAAATGATATTTTTTGAGATGTTCATTAATAAATAATCAAATACATTATTTGTCAAAAATTTCAATCTAATATAATATAATTTTTGTATTATTTAACTCATATTTGTTATTAAAAAGAGTTAGATTTAAACTAGTACAATACCAAACAAATAATCAAAATAACACCAAAATGTTATATGTTTATTACTAGAGAAATGTTCACCTACCTCTCTAACGAAGAACTTCCAATAGAGCAAATCCCCAACTACAAGTAACCTCCCAAGCCTCATTTTACATTTCTTGATCGTCATCTTTAGAGAGAGAATTTTCTAATTTAAATTGGTAAGAGTTTCTATAAATATTAAATTTAAATTGCGTTAAAATCTTATAAGCTTAGCAATAAATTAAATTTTATAAAAGTATATATATTTTTAAGTTATATTAAATCTAAATTAATTATAAAAAATCCCGACTTAATTTCGTTAATTTAACAATAGATTGAATTTTATAAACCAATATTGAATTAGTTAAATTGTAATTTTTAATAATTTATTATTATTAATATTTTATGTTTAAAATTGAATGAGTTACGAATTTTCATCTTATTAAAAACTAACTAATTTATTTTTCCTTTAATTATTTTTTCCTTGTGAGTACTAAAATATTTTACTAATCAAGTTGGATTGAATATCAATGAACTATCTAAGAAATAGGAAAATATTTATCGTAATTTTATAATCATAGTTTCAACCATACTAAACTTTGTAATTTATAAAAATATCTTTGCATTTTTTTAAGTGAGTCGTTTTGGAAGCAATTTCATATATAAAAGTTTGATATAAGTTCACCAATACATAATCTATATTAAATATTATTTCTTAAAAATAAACATCATGATGATAACCATCTAACAAAAATAAATATCATCTAAGATACACATTCGAATTCACTACCATAATCTGATTATATACACCTATAACACAATTAAACATCATTAGCTAGAAAATAACCCTAATAATCTGACTGGGCATCATCTTCGTGATCACATCTAAAAAAACACACCTTATAATCTAACATAATCACCACACACATCCTCAAACTAATATAAATCTCATGTGAAATAACTGCTACCACATACACATATAAATGCAAGCGCATTAAATGAACATATCTAACATGACCTAACAATATACACATCAACACCAACATATAAATTAATTACATAAACATAGTTATTTGATATATATATATATATATATATATATATATATATATATATATATATATATCATAGATAACTACATTAAGTCAAGTAACTGCAATCAAATATCTGATACAACATGCGTAGTAATGTCAGCCTAGTCTATAGTAGAAGACAATGGATGGTTAACTATTGCCTCAAAGTCTATCGAACTCAGTTGAGGTGGAGGATGACGTGGCTGGTCTTCTCTGTTAGTAGAAACATAAGGAACATCCTCTAGCTCTCGCATCTCATCATCAGGTGATTGACAAGCAGGTGTACTACTAGAAGGAGCACCGACACCCTGAAGGCCATGATCCTATGGGGTGGTAATACTAGAAGCATCATAGTCACCACCTTCATCATCATGATCATGATCACCACTCTCATCATCATGATTATGATCACCACCCTCATCTGATGTATCTATCGTTGAATGCCTTGCATGCCTCATTGATGGCAGTATCTTACTTAATCTAATGATATGACGAATAAGGGAGATTATCTCGTACAGATAGTCCCTGTAAAGATCCATGAACTTAGGATCTACACTGATATCTCAAGCCCTCGCAAGACAGACTCCCTCATTAACCAAAATTGTAGCTAATATGTCATATTAGTCCATCTGAAATCGCAAACTAGCCCTACAACCATTGACACACATGGCCCCATGAGGATGTAATTCACCCTCTTGGGCCTTTCCCATCTCCTCATATCCTCATCTCCTCCATCTGGTGGGGGAGGAGGCATGTCTCCATCAAATGTGTCGATGTCTAAAAATATATAGTACACAACAATAATTAGATAATTTCACTAAAAATTTTAATCAAACAAGTTAAAGAACATGCTATAATAAATTTTCTTCTAATTAATTAAAAAATCAAATGAAACTAGATTAAATTAAAGAAAACACTAATATAACCTCTATCATATGGGGGCTCAGTCGCTGTGAAAAGGATGTTGGGACACTATCTCCAATCAATCCCCACATATGGAAATTCCAACACGAAAAATGGATGGTCATCCTCATTGGGCAATGGCACGAGTTCCCTGGAAGAAATCCTATTTGGATACTTCAATAGACCCCTCTTTCACGTTATCTACCCCCACATGTGCATTTGTACCTCAGTAATTGACCTAGAACAAAAACGGTCAAATGTAGGCCTCATCTCTAGGAACGTCTAAAAAAATAAAAAAAACCTCTAAAGTGAAAGGGAAGGTTTCCCTCCCATATCTCAACACACGACATCTATCTAAAGCTATACAAAACTACCTCAAAAAAATGGAAGGCCATCTGATACAACATGATGCATAAATCAAAGAATTGACATAATACAAAATATGGAAACTAATGAACTTCCCATCACAACTAAAGTGTGGAATGGTGGTGAATAATAATGAGTGGCACCTAACCTCATGTGCAAAAAGAGATGATTTATGTAGGTTTCCACCATGCACCTGAAAATATGCTGGATGTACATCATGAGGCCCTACATCTCTAAGTGTAGTAAAGTTCAGTCTATGCTGCAACCCCATCAGGGAAATCAAGGAAATGGAGAAAATAATCTCCTCTCCTAGATAGGCTAGTGATAAAGTATATGTCCTCCTTAGAGGGCCTATTCCACGCCTCAGGACCAACACAGAAAGCCTGCTACTGAGCAATCTATTGGCACATTAAATGTGCTGATAATACGAAGTGTGCCTTCAGGGATGTAGCCTCCTCATAGTACTTGAGGAGGCCTACATTCCTTAAGGGTACTCAAGTCGATGTAGTATTAGGGTGAGGGTATAAATCCATCTCCCTCTCTCTGACCTCGCATGGTCAAATCATATTATATGGGTCCATTGTTTTCTCCTACTCCTGCTACTGCTCACTATGATGACATCTCTACTACATGATTGACATATAAAATACATCAACTTCATATATAAAATATTTTTTTTTTATTAAATGAGAAAATTCATTTATAAATATGGAAAATTAACTTTCAATTAAAAAAAAATCATCGGTGAACTCGTTACACAGTCATGCACTGGCTCTAGTGCGTTGTTAAAGATA
The DNA here is from genome assembly GCA_031772625.1 of Pinus tabuliformis. Taxonomy (NCBI): domain Eukaryota; kingdom Viridiplantae; phylum Streptophyta; class Pinopsida; order Pinales; family Pinaceae; genus Pinus; species Pinus tabuliformis. Next base: position 1,432,619,767 of record CM062818.1, on the reverse strand, counting down.
ACCACACTGGTATCAATGTGTACATACATATGACACACCATTGTTCATTCACAAATTTAAATTTTCATCACATGTGCATCACACTTATGAATCGGTGTGCACTTATAAACTTTTCGCATTGGTACGGGATGTTCATGTTATCAAACACACTGGGTTATAGCTGTATTTTTAAATATTACTTTTGCAACGCATTTGGTAAATATAAATGTACTCGGAATAATGCACAGAAACAAAATTTATAGTTTTCTTGGTACATTTTCATTTACGAAACACACCACAAAAATAGAGGTGTGTTATGTTCACACACAGAACTGTGGTGCACCTTGTAAATTTACAAGGTGCACTGCTATTGGTGCGAGATGAACATATGAGCACACCACGCATGTTTGTTTTTCAAAAACAATCACAATTTTAAGCTAATTTGCAATTATAATCCCCTAAAAAATTAAATACTTGTACATTTGGTCATGGAGGAGGAATTGTTGACACATTAAGGAGAGAAACAAATTTTACCACGATTTGAAAAAATTCGAAAGTCATGAAGTGAGTATGCTACGGAAGGATGGTGACCAAGAGAATTACCGATGTCATGGCACTTGCATGAGGCAAGAGTGGCACTAGTGCTTCAGATTTGTCTAGCATTATAGACAGTGAAAATGAAATTTATGGCCAAGAGGTTTTTTTTCGACAAGTAGGAAAACTTTTGGTAGAAATCACATCATCATATTTTTTTCAACGCGTTTCCAACCATGAAGTGTGGTTCATCACCAAGACAAGATGAAGAACAAGATCTTAGCATCAAGTTAAATAGATGAAGAGAATTTTTTTAGCCATTAGAATATAACAGTTTGATTTGACTAAATAAATAACATTTTAACATAAATAAATAATTGTTAATATTGAATTAAGGAATATAATCAATCAAAAGGAAAATTTTAATGAAATGAATATTTAAAAATAAAAATAATATTTAGGTCAAACCTAAATAATCAAAACAATAAAACAAATAATAAAATAAATATAATAATATAATAAAATAAAAATAATATTTGTGTCAAACTTAAATAATCTAAAAAATTAATTCTAAAAACTTTGTTTTTATTTAACTCTCGTTTGGTGTGCTATGATAACTGAATCGGTGCAAACAATATCCAAGAGCACTGCATTTTTTTTTAACTAGAAAATCTATAGTGCTGCTTTTGTTAATACGCCCCAAGGCATTCTAATATAGTACTGCACAGGTGCTTTGTTTGGCTATAACACCATTCTTTTTAAAAATTAAAAACTTCCTAGTGGTGCTCTCTAGAAGACACCTTGGGGTGTTTTAGTAGATTTACTACATTGGTGCATCGTTGGAAAATAACACCACAATTTTTTTTAATTTAAAAACTATATCAGTGCTCCTTCTTGGTATGCACTAGGTCATTTTACTACATGAAGGGCACCGATGCTACAGGTGTATATAGAACTAACAATTTTTAAAAGTTAACCTTTTTATGGTGTTATCGATGATTCAAGCACCTGCTCATTGTGTTATTTAGTGCACCATGTTTTTTATTTTATAAATATAAATTTTCCATGGTGCACTATGTTCTATGCGACACTAGTGCTTGTATGGATAATAAAGCGCCAGTGCGTTTGTAGATTGTAGATGCATCGTCCAAAAAACATTTTTTAAAACATCTGCCCACCCACCTTTGCTACAAATGAATTTTTGGGTTAATTTTGTAGGGGCTTCCAGAAAAGCCTCTGCTAGAAGGTCTTTTCCTTGTAGGGGTGATCACAAAAATTCAAACGATAGCAATTAAAATTGAATATGAGGCAAGTCAATCAACATTCCCCTTTTGATCAAAAGTCATATGGTTGTAAAATATTCATTTAAATTCTAACAAAATGTTGATTCTAACTGTCACATGTCAAGAGGAAAATTAAACCTCAACAAGTTAAAACAACAATGTTTCTATATAATGAAGAATGTTACTATGATTTTCTAGGAGTTTCTTTAACATAATAATTAATAATCCTCCAAAATGAGTTTTACCAAATTTTACGACAGGGATATTACACCGAATAACTTTAAAAAACATTGTAAAATTCTAATTTTTAATATGGATCATAAAAAAGAAAAGAAAAATACAAGTGGTTGATGGTGATGGACCCACCAACATTCACCGGATCTCCTCGATATGAAGTCCCAACTAGATGTCACACCGTTTGGTGTGGGGGTCCCATTTGGTATGATGGCCCGATTGCAAACGTCTTAGAGGTTTGCATTAGCTCTTGCTTGTCAGCACATGAAAGTGGTATGCTTTGTCTTTGAACAACGAGGTTCGCATGCTTGGAAATTTCTTATTGTTACTTGTGTCAAGGTTCTTTCACCGCAAAGGGAGAGGGTGGAAGTGAGCCTCAAGTCGAAAGGGAATAATCCCAACTCTGTTAGAGAAACACAACACAATAGGACATGTGCATCTTCTGATGGAGTAGTCCACATGGATGAAACAGTCACAAACATACAGTGAATAGATAGCACATACGACACCCAGCAGAATAGTCCACACAAGTGTGACATTCATTATAGAAATTTTAGAGAATGGTTTTGTCAAGTGTCTGCCGGAATAGTCCACCCGGGCAAGACAACTTTAGCAACTTATAAACACATTTTCATAAGCATATGTATTAGAAAAATAGAAATAGTTGAATTGTCTTAATACAGGTTAAACCAACATGCATTATAAGTGTCCAAAGAATAGTCTTACAAACAAATATAATACATGTGTGAAAATTTGTTGACCGATTATTAGGTTTCTGAATTAAGTGAAAGTTCCAAGACACATCAGTACACCATTACATCACTAAACCTGATAGCGAGGTGTTGGAGCCACTTCTCACTCCTCAAAGAAAAGACTACAGATTCTCAAGGCTATTTGGGAGGAGCCAAGGTGAAAATTATTTTGCGTTTACAAATGAGGGGTATATATAGCCAAGGGTGAAACTGACCCTTGCAACTATTCGACTTCCCTCATGACTATTTGACTTACATGACGCTTCAAATTTACATGACCCTTCGACTTTACATGTCGCTCTCTTGGACTTCCAGATTACATTACATTGATTACAACAACGTGGCCCACAATAGTGATGTGGCTGAGATGACTCATGACATGACTCGACATGATAGAGATGGTATGTTCATGCTACTAGCGGTGTTCATGTCGAGTTGCAGTGCTGTGGAGTGATGAATATGCTCTTGGTGTATCATGGCTTCACCTTTGATTGGAAAGGTGTGTAGAGTCTTTGATGGTCTTGGTGTTCACTTGATGTTGCACGTGCATGTCTCTCCTTCACTTGTACTTGGCATGCTCCATGTGTTGTTCCGTTCGCAGACAAGTCTCCTAGGATGCGCTCCATGTTCATCTCGTTTGTCATCGTGCCATGTCTCATCCATGTAACTGTATCTACAATCACTCATGACGAGAAAACATGAAATCCAAAAATCTCCTAGTCTACCATGATGCATTATATTTCATTTTCGAATGCAGTTGATTGGGAGAGAGGACAAGGCTTTGAAACTGTGTAGAGCACATTTCAGGTCGGGATGCGGGCTTTGGGAATTGTTAGTGAAAATTGTCTAAAGGTCACTGTGAGGCTGAGATGGGCGGTCTAGATCAGTAGTGAATGTTTTTTAGATATGGCTCGCCTTGAGGGAAGATCTCCATAATGTTTCCAGGGAGAGAGTCCATGCAGCAGGGCGATACTAGCAGTGAAGACTACATAGATTCTTTGGGGAGGCTAGCAACGGGCTGTGGGTGGTTGCTGGAAAAGACAGCGCATAGCTAGAAGGCTAACTTGCAGGACATACCTGTGGAGTTCGTGGATTGAGTAGGATGCTAGGTAGTTGGAAGACAGCCCATGAAAATTGTGCAATTTTTAGGAGGAGCAACAGTTCGACTGACAGGTTGACTGGCTAATAGAATTTCACAAATTTCGAGGACAGTGCAGTGACAGGAAGTAGGTGTCTATCCGACATGTTTGCGCAATTTCTTTAGTCAGTAGAGGCGGGCATGCTTGGAAGCTTCTACGCAATTTTTTGGAGGAATCGAGATCAGGGTCACTACCCAGTCAAACTCTCCAGTTGACCAGCTATAGGCTTGATCCCTTTGCTTGCAAGAAACAGATATTGAAATGGCTTGCAGAGAAACTTCTCTGGTGTTCTGGGTGGCATTCATTCTGGTTGACTCCAGGATTGTGCAATGCATACTGCCTGGGTGGCAAACTCAAGTTCTGCGTAATTTTAGGCAGCAGTACATGACCATTGAGAGCCGAGACTGTGTAGTGGAGCTCAGTGAAGGTCTGGCTGCTAGAGGGTGGTCTGGTCGATAGAGTTTCAGAAAATTGATTGTGTGTGAATGAGTGACACCGTACACACATGACCTTGTGAACACACACTCAACATGACTTGATGACAATACACCTTGAACCATCAAGACAACGCACACTCAGTGTGATTGACTGACAGGTGTGAGCGACAAGCGCGACACTTGTGATAAATCATTGAATGAATGTGAGAACACTTGCGTGACATTGCATACAACTTCGTGTGTGAGTGTGATAGATGCTTACATAGTGAATGTGTTGTGGAAGTAGTATGCAACATCAACATGGATGGCTTGATGTGCCTAGATATATGATGGAACTCCTTCCATGAAAGAATGAGTGAAAGTCAAAGTTAATCAATAAGAACCACTCATGTTTTCACAAAAGCCATGATAATATAAGACATGAAGAACTTGACAGGCATAAGGAACTTCTCGCTAGATGCTTTTAGAAGTTCTTCCATACCAACTTGGTTGCGTAGCTAGTAGGGTTGCTATTATCGGTGCTTAAACATGTGCTATTGGTGTTGATGGTAGGTAATGTTGACACCTAATCATCAGGATTGGGTGAATATAATGTAAATAAATAATAAGTAATATGAACAGTCATCGGGAGATGAAGTGAACAGTCTCTCCCTCATGTATATAATAAATACCAACCCGAAGGAATAAAATATACGAATCAATTTTGCTTTGAGGAGTTACTTCCTCGCTTGACATGGTATCAGAGCCAGCTCCCAAAATTAGTTGTAACTCCCTTCTGCCTACTGCGCTCTCTGTCCACTGCCCCTGTGCGCTTTGTCTGCCATAAGTGATTTTGAGCCATTCTGTGCTCTGTCTGCATAATTTTTCTGCACCCACTACATAATTGTATTGCTACATAGCTATTTTGAGTGGACTAAGGCCATCTCTGCCGTGTGTCAAGATGGAGTGTTGAACCGTTTCTCATTCCACGTTGTTGCATTGAGAGCATTGCTAAATCACTGCATGAATGGCGTGGCTACTGCGTTGAAAGCATTACTACGTTGAGAGCATTACTCCTACTGCATTGAGAGCATTACTGTGTTGAGAGCATTACTGCTACTGCATTGAGAGAATTACTGCATTGAGAGCATTGCTGCTATTGCGTTGAGAACATTACTGCGTTGAGAGCATTACTGTTGCTTTGTTGAGAGCATTATTGCTGCTGTGTTAAGAGAATTACTGTGTTTAGTGCATGAATCATCTCCAGGACCAAGTTTACTGCGTGAAACACTCTGATGCATGAATCAAAGCCTCTAAAGACCGATCTGCAAGAAAGAGTATTAACGCGGAAGCACTGGTATATACGTTGAAGTTTTTTCTTGGCTATACGTTGAAGTTTTTAGCATATAATGTTGGTATATACATTGAAAGTACAAGCATTATTTTTTAGACCCGCTTTGCTTATCATGAAATATTTATACCATTTAATTGCTTTTGTCAACATAAGAATGACACTACGAGGGAGAGCACTGCACTGGTTTATGAAGTGCAAGTGCTGAAGTTAAATGCCATGCGCTGAATGTACATGGTATCTTGAATGCTGTCTTGGTATGCTGCCTATATATTGAACGTTGTCTTATGATGTGTATGTGAGTTAAATTTTTTTGAAGGGCTGCATTGGGTGATCAATTTGAAAAGGAATCGATATATATTTTGAATAGTTCGTTTTACCAAAAAAGGCTGATATATATGTCTTGGGTATTGACATTTGTTGTTAAGTTGAATTTGCTATCCAGCCATATCAGAATTATATTTTTTTCCCATTAAGAGTAAAAGTTTTGCAGCAAAAGTTTTTTTGTTACAGTATGCATTCAATCATATCCATTGTGGGAATAGTTCTCATTGGCAAAGAGAACTATCTTGAGTGGTCCCAGATGATAAAACACATGCTCATTTTCAATGAGTTGTGGAAAGAATTGTGTGTTGGAGACGGAGACAAAGAGCCAAAACAGCCTACCTCAGACAAAGAGCTCGTCATTTGGGAAAACAAGAACAACAAAGCTTATGCATTAATCACAGCATCTGTAAATGAAGAGGCGAGTCACCATATTTCGCCATTTTCAACTGCTTTTGAAGCCTTACAAAAGCTGAAAGAACTCTATGACTCACATTTTGCACTTGAAGTTGTTCAACTCATGATTAAACTCTTCACTCTTGAACTGCAAAATAATGATCCTCTTGCTCTTGCATCTGAAGTAAAGTCTATAATGCATGATATCAAATCCACTAAGGTTGAATTGGATATTCCTCTTATCACTTTTCTCAAGGCACTTTATCCTACTTACTCCAATTATCTTGAGTCATTGCAAGAAAATCGAAATCTCAAAGATATCACCTTTGAATCTCTTGTGAAAAAGTTTACTGAAAGAGAGAAAGCTTTTGGAAAGAAGATAGACCCTGAATCTTCTGAAGAGGCTATGTGCCTTGCTCATAAAGAAAAGAATCCTGCTCAAGATTCTTCTAGAGGAAGAGGAAGGTATTTCAGAGGTAGGGGGGGCAGAAACTCTCAAGGAGAAAAGGCAGAATGGCACTGCATACACTGCAAAAGAAATTGATCACATGATGCCTCTACATGCAAGTTACCATGGGACAGAATTGAGCAACAAATAAACCAATAGAAAGGTAAAACTAATGATACAAACAAAGGTAAAGCACCTGAATCCGCTCACTATGTTGTGGCACATTGTAATATTGGAGTAAATGAAGATTTATTTAATGCTTCACTTGCTTCTTGGAAAAATGATTAGTTTCTTGATTCAGGAGCAACCTACCACATGACTCATAGAAAATATTTTTTTGAAGAATTTACTGACAATTTTTATGGAGTAGTATACTTCGCAGACCAATAAAAAATCAAGCCATCAGGGCTTGTTATAATCAGGCTTCAATTGCCTGGTCTTCTAGACTTTATTCTGCATCATGTTCTCTATCTCCCACAGTTGAAGAGAAACTTTCTGTCCATGGTCCACATCCGCCAGTAGGGTCACTCCATTCATATTTTTGATGGCAAGCTTGAGGTGAGAAAAGCATCTGACCACTCACTTGTCATGAGGGGATTAGAAGAAGAAAGGCTTCTCAAGCTACAAGGAACCTTTGCTCATGCACAACATTTCTCATACAATTATCACTATGAAGAAGGTACACTTCCATCAATTTTATTATGGCATGCTAGATTTGGACATTTGAACTATGAAAACCTCCACTTGTTGAAGAAAAATGGTGTTGCTAGTTTGCCTACAATTCCTAGGAAACTTAAGCAATGTGATGCTTGCATTCTAGGAAAGCATAACAAACAGTATTTTCATGATTCACATTCAAGAGCACATAGAAAACTTGAACTCATTCATTCAGATTTATGTGGACAAATGCCTATTCCTTCTGCAAATGGAAATAAATATATGATGACATTTATTGATGACTACACCGGAATGTGTTAGGTTTATTTATTGAAGAACAAATCTGATGCTTTTCAAACATTCAAGAACTTTCATAAATGGATTGAAAATGATGCACAACCTCATATTGGGTCTATTCAAAGTGATAATGGAAAAGAATACGCATCAAATGAATTTGAAAACTATCTTCGCCAACATGGGATCAAACATCAAACAATTGTGCCTTATAATCCCCAACAGAATGGTGTAGCTGAAATAATGAATAGGACAATCTTAAATATGGTATGATCCATGCTCTTCTTCAAAAATGTAAAGAAAATGTTTTGGGCTAATGCTATTCTATGTGTTGCATATATAAAGAATAGATGTCCATCTAATGCTATTAGAAACAAGACTCCATATGAAATGTGGTATGGACATGTTCCTTCAGTAAAGCATCTCAGGGTCTTTGGTTCCACCTGTTATGCCTTGATACTAAAGATACATAGAAATAAACTTGGTGATAGAAGTCGTAAATGTATCTTCCTGGGGTATTTAAATACCTCCAAATCATATAATCTCTATGATGAAGTAAATAAAAAGTTTGTTGTATCTAGAGATGTAATTTTTCTTGAATCATCCAAAACTGACAATGTTGTTGAGCGGCAACTTGATCACTTGGATAGATTCGCAAAAGCAAAATCATTTCAAGAATTTGATAATCAGATTCCACATCTTGAAGGGGGATTCCTATACTAGATCAACATGTGGAATCTTCTTCTGAAGAACACTCTCCCCTGCATGAAACTCCAACAACGGATGATGCTTTAAGTGATGTGATTGATAGAATTGGGAGACTCAACCTTGATTCAACTCAATCAGTGGAGCAGCCTGGACCATCTGAGAAAGGTCCCCCAAAGTGGCTGACAAAGACACTTGAAAGTATTCATCCTGATGAGGTTGGAAAGACATGAACTAGAAATTCAAACCGGTAAAATGGAGGTGATGTAGATGACTCTAATTCACTTGTTGATATGGATGTTTCTTATAATTGTGAATTTAACTTGTCTACAGATTTTGAACCAACTTCCTTCAAAGTAGATGCTTCTCATGATGAATGGAAAGAAGTGATGCAAAAGGAGTATGATGCCCTCATAAAGAATGGCACTTGGAAGCTGGTTGATCCTCCATTAGGAACCAAACCAATTGGCTGCAAGTGGGTCCACAAGAACAAGTATAAAGTTGATGGCTCACTTGACGAGCACAAAGCTAGGCTTGTGGAAAAAGGTTTTGCACAGAAGGAAGGGATTGATTATGAGGAGAAATTTTCCCCCACAGAAAAATGGGCCACCATCTGGACACTCTTTGCCCTAGCAGCTCAAAACGGTTGGAAAGTCCATCAAATCGATGTAAAAACTGCCTCCTTGAATGGAGATCTAAAAGAGAATGTTTTTATGTCCCAGCCTCAAGGATTTGCTGTGAAAGGACATGAACATAAAGTATGCAAACTTGTGAAGTCCTTGTATGGCCTCAAATAAGCACCATGAGCCTGGTATGAAAAACTAACTGAGCATCTTCTGAAACTCAATTTCAAACATTATGATCTTGATGATGCAACTTTATCTATCAAGAAAGTTGGCAAAACAGTTGTATATCTTGTGGTATATGTAGATTTTCTTTTGATGACAGGGAACAATGAGAGCTACATTGCATCCATAAAGAAGGAATTGGGGAAAGGTTTTGAAATGACTGATTTGGGCTATGTTCATTACTATCTTGGTATTGAAGTAACCCAACATCCGAAGTCCATATTTCTTTCTCAAAAGAAGTACATTGGAGATCTGTTGAATAGGTTTGGCATGAAAAAATGTAATCCTCTTACTACTCCAATGGAACAAAACTTAAAGCTCACATCTATTGAAGGAAAAGAATTTGAAGATGCAACAAAGTATAGAGAGCTTGTAGGAAGTCTCAACTACTTAACTACTACCAGACTACACATTTCGTTTACTATTGGAATCCTCTCCAGGTTTATGCAAAGGCTTTGTTAGGGACATTGGTCTGTTGCAAAAAGAGTTCTAAGGTACTTGAAGGGAACTCAAGACTTTGGAATCAAGTATACACAGGTGGACGACTTCAGCTTGATTGGATACTCTGATTTAGACTTCAATGAAGACAAAGAAACTGGGGTATCTACTTCAGGATATGCTATGAGTCTTGGATCAGGAGCTGTCTCCTGGAGATCACACAAACAATCAGTTCCAGCAGATTCCACAATATAAGCAGAATACATGACAGTAGTGGAAGCAACAAAAGAAATTGTGTGGTTGAGAAAAATTCTTGAATATTTGCAAGTAAAACAAGTACAATCAACTCCACTCATGATTGACAATACCTCTGTAATAAAGTTGGCCAAGAACCCAAAGTTCCATGATCAAAGAAAGCATATCAATACTAAATATCATATGATTCGACATCATGTTCAGGCCAAAACAACCATCTCCATCATTGTTCCACTAATGAGCAAATTGCAGACATCTCCACCAAAGCGCTTGGAAGATAAAATCTTGAACGATTGAGAATGATGCCTGGACTCACCAACATCCCTTCAGATTGGGGGGGGGGGGGGGAATGTTGACACCTAATCATCAGGATTGGGTGCATATAATGTAAATAAATAATAAGTAATATGAACAGTCATCGGGAGATGAAGTGAACAGTCTCTCCCTCATGTATATAACAAAGAAAAACCTGAAGGAATAAAATATATGAATCAATTTTGCGTTGAGGAGCTACTGCCTGGCCTAACAGGTAAACCATAGGTGCTTATGTTTTGGTGCTTCCACCTATGCTTCTAGGTAAGATCCTATATTTCCTGTTGTGGGTTAGTGTCTTGTGTAATGGTCCATGAACGACATGTTCGAGCTCGTTTGTATTTGTGCTTTTAGTCCTGTTAGATCTAATAACTCACTAGGGGCATATCATATTTTTTGGGACAAGTAGAGAAGTAGCTAATGAGGTAATGTGTGAGGTAGAGATTCAATCACATACTTGACTAGAAATCCTACTTAAGGTAAGGCATCCTAATGTGGCTATTTTGCTCTAGAAAGTGAGTAGCTAGCCAGGGTAAGGAAAGCACAGCCAGGCTGGGGAAGGAAAGGACCAGGGCCTTCCGAAGGAAAGCTCAACAGGATTTCAAATTTCCTCTAATTTTCTAATGCTTTAAGGTCCTAACTACTACCCATGTTTATTACTTAGTATAGTTCCTCCCCTCATCTCGTTGACTAGATTGCTTCTAGTAACCCACCAAAAGAGATAACAAGTGTGTACGCATGTTGGAGTTGGAACTTATATCCTATCCACGCTTAGGTACCAAGGTCTGTAGCTACCAATCCAAGCCATAAAGAGGCAACTAAGCTAACTTACCTACCACTACTAAAGTTGTATTTGCATCAAGTGAAATTCAAATTAAGGAGACTAGACTCGCTTAGGTAGTTTGAAGAATTCCGCTTGGCGTATGAAAATTTTTAGCAGATTTATTCTGGCTTGTTAAGTAGAAAATTTTCTTGTTGTTTCTTCTATGCCTCTTTCATTGTTGGAAACAATATTTTCGTGACCAAAATACTTTAATGACCTTAATGGTTGGATGGCCTTAATTAATACTAGATTTGGCATACTTCAATTCTTGGTGAATTCAAAACATTTAAATGTAAAACGTCAAAATATCCTTTTTAAAATGATAATATTTTGAAGAGAGCATATACTTACGTATATACTTTTTGTTATGTTGTCTAAATTACAATCAACATATATTAATTTGGCAACACTTGTAACAATATTTTATGAGGATGCTTTCTGAGGAGGCTAGCAGTTTACTCTGGCAACGTTTTCTAAGGTGGATTCAACCTTTGGTATCTGTATGAACGACCAATAGACAAGGTGTGTAATTCATGATTCGACTAGCAAAGGAGTTAAAACTGGGTAAGGAGCTATTGTTATGCGAATATATTAGGTAGTTTTTTTGGCTCTTTCATCTCCCCTGAGCTAGATTAGGGACTGCAAGAAAGTAAAAACAACAACATGGGAGATGGATATGTGAGCACCAAATTACCCAAAAGTGCTACTTAAATTACCTACAATAAGCAATTAAGGTCCCTACAATGGGTGACGGATTCCACAATCTAGTTAACTGATCCTTGATCCTTAGTTAGTGATAAGTGTAATAGGACCTAGTAAGTGAGTAATAAGAGACACCAAACCTAGCTATCATTTATTGGGGACTATTGAAACTTGTAACTTTGCTTTACTAGTCACTGGAATGAGATTACCTTACTTCCATTGATGGGTGTTCTTGGATGCATGTTCTTTGAATGTGTTGCGGAAGCTAAAAAAACCCATGCTACAAAATAGTAGGAATAGCCATGAGCTTTCCATTTTACTATGGAAACGACAGGTTCCAAGGCTAGAAGTTTACCCTAGAAACGAAGAAGTTAAGGACCTTCATGGTGGAATGACATGGTGAGTCATGATCCCTCATCCTCGCTCTCCACATGTTTTCTCCACAAGACATAAGTGTCTTCCCATAAAATGACATATGTGGTTGTCTCCTAGAAAATGAGATATATGTTTCTTGGGAAGTTAGGGGAAAAGGTTATTAAACATTAAATGTTTCAGAACTAATGTTAGCATTTTTTTAATATTAGTTAGTTAACATTTTTTTTGTAAGTCGATCCAAACATTTTCCATTAATAAAAACAACTTTACATTGAGAACATGATTATAAAAAAGGATTAATCTCATAGTGAAAAACTCTAACCAAATAGCTCAAGGTAACATTTGAGCTACCAAAAACGACAAAAGGCTAAACTAGATCATCATCATTATTTTACAAAACATTAATCATGTAGTAATAGATATGTTCCCAAACCAAGAAGTAGCAACATTCTGGGTACAAAATTTCAAAAATTAAAAAGGAAATGCCATCTAGTACACAAAATCCCAAAGAAGGTCAACCATCAGTATGTTGGGTTGATGTCATGTTATCCATCGAAGCCACTAGTGTGCAGTTGACATTGAGGAGAAAATCTAAAACTATACTTTGCAGACAAAACAATACCCTTAGTTTGAGATGACCACCGAAGAGAGGGGAGCTCCATCAGCTGGTGGGTCAATATTGGGAGGTTGAGCTAGGTTGACCGATTGGACATCGATTATTGCAGGAGTGTCGACGAGGTCCTCAGAATCAAAATTAAAATCACACAATACATATTTTTCCACCCGTTGCAAAGTTATGTTTATGTTATCCAAATAGTAACAAACACTCCTTAAGAGTTGCTTGGTGTCCTCCTAACCTGAATTTTTTTTTATAATTATCCACCTATTTGTCACAGAGCACCAAACAAAATAAGGTGTCCAATTTTTGATGACCTACGATAGGGTGTAAGAAATTTAGTCTTCTTCTTAAAAAATTTCCAGGGTCGGAAATCCATTTGAAATATTGATTACCCAGCTTTGAATGAGAGAAACAAGCCTTATCGCCAAATTCTCAGGATTCAAGGTGTTGAATATGCTTTATGATATTCGGAGTAACTGAGTCAAACATAGTTACCATCGAGTCTATACTAAGAAATGAAGCTACTACTATAACCTCCCCAATGGATTTCCATTCTCTCACAAGGTGGCATAGTGACATAGAGATATAAAAGAATTGCACTTTTTTGACTGACCCTATGACTGACCACAATATTTAGAAAGAAACATAGAGAGTGATAAGTTTCAGGGCTCCCAAATAGGACTATATTGTCCCCAAAACCCACAAAGCACAGTACTAGACAACACCCAAAATAATTGAAACCATTGCAGTACGCAAACCTAAGCGTGGTTAAAACATTCGCTATGTATGAAGAGAAATCAACTCTAAACTGTAGCGACCCATGATAATTTCCAATTACTTATGAAAGAAAAGTTGTGTGGGAAATAACCATGGTTTTTAAAGTGGAGAACCTGAGAAGCTTGAAGAGGCAGTGCTCTTGAATCCTGTAGAGACAATTTGAAACAACAAGAGTGCCCACCAAATACACTAACTGAGCATCCTTACCTACAGACCAAATGTTGTGACCAGACTAAACAAAAGGAAGTTGTTGGTGGCAATTTTACAAAAACATATGATCCACTTGATACACAGGTAGAGAATTATCCACTACAAACAATGGTTTGCTACCGGACACCAACATTAAACAATGTGGCCCAAAATTAAGCACATGAAGGCATAAAATTCTCCATTGTAACATTAGAAAGCCATGGTAAAGGATACCACTAAAAATAGATTGAAAAGTTCCTCGGATATCAAACCCCACACACCAAAATCGGGCAATTAAATGGGATACCTTGAAAGTCCAGACCTTGGAGTGTCGATGAAGGGAGCACGACAACCAACTCGAAGATGAGCCTTGAGGTTGTGATATGTAGGAAGAGGATGAAAAACATTAACCTCCTTCAAAGCTTTGAACGCCATTGATGCAAGAAAAACTTAAAACCCTATTTTCCTCCTTTGGGTAAGTGTACTTTAGGCCACCAAGAGATGGATTCCAATGCACCCAGTACACAATTCCAATCATCACATGAAAAACTAAAGCACAAAAACCATAAATCCTTTCTACCTCTCTCAAGAATCCAATGTACACTCACAAACTTGTGAATGGTCCATCCCATTTGTTACGACCAAAGGAGGAAAAATTCCATAAGACCGTGATAATATCAATCTTCCAATGAAGGAATAAGGTAAGACAAGTGTTAAATGTGGCACACTTGTTAATGCAAACATTCCTTTTGTGCTGCGCTAAGCCATAAATGATCTCAGAGCGTGCACCATTCTTTCTCATAGTGGAACGCATCAAGGCCATTATGGCAACTCCACCTAATACTAAATGAAGCATCATTCTCTCTCATAGTGGAACACATCAAGGTCATTATGGCATCTCCACCTAATACTAAATGAAGCACACCAGAGATGATGAACAAAAATGACAACTTGTAATGTACCTTTCCCATTGCCCTCGCATATTGATGAGAAAAAACCATTGATGGTTGATATTCCTTGTTCATACTATAGTGCTTCCACTTATTTCGCTCATGGATACACTTGTCATTACCATTAAACTGGCAGTCTCCAAAATAAGACGGCCAAAATTGGAATTCCCCTGTTCTACTTCCAACAGCAGAAAATGCAACCGCCTTCAAAAACCAACATCAGTACATCACAAAAGAACCAGAACATCGTTTCACTGTATTCGTTTATGGAGAATTTTCTTGGACCCAGAAACGAAAACGGCCATACTGTTGAATATGTAATTTCAACGCAGACGTACAACGCTCGATACCGCTCAGCAAACCCGCCTGAAACTTTTCGGACCACTTTCCGGTGAAGGTAGTATTCGTATATTTGAACCCGATGCAATAAAATTTGGGCACGCGTCCCACCCCATACGTCAGCATACGTAATATTTCGGGACGTAAAGTTCAGTCAAGTGATGGCTCCCGATATCTCTGTCCATCGTCCGATCCACTCCATCATTCTCGTCCGTTGATTTATTCAAACCTGCATACGAGCCAGCATTTAATACTTGCATGGATTAAAATTTTGGGTTGACCGCTGGAAAAGAAATTCAATGAATTAATTATGTTCGTAGATAGGTTGGTGAAAATTTAAAGTTTAATGTTTTTTTATATATCGAAGGTATGGGCACATATGCACGTTATGTAATTTTTGGTATGGCATATGTACAATATGTAAGTATTTTTTTAATGCGTATTCACCAGTGTGTGTTCATTTTAGATAGAACGAGAATGAAAAGAGCTCGCGGGTTGTAAACGAAGGTGCAGAAAAAGAAAACCATGTATTAATGCACAGCAGTGCATAAAGAAAATGGTGGAGCGCATGTATTTTTCAGGAGTTGAACTTTGTTGATTTTTGCAAGAGAATATCGCACAGCAGTGCGTAGAAGAAGTATGAGAGTTTTTTTATTTCTTTGTATTTTTATTTTGTGATATGCACAGTAGTGGGAAACAAGAAGTGGTAAATGTAAAAGCTCTTTTACAGCAGTAAATCTATGTAAATTTATTTTACAACAGTGAATGAAGATTTTACACAGCAGTGTAAAAATCATTTTGTAAAAGAGGCAGAGTATTCTTAGTGAATCCGTCTCAGCAAAGAGGATGAAGTTTGTATCAGACATTTTGTTTTAATGAATAGAAATCTTTTTCTGGGTGTGTAATACTCTGTCCTCAGTCATTTTTCAGTCATTTTTTTTAAGCTTCCCTGTGCACAAAAGATCCTGTGACAGGAGAACATAGCATTGCCTCTGTGTGAGTTTTATTTGTGTGTTTTTGGGATTTTGCCAGAAAAATCCCCAACAGTGGTATCAGAGCAGGCTTAGGCTCTTTGGAAGTGTTCAAGAAGCTGAAAGGAGGAGTCTTTTGTTGCAGCAGTAAATCTTCTCCAGCAGAGTGAAGACACAGTCAACAAAAGATTCAGGTATTCCTCAAAGTTTTCTTTTTGTTACTGCTGAAGAGACAGTCAGTGTTTTAAATACACAGTCAAGGAATGGCTAGCACAAGCACTAGCATGGGTATGTTTAATACCCAGCTCCCACAGTTCAATGGGAAAAACTATGACTATTGGGCAATAACTATGAGAGCCCTGTTTGCCTCTCAAGATTTATGGGAAATAGTTGAAGATGGTTTTGAAGAACCAGCAGATGAAAATGAGTTTAATAGATTAACTCCAGCAGAGAAGGATCTGCTGAAGAGCAATAGGAAGAAGGATTCAAAAGCCCGTGTGTTGTTGTATCTAGCAGTAGACCAGAGTGTGTTTCCAAGGTTAGCAGCAGCTAAGACAGCAAATGAAGCATGGCAAACCCTCAAGACAGCCTATCAAGGCATGGAGAGAGTGAAGACAACAAAACTACAATTGCTGAGGAACTCCATCACACAGATGAGGACTCATGGAGAAACCATTGAAGAAAGGAGGATTGTGGCGAAAGTATTGAGGGTCTTACCCTCAAAGTTTGATGCGATTGTCACCACCATAGAGGAGACAAAGGATCTCTCAAACTTTTCAGTTGATGAGCTTCATGCATCACTGATAACACATGAGAAGAGGTTGAGTAGAAATGAAAACTCATCTCTAGAGCAAGCCTTTAAGACCCAGATATCCTTTGGAAGAGGAAGAGGTCAAGGAAGAGGAAACAAGAGAGGAAGAGGTAGAAGTCAGAACAGAGGTGGAAGGAACAACCCAGCAAATGCTCAAGGAAGAGGCAGCAATCCAAATCAGAACCAAGGCCAAGGCAGCAGCCAACAAAGAGGACAACATCATGCTCAAGGAAAAAGGTATGAAAAATCCAATGTCCAATGCTATTATTGTAAAAAATATGGGCATTATGCCAGTGAATGTAGGAAGAAGCAGCATGATATGAACAATAGATCAAATGCAAATGTCACTAGAGAAAACGACAACCAAGATAATGTGTTGTTAGCTTGTAACATGGCTGAAACAAACAGTGAGGACATATGGTTTTTAGACTCAGGTTGCAGCAACCATATGACAGGAAACATAGCCTTCTTTTCTGCCCTAGATAAAAATGTGAAATCAGAAGTCACACTAGGAACTGATAGCAAAATTTCTGTTATGGGAAAAGGAGAGGTAAAAATATTTACAAAGCAAGGAGAAAAGAAAACCATAGCAGATGTCTACTATGTCCCTGGAATGAGATGTAACCTCTTGAGTATTGGACAGCTTTTCCATAAGGGGTACAATGTTTTCTTTAAAAATGAAGTATGCACCATCATGGATATAGCACCCAGCAAACGATGCATTACTGAAGTGAAGATGACAAGGAACAGGATGTTCCCTCTTAGAATAAGAGCAGATTTGAAAAACAAAGGAGAAATTGCAGCAGTCACCCAAGAGGCTTTCCAAAGCGTGCCAAAGGATGAAAATTGGTTGTGGCACTTGAGATTTGGTCATCTCAATTTTCGAGGTCTAAATTTGTTGAGCAGGAAAGGAATGGTAAGAGGACTACCATTGATAGAGAAACCGGACAACCTTTGTGAAGGCTGCATATTGGGAAAACAACACAGAGAAAGTTTTCCATCAGGGAAAAGCATAAGGGCAAAGGCACCCTTAGAGATCATCCACTCAGATTTATTTGGACCAATGCAAAATCCATCATTAGCAGGCAGCCAATATTTCCTAACATTTATTGATGATTTTACAAGAAAAACTTGGGTATATTTCCTTAAAAACAAAAGTGAAGTGTTTGAAAAATTCCGAAATTTCAAAGCACTTGTGGAGAACCAAAGCGGGCTACATATAAAAGTTTTGAGAACTGACAGAGGAGGTGAGTATATCTCCAAGGAATTCCTACGATTTTGTAGAGAAAATGGAATTCATAAACAGTTTACAGCTAGGTACACCCCACAGCAAAATGGATTTGCTGAAAGGAAGAACAGGACCATCATGGATATGGTGAGGAGCATGCTAAAGGCAAAGAATTTTCCAAATGATTATTGGGCTGAAGCTGTAAATTGTGCAGTTTACATTTTGAACAGGTGTCCTACAAAAGCAGTGTTGAACAAAGTGCCGGAAGAAGCATGGAGTGGGAGAAAGCAAGGAGTCACCCACATGAGAGTTTTTGGATGTGTGGCCTATGCACACATACCAGATCAGCTAAGGAGGAAGTTGGACAACAAAGGGGAGAAATGTATCTTCATTGGATACAGTGAGGAATCCAAAGCTTACAGGTTGTATATCCCATCTACCAAGAAGTTTTTTGTCAGTAGAGATGTTCAATTCATTGAGGAGGAAGCTTGGGATGGAAGCATAGAGAAAACAGTGAATGTTAAAAACTGTTTGTCTCATGATGAAGATGATGAGGAGGTGGCTGAAATGCATCCCCAAACAGCAGCGCCAACACAAGGACAGCAAGGGACACCATTGAGGATAAATGAGAGTGCTTCTCCAAGCACACCACAAGGAGGAAATTCAAGTGCATCTTCAAGCACTTGCACACCAAATGAAAGAGGTAAGAAATTTAGAAATCTAAGTGATATTTATGATGAAGGAATGAATTCCTTATTTGCCTTGTATTGTCATGTTGATGATCCTATTCATTTCGAATATGCAATTAAAGATAGGAAATGGATAGAAGCTATGGATGAGGAGATGAATGCCATAGAGAGAAACAAAACATGGGATTTGGTTGAGCTACCAAAAGGCAAAGAAGTCATTGGAGTGAAATGGGTCTACAAGACCAAAAGCAATGCTGAAGGCAAGATAGAAAGGTACAAGGCAAGGCTGGTTGTCAAAGGGTACAAACAACAGTATGGAAGAGATTATGAGGAGACTTTCGCACCGGTTGCAAGAATGGAAACTGTGAGAGCAGTGTTGTCCATAGCAGCACAAAACAAATGGAAAGTCTACCAAATGGACGTGAAGTCAGCATTCCTAAACGGAGTGTTAAAGGAAGAGGTTTACATTGAACAGCCTCTAGGCTATAAGAAGAAAGGTGAAGAGCACAAAGTGTGCAAATTGAAGAAGGCTCTTTATGGGCTGAAGCAAGCGCCAAGAGCATGGTACAGCAGGATAGATTCTTATCTATTGGATAATGAATTCGACAAGTGTGAAGGAGAACCTACCGTCTACATCAAAGAGAATAATAGTAAAATTTTAATTATTGTGTTGTATGTTGATGATGTTATTTTCACAGGTAATGATGATCAGCTCATTAAGAATTTTAAATCAGTCATGAAAGAGGAATTTGAAATGACTGACATGGGTTTCTTGAGATACTTCTTAGGCATAGAAGTAGATGAAAATGAAAAAGGAATTTTTATCTCACAAGCTAGATATGTAAATCAAGTATTGAGCAGATTTAACATGCAAGAATGCAAAGCAGCGATCACTCCCACAGTAATGGGATTAAAACTCAGCAGAGAGGACAGCAGCAAGGATTTTGATCCTAGTTTGTACAAGAGTATTGTTGGCAGCCTTATGTATTTAACAGCAACTAGGCCTGACATTATGTTTGCTGTTAGTTTAATTTCCAGATTCATGGAGAGGCCAAAGGAGGCACATTGACAGGCAGCAAAAAGAATTTTAAGGTATGTCAAAGGTACCAAAACGTTTGGCATATTATATAGTGTCTCAAAAAGTTCAGATTTGGTTGGATACACTGATAGTGATTGGGCTGGAAGTGTAGATGATCGGAAAAGCACTTCTGGTTATGTTTTTCATATGGATTCAGGAGCCATTTCATGGGCTTCTAAGAAGCAATCTATTGTAGCATTGTCTACAGCAGAGGCTGAATATGTGGTAGCTACAGCAGAAGCATGTCAAGCAGTTTGGATGAGAAGAATGTTGAGGAGCTTAGGCCAAGAGCACGCAAAAGCGACAGTGATTTTTTGTGACAATAGCTCAGCTATTGCATTGTCAAAGAATTCAGTGTTTCATAAGAGAAAGAAACACATTGATATAAGGTTTCACTACATCAGAGAATTGGTGAACAATGGAGAAATTGTCCTAGAACATTGCAGGACTCAGAAACAGGTTGCAGACATCTTGACAAAGCCACTAGATCAGAAAAGCTTTGAATTTTTGAGGAAGTGTCTGGGTATGACTGAATGCCCAGCAGTTGAAATTAAAGGGGAGTGTTGAATATGTAATTTCAACGCAGACGTACAATGCCCGATACCGCTCAGCAAACCCGCCTGAAACTTTTCGGACCACTTTCCGGTGAAGGCAGTATCCGTATATTTGAACCCGATGCAATAAAATTTTGGCACGCGTCCCACCCCATACGTCAGCATACGTAATATTTCGGGACGTAAAGTTCAGTCAAGTGATGACTCCCGATATCTCCGTCCATCGTCCGATCCGCTCCATCATTCTCGTCCGTTGATTTATTCAAACCTGCATACGAGGCAGCATTTAATACTTGTGTGGATTAAAATTTTGGGTTGACCGCCGGAAAAAAATAAAATCAATGAATTAATTATGTTCGTAGATAGGTTGGTGAAAATTTAAAGTTTAATGTTTTTTTTATATATCGGAGGTATGGGCACATATGCACGTTATGTAATTTTTGGTATGGCATATGTACAATATGTAAGTTTTTTTTTAATGCGTATTGACCAGTGTGTGTTCATTTTAGATAGAACGAGCCAAATGAAAAGAGCTCGCGGGTTGTAATGTTTTTTGTTGGGCATCGTAAAACGAAGGTGCAGAAAAAGAAAACCATGTATTAATGCACAGTAGTGCATAAAGAAAATGGTGGAGCGCATGTATTTTTCAAGAGTTGAACTTTGTTGATTTTTGCAAGAGAATATCGCACAGCAGTGCGTAGAAGAAGTATGAGAGTTTTTGTATTTCTTTGTATTTTTATTTTGTGATATGCACAGCAGTGGGAAACAAGAAGTGGTAAATGTAAAAGCTCTTTTACAGCAGTAAATCTATGTAAATTTATTTTAAAGCACTGAATGAAGATTTTACAAAATCATTTTGTAAAAGAGGCAGAGTATTCTTAGTGAATCCCTCTCAGCAAAGAGGATGAAGTTTGTATCAGACATTTTGTTTTAATGAATAAAAATCTTTTTCTGGGTGTGTAATACTCTGTCCTTAGTCATTTTTCAGTCATTTTTTTTAAGCTTCCCTGTGCACAAAAGATCCTGTGACAGGAGAACATAGCATTGCCTCTGTGTGAGTTTTATTTGTGTGTTTTTGGGATTTTGCCAGAAAAATCCCCAACACATACAAAACGCAATTTTCATCAACGTACCATTTCTGTACATTTTTTTTTTCCTGGAAACAAAAGCTCCAGTCCCGTTTCTGGTAACCTATATTACCAACACACATTCCAATAAGGATATGATTATGGGCTCGTTCCCATCCCCAACGGGGAACATTTGTTCCTTAACATTGATCTTCATATAAGTGCTCTAGAATTTATGGTAAATGTGCCCGATTATGAAATCAAATAAAATATCAAAAAAAATCAAAAAAAAATTCATTCGATAGAAAATATATCTCATAACCGAGAAAAATATTATTTTATTTAATATAAATGAAAACTTACCTTAAAATGTAAAAAGGATCTATTAACTTCCGTACTGAACTAATATAAGTTTTGAAAACCAGTTTTGAAAACAAAAAGAATTACTAGTCTCCGCAGCTCTCTCATAACCTAGAAAAATATTATTTTACTTAATATAACTGAAAACTTACCTTAAAATGTAAAAAGGATTTATTAACTTCCGTAACGAACTAATATAAGTTTTGAAAACAACAACAATTACTATAGTCTCTGCAGCAGGGCAGGACTGATAATGTAATTACATATGAGATTTCTTTGAAGTGAACACGCATAACTATATAGTTTATTAAATTATAAAAATAATAAAAGGAAAATGAATGTTGTTTGTCGCATTTTTATGTATATATGACTCTGAAATATATATATTTTAATTTTATATTTTTAAAAATAACGCAAATAATATTACAATTATTTATTAAAAACTACATATATTTGGAATTTGTTAGGTAGCTATTTTCACATAAAGCTATAAAGGCTGGGTTACGTAGCTTCCTAGGGTTTCGAGGTCAAATTACAAAAATGATAGCGAATTACGATGTTAACATTAATTTATTTATTTTTAATGAAATGAAACAACGAAAAAGTAAGGAAAAAAAACTTTTAAACCATTATTGCTGGCCTTCACTCCATAGTAAACTGCATTCTCGACTAACATAACCAAATACAATTAGAGTTTATATATATATGCTCCAAAACCAGAATTCTCCAAAACCATATACAGACGATTCATGCCTTTTCAAACGACAACCTCGAGACTATTCAGAGATTTATTATGATTGGCAAACCCACATACACTTTGCTACTAGCATCGTCAACGTACAGGTACATTGAAGAACGATCGACAGGCATACGAAATACCAAATGAGAGGAAAGAGAGCTAATAGGGTATTATAGTACGGGAGATAAGTGTTGATATAGGGCTTCAGTATGGTGTCTGCCCGACCACATTTCCAGGGGGGTCGTAGTTGCAAATAACGAATGTGGCGCCGTTATTACATTGAGCTTGAGCGCAGCCGAGCCTCTTCGAATCTCTCCACACCACCTGCGTATAGTGCCCGCACACTTGACCTTCAGCGCAGGAATTAGAAGAGTAATCATAATATTTCGCCTCATTAACCCATGCCGTCACTGCACCGCCCACGGGATCTGCTTCTCCCATCTCCTCGAGACGATTTTCTCCATATTGTCCACCAGAGTGCTGAATTGCGCAGTCTCCCACATGTTGATTTGCATAATTCTGTGCGTAAGCCGCAACGGTGTCATCCCACACGAGAGCGTCGTCGACGCTCACTTGGGCTCTCGCCTCATTGTGATGAGATAAGAATTGCTGGTGGATATCTTGCCCTTGCCCGACTATGCAGCACATTGCCAATTGCAGGCAGAAAATGTACTTCAATAACAACTTCATAGTGACAACCCTAACCCTAACCCTAACGCTCGATACAGAAGAGAAGGGAAAGAAGATGACTCTCTGCTTATTCAATTCATTCTGTGTAAGAAATCTGAGTTATCATTCATATTTATAGAAGAACAAGGGCTGCTTTCTTCTTGCAATGTCTACAATATGTTGGGACCCGGAAGACATAGGGAATAAGTTTCAGAGCACATTTACCATGGTAATTTCTGGGTACTGATTACGACTGGCCTTGACCGACTTGGAATCATTATGTTGCGATTGTAGATAAAATGAGTCGCTGCATTTTGTGAGGCAAGTTCACATTGCAATCACCTTCGGACGATCGTAAATTTCCGGATTTTCCGAGATATTCAGGAAAGCGCCAATGGCTGCACATGATATGAAAGATAAATGTCCCATGATCGTCTGCAAGACGGTAATTTTTTTGGCGAAAAGATCATGGTAACAATGGCTTTTTCCTTCCATGACCTTCGCTATTGGAAAAAAATAACTCGGTATATGAATAATGTGTAAATAAACTGAAATATCCCCTGCAGTGTCATATTGCTTGCTTGGTTCCTTCTTCTGACTTGCGGAATAATTGCTTACTATGTGAATGACATATCAATGGATACAATTTTCCTTTTGAATTGCAACTGACATAACAATGGCTCATAACAATGGCTCATGACATATTATGTAGGGTGTTAGGTAAATTTTGAAATCAAAATTTTATGGAAAGAAATTGAGAATAACGTAACGCAGATAGAATATTTTTAATTATAATTATGGCGCACTTAAACTTTATCTAAATCATTTAAAAATCAAACGATTCCGCCGCCAATGAAGACGCATTCGACATTTCAAATGCCAAAGCAATCATTAAGAGCGACGACTTTTAATGGTATACAGAAGGATTCACCAAGAAGGATTCACCAAGGGAGGTAATAGTAAGTAGGTAAGTGCACAATTACGAACTATAAGCAATACAATAACACTTGTAAATGTGTTGAACAGGTAGTAGAACTACTATTTACGATCACTTTTCTGCAACTTTGACCTAGTTGTGCAGCTTTAACCTAGTTGTTTTATAAATTTATGTTGTGCAGCTTTAACCTAGTTGTTTTATAAATATATGAAAAAAATGAAAATTTTGGATGATTATTTTCGATTAAATAAATAATTATATTGATATAATCCACATAACAACACCATCAATAATATCATACAGTACAATTACATGTTAAACTTACAAATAAATGATTATATATTCAAATAAATCTAAATTCATATTCCAATAACATATTTATTAGATAAATTTAAATTTTCAATATATATGTTTATATAATGTATATCTTATTTAAAACTTATATTAAACTAAATTAATATTTAAATAAATATTACTTTATATTTAAAAAAATAAAAACATATATAATATTATAATGAAAACTTGTAGAATTCTCTCCTTAAAGTAAAGCCTACGACATTCTGCTTGTGGAAAAAACCAACACAGATTTTATATATCTATCTCTATGATTGTTTGATAATATAATTGTGAAATTTTATGATTAAAATTTTCCTTGTGAATTGCATCGATTGCAGTGATTTATACCCTGATCAGCTGTCACATTCGTCAAATATTTCTATGTGAACTAGTTATGGTTGAAAGAAAAGTTTCCACGTCTTGTAATGTAAATTGTAATTGTAATTGTTCGAAGTAATTGATTTGTTATTTTAAGGCTCATGCAGGGTTCAGTTTTTAATTATTTTTGAATTCAAAATTTTATGCAAAGAGATTGAGAATAACAACAGCTTAATGTCAATAGGTTATTTTTTATTTTTTAAAATATAATATTATAATTATTGCCTACCTAAATTCTACCCAAATGATTTAAGAAAAACAAACGATTCGGCCGTCAATGATGATGTAATAGAGATGTCATATACCAAAGTAATCACTAATGGAGATACGAAAAACAAACGATTCGGCCGTCAATGATGATGTAATAGAGATGTCATATACCAAAGCAATCACTAATGGAGATACGTTTTAAGCATATACCGAACGATTCATTAAGGGATGTGATTAGCAAGCAGGTAAGTGCTGAATTACGAACTACAAGCGATGACATAACACATGTAAATGTCTTGACCATGTTGTACAACTGCTATTTACGTTCTTTTTTGCATTTTTAAGATTTTCAATTTATTTTTATAAATTTATGAAAATAATGATGTTGCAACTTAATTTTTGGGATTAAAAATTTTATGTAAATAATTTAAATAGAAAATAAGGAGATTAAGAATATGAAGAGACATAGGAGGTGAAGTCCAAGATTCTTTATATGTATATATTCATGAGCAATCTTAATGTAAAAACACAATTCGCATTGTGGAGTTACCAATTAGCCTGACATGGTATGAGAGTTAGCTCTCAAATTAGTTGGTGTTGTAACTCTTTGAGTTTTCTGCATATTTTGTTCCTATATTCCCCACCATATTCTCTGCAAGATTTTGTTCATTCAAATCCCTTAGAGCTTCATTGAATGTTCAATTAGGAGAATTTTATCCATGCATAATTTCTATTCTGGAAAACCATGGCACGACTATGACCAAACTGTGAACTGGTGCACTTCTCGTGAGTATCTTAGTTATTTGACTCTAAGTATGTTTTTTTATTAATCAGTATGGTGCCTAGAGTGTTGCATTCAATGTGAAGGCATTGTGATGGGCGTTGAAGTGAAAACCATGAATGTTGTGTATAACTCCCGGTTTATAACCCCACATTTCTATGGTTAATACTTCCCTTCACACCGCTCCATACCTCGACTCCTCCGCATAGTCTATACCCTCCATGGGTCCTCCCAACTCGACTGTGCTCCATTTCCACTACCTCAGACCTCTCTTCATGTTTACATAGTTTTCACTCCCCTTGCAGTTCGACTCCACACTACGTTTCCCCTTTTGTTAAATTCACATACCACTCTTTGAATCACATCGCGCTCCTCCCACGCTGTTAAAACTCCCACATTGGTCCTCCATACCACCGGGCCCTTACCATCCTTTGTCCACTGCTATCATCGTAATACCGCCTCACACCCCATTTCCTCCTGGCATATAAAGTTCCACACTAACGGTTGGCTCCTACCGGTCATATGTTGACCCTTTTACCATCTGTTCACAACTTTGTTACTACTGCTATCCTAATTCATATAATACTGCTCTCCTATCATACAATACTGCTCTCCCAATTCATATAATATTGTTCTGCCATCATTCATATAATATCACCTTGCCATTGTTCACTGGTATCAAATACGTTGCCATATAACTCTGCACCCGGTAACCAGGACTTCCCGGGAGGTCACCCATCCCAGATCGCCTCTAGCTCAAGCGCACTTAGCTGTGGATTTTTCCCCTCAATCAAGCCCACTTAGCTCACTACCCCATTTGCAAAGCCCTAGCAAGTATTGTGCCTCATGAACCATTCAAGGAGATTTCCCTCCACTCTTTTGAATTAAGTATTGGGGATTTCCGCAGTGCATTATATTAAATATCATTTTTTTGGATTCAACTGCGTTAAGTAAGTCATTCATCTATGACCATTTCCATGAGAGGTAGTCGTAATGGACTAATTTCTCAGGAATTCTTGTGTCGATATTTATTGGTATGTGTGTTTCCTTGTGATATATTTTATATGTTACCTTATGATATGCTTTTAATATATATTTTCATGGTGTAAATATTCTTCATGCTCAATTTGAAAGGAGATATTTCTCATCTAGTGCTCTGATTTTATTCAGTTGATGATATGTGTTACTTTTATTCTACATAACAATATGAACTCATGAGTGTTTTGATGCTCTATTTGTCATATTTTCTCATGATACACTCACCCATTTACTACAACAAAATTTGATTTGATACAATAAATTTTCCTATCTTGCCAATATTCAAACTCCATCACATCCCTTATTCACTTGGATCTAAAACAGTTGTCTGACTTGAGGTAGATTAACCTTCCTACACTTACCTTCATACATGAAGCCTAAGACTTCCCTTTGATCATCATAGCCAACCTAAGATCTAGAAGCTTTCAATATTTTAGCTAATTGAGAGAAGAGCACAATGAGAGAGCCATCTCCAAGGCTAGTATGATTGGATCTTATCCTATGTTGAAAATAGCAACAAGAAATGCTAAAAATAGCATTGATATAGATAGCATTTCAGGATATATTCAAATTTAATTAGTCACTGAATTAAAATTGAGAATTAAAATTCGAATTTAGTCTCAGCAGCTGTTTGAAAAATAATTAATTAATTCATCTTGATTTAATTAGTTGGAGAAAATCAAACATGAAGTCTTTGTGAAGACATGCAACAGTTATACCTTTGATTGAGGAAGTTATCCCTTAATTAAGGAGATAAGGATGAGTTGTATTTGAGTTGTCATTAGTTAGCTCAGTGAATTGAGTAAAGTCCTATTAGATTAGTTCTAAACAGTTTGTGGAATTGATTGTGAGTTCAGTTAGTTAATGCATGCATGCATGCGACTAGTGTACTTCAGATAACTAAATATTCTCTTATAAATAACTCATGCATGTTAGTTCAGACAAAGAACCAATTGAGATTAAAGGAAGGGAGAGTGTACTATCAGTTGCAGGAATATTCCCATGAGGATATCTCTTGCATGTAGAAGGAATTCATTCCTTGAGGATTGCACAGTTTCTACAGAAGTTAGAGTAGTGTGTGAGGTGAGAATCACACATGTTACAACTGGATGACCCAGGAAAAACTATGTAAGGAAATAGGAGGCTTGGAGGACATAGGAGAAGGCATATGTGTTGCCTATTCTGTCTATGAGCAGTAGTGAGGGATTTTACTGAGTGTTGGATAGCTTGAGAGCTAAAGCTTTGTGTAATGTTGAGATATTTCATCTTGTATGATAATACAGATAGCGAGGTTTTCAACTGAGGCTTTCCCAAAGTATTCTTCTGTGTTTCATGTGTATGATTTCTTCTTCTCTGTTATATGTGTTCTGTTTGATATTGCTCAAAATCGATTAAGCTTCATCAATTTTGATTGTAGAAGTAGATTAAGTATTTTTCTTTAGTATGTTGCATAATCAATTTAATCTATAGTGAGAATTTCTACATCCTAAAAGTGGTCTATGGTTACCTTTGTAATTTCTCTTCTCATCTTAGGGAAATTTACACAATGTTAACATACTGGCATCATTTTTGGGGAATGAAAGGTTCCATCTTCTCCAGAAGGATTTTCAACATTTCAAATCTGGTTACTAATGGTGGACAATAGTCAGACATATGAAGGTTGAACCATTCACCTGGCGACCCTAATCAGGTTTCAACCTGATCCAAAGAGTCCACTAGAAATAGGATTTGGAAATCAGGGTTTTACTAACAACTATATTGGCTCAAGATGGATCATAGATCTGCAAGGTATGCCCTTATGCATCGTATTCATATCCATGGTTTTCCAAATAGCATGCCTTGTGTGGATTGGAAAACGTATTTGCCAAAATTTAGAGATCAAAAAGGAGATGATGTCGCTCTTCATTTGGTTAAGTTTCACATGCATGTGCATAGACATAATGTTCAATTTCTTGAGGACTGCCTGATGAAGATGTGCATGGCTACTTTGGAAGGAAAGGCAAGGTCATGGTATGAACAATTACCAGCTACTAGTTTATGTTCTTTAAAGCATTTTCATACAATATTCTTTGAAAAATTTAAAGAATCTTATCCATCTTTATTGTTGGTTCAAAATTGTTGTGGAAATCTCAAGAGTTTCACTGAAAATTTGTAAATATTTTGTGAAGATAATGAGTTCATACATGAGGAAATTTTAGAGGCCTTTCATGGCAATCCTTTTCATCACCAAGAAGAAATGGTAGCCTCTCTTTTGGATGAAAATGAAACTAAGCAAGATTTTAATGATGATAGTCATGTTCCATCTTCTGAAGTTGATGAAAATTTGCAGCAATCTTGTTAGCCATTTTGTGATCAAAAGTATGAGAATTGTTTTAAATAGTAGAAGGGAATGGTAAATGATGAGGACATTTTCGATGATATTTAGGTGGATTCTGAGAAGGAAATAATATTTTCCTTAGCTGAAGATGAAACTAATCAAGAATTTGATGTAAATGTTCATGTTCATTCTCTTGCGATTAATGAAGTAATACAACAATTTTTCTTCGTGAACTTGATGGAAATATTCAATAGTTTTCAAATGCCCAAAAAAGGGATAAGGATAGTACATCATTTTTTCCATCATGTCATTCATTTTCTGAGTTTTCATCTCATGAAATAACTTATGAAAATAATTACCCATAGTTGCAAGGAAATAATGAAGAAGAGCAAGTTGTTCTAGACCCCGTGGGTGTAGACATTTTTGTAATTCAAGATGTAGCTACCTCAATTGAAGATTTGAAAGAACATACAAACCTTGTCTCTAATATGGATGATAGGAAAGAAGAAACAGTTTCATTGCAATTTCATAAGGATCAACCGAATGAAGGACTTCATGATATCCAAGACCCTTTTGCCAATTTGTTGGAGTCATCAAGAAAGATGGATGTTCTTGTATTTATGGATTCTGGTTATTAGTTTCAGTTGAATTTTTAGTTGCTAATTGTAAACGTTTTCTTTATATTTGATAAAAACAAAAGCAAAGTCCAGTTATCAAGTCACTTTCTTTCATGGTTGCACTAGATGTTTGACTTCACTTGATCAAGCAGCTTTATTAGTTAGAGTGAGTAGGTGTGTGAATAAGATCATCCCTGTGAGCATATTTTTCAATAGTGTGTCAATTTCCAACAGTTTTTCTTGGTATTTTTGTACTATTTTTCAGTACTGTATGTGTGGGTGGCTATCATCAGAATTTGAAGCCCGAAATGAAGGCCCTGAGATTCCAATGATCTACTACAATATGTAATAGAAAATTCAAGTTACTCAGAGTTGGTTTTAGTTAGTTCAAGTTGGAATCCATTGCCCAATGGGTCAGACTACTAGTCTGCAGTGCTCTTGGCACCTCATAAGGAGGATGCGATCCCCATTGGAGCCAGTGTTAGGATCATATAATCTAGGAATCAAAGTGTGTTTTCCTGTTACTAATCATCTTGCTAGTTATTTTGTAAATTTTAGCCTAAGAGTCACTAAATGTCATAGTATAAAGGGTCATTGTGTAAATATTCATATGAGTTAAGGTCATTGTAATTTTTTAGGTCAAAAAAGGAGTCTATTAGCCTTAATTCGAATTTGTAAGGCCATGAATGGTCCATGAGGAGTCATCATTTAAAATTATTAATCATGAGGGGTTAAAGTTATTAGGGAAGTTTAGAGGGGTCATGTCATGAGCGCTAGTCATCATAGGTAAGTTTTCTGAAGTCATGTCCATCATAAGAGTTAGTTTTAAGAGTCACTTATTGGTTAAATGTGTCATTTCCTTTTCATTATTGCAAAAAGTTCTCCTCTCATCACATCCTTCACATCATCAAGTGGCTTATTATCATTCCAAAAGGAGGATTTGGGTGGTATGAATGTTTCGAATTTATTGTGAAGTCTCTCATCCTTACCCCATTCAGATTTGATACTAGCTTTGAAGTAAATTTGAAGGTTGAAGAAGTGAGTTGCAGGATCATACAAACATTTGCTACAAATTTTGCTCCAAATTTGATTGTTTTTGTCATCATTTTCAAAATATATTTCTGACCAAATGGAGCTTAATTTTGGAAAACCAGAAGATTTTCTGTCAAGAAAATACCAAATAACTAAAACCTCCTTCAGTTTCTTCACAGGTGTCATATATTGGAAGAGTCAAATGCATCTTTATAGTCTATTTTTTTAGGTTTTGGCATTTCCTATTTTAGTTATGATGTTTGGGTGTAGATTGTGAGGAGCTCGAGAGGAAGTTTTGGAAAATGAGAGAGGTTTATCTCAAATAAACTCTAATCTACAAAAATTTCCTTAATTTTTGTAATAGTTATCAAGATTCAGGAATATGAGCACTTCTTTGAACCCTATTTTTCCAGAAATTTGGTCCCTGTTTCGTAGCAGACTCGCTACACATTTACTGCACAAACTAAAAAAAATCATTTTGAAGGCTTGTAAACATGGAAGGAAGCACTCAATGGGTTCTACATCAACACCAAGTCATCTTAGGTACATCTACATGCTCAGTTTTGCACAGAAACCACTTGCAACCATACAAATTTGAAGACTTATGCCCTTTGCTACGCAAACTATTAGGCCCCTATACTACTAGTGTAACCCCTTATTGTTATTAGTACAGCCCCCTTATTATATTGTTATACCCATGTAGTCCCCGTATTGTTACTATTATGCCCCATAGAAGCCCACTATTGTTATTATTGTGCCCTTACATTATTATTATTATGTTGGCTATGATTATATTATGACTCCTTAGACTCCTATATATAGAAAGGAGGCCTTGTCATTTGTATAATCAAAGAATCATTCATTTGTGTAATGTAAAGGAGGTTTCCCCCTCGAAGAGGCTGAATTCTAAGGCATTGATCTATCTTTTCTATTTTTTTGTGAGCTAGTTTCATAACATTTGGTATCAGAGCTTTAGATTCTAGGGTTTCGCTACTCCAAATAGGTCATCGTGGCATTTTCGCTATAACTTTTTTTTTGCGACATTTCAGAAGCGAAAAAAAAACCCATTTGAGACGAAATCGAATTGAACCTCAGGTTTGAATTTCATAGATTTTCCCACTATATTTGTGGAGATATGATCTGAGGAAGTTGGCATTTTTGCAGACTCCCGAATTACATTCCAAACAGGTGACTTGAGAAAAATAGTCATAACTTTTGTTTTGAGCATCAGATTGAAATTTCATAAGAAGTTACAGAACAAGGACAGAATATAGTTTCTTGTATACATTTTCAGATCCAAAGGTCATAACAATGACACGTGGCACATTGCACAAGTTTGCTCTACTGAACTAGTCTATAATCAGGTCATCGTGGGAGATTTGGCATAACTCTTCCTTGGAGAATCCAATTTAGATTAGACCGGTGGCATTGGAAAGAGGACATAGAGGGCTACTGTAGGTCACAATTTCAGAACTAGAAGAATCGAAATTATAGAGTTATAGTCATTTCAAGATTAAGCTCCTAAAATTAAGAAAAGGCGATATGAGGAAATTTGATGGTAAGGATCCGGTAAATTGGATACTTTAGATGGAGCAATATTTTGATCTACATGGTGTACCACTGTTACAAAAGGTATGTATTGCATCTTCATATTTAGAACCGGATCAAGTTTTATGGTATAAAGGGCTTTGTTCTCGTAAAAAACCTGTTATGTGGTCAATTTTCATGGAGGAAATGATAGCACATTATGAAGATACAAAGAGCAACACCTTCTTTAGAGCAACACCACAACAATTGGAAAGAGTAAAAGAGCTTTGTTACATTGTGGAAAGTAAAATTATGGCAACAAGGAAGTCTACCCCTCACAACTATAATAATGGAAGTGTTGTTTCTCCTAGCCTTCCATAACCTACAAGGGTTACACGACAACAATTGGAAGAGAAAACAGAAAAAGGGCTTTGTTACAATTGTGATAGAAAATGCACTAAAGGTCATAAGTGTGCTCAGAATAAATTATTTTACATAGATTACAAAGAGGAGGAAGAAAAGGATCAAGAAACGTCAGAAGAAGCATATATACACCAGGAACCAACCCCAGAGAAATAAGAAATGAATCCGACCATATCTTGTACAACATTGGCAAGAATTACCACTCAAAATCTCAAGATAGAAGGACATATCAAGAAGAAAAAAGTTCAAGAAGCGAAAGATCAAATCGACAAGGAAGAAATGAATCCAACCATATCTTGTAATGCATTGGTCGGAATTACCACTCCTCAAATTATCAAGATAGAAGGACATATCAAGAAGAAAAATGTTCAAGAAGTGAAAGATCAAATCAAGCATCAAGAAATGAATCTGACCATATCTTGTAAAGCATTCGAAGAAATTACCACTCCTCAAACTCTCAAGATAGAAGGACATATAAATAAGAAAAAGGTTCAAGAAGTGAAAGATCACATCGAGAATCAACAACAAGTTCTCCAACTTTTAAAGGATAACACCACTTTGGTGCAAAATCGAATGAAACAACAGGTAGATCAACATTGTAGTGAAAAGTATTTTGATGTAGGTGATTGGGTATTTTAACTGCTACATCTCAAGCAAGCTATTTATGAGAAGGAAACATTGGAAATACTACATGCACTTAAGAAATGGCGACCTTACCGAATCAAGGTAAAAATGGATCATGATAGTCTTAAATACTTTTTAGAACAAATATTATCTTTAGAAGAATAGAAAAAATGGGTCACAAATATATTGGGTTATGAGTTTGACATCATCTATAGAAAAGGGAAGCAAAATTTTGTTGCAGATACACTCTCAAGAAAGGATGAGAATGTAGAAGCATTGTTTCGTGCTATTTATATTATCCAACCAGATTGGATAAACAAAGCAAGGGATGAATGGAAGAAGGATGAAGAAGTATGGCCACTCATTCAAAAGTTACAGAAGATCACAATTCAAACAATATTGCTAGAACTTGAAGAGGAAGGAAAAATCATATTGGAACCTAGAGTAGTCAGAGAAACAAGAACCCGACAGCTACGAAATCGATCAATTTCAGAGTCTCTCATCAAGTGGAAGAACTTACCCGCTGAAGATTCCACACGGGAGGACAAGAATATTCTACAAAAGCATCAAGAACTACTCAAGCGTTGAGGACAACACTTTTTGAAGGATAGGGGCATGTTAGGCCCCTATACTACAAGTGTAACCCCTTATTGTTATGAGTACAACCCCCTTATTATATTGTTTTACCCATGTAGTCGCCATATTGTTACTATTGTGCCCCATAAAAGGTTATTATTGTGCCCTTACATTATTATTGCTATGTAGGCTCTGATTATATTATGATTCCTTAGACTCCTATATATAGAAAGGAGGTCTTGTCATTTGTATCATCAAAGAATCATTCATTTATGTAATGTAAAGGAGGTTTCCCCCTCGAAGAGGCTGAATTCTAAGGCATTGATCTATCTTTTCTATCTTTTTGTGAGCTGGTTTCATAACACAAACATATTCATCAATTTTATTTTGGAAAATTTCAAATTTTGGAACTTCTAAAAGTAATTTTGGTTGTTGGATAAGTGTCTATAAGATTAAATTCATGTAGTTTGAGTTTTTAATCAAATATTCCAACTTGGTTGATGTTTCTAAATTGTATTAGTCTCGATATAACAGTTCCTGTTTTTTTACATAGCAAGTAAAGATGCATTGTATCTAACCCATTTGACTTCTATGGAGTGAATTTGACTACCTAGAGTGGTAATTAAAATTCCTAATTGTATATAATGATGTAAAGACATGGAAAATAGTGCTGGGTGTGAGTTAGTGTGGAGAGAAAGCTAGTCTACATTTTCTGCAATTTTTGTGTCATTTCTCCCAAGTGAATAG
This sequence comes from Pinus tabuliformis, assembly GCA_031772625.1. NCBI lineage: Eukaryota > Viridiplantae > Streptophyta > Pinopsida > Pinales > Pinaceae > Pinus > Pinus tabuliformis. The sequence goes on along the minus strand of CM062818.1, from coordinate 1,432,584,919 downwards.
AAGAAAATAGATGCAACTTTGACAGGGATTCTTGTGTCAGTATTTATTGGTATGTGTGTTTCCTTGCGATCTATTTTATATGTTACTTTCTAATCTATTTTTAATATATATTTTCATGATATAAATATTCTTCACGCTCCGTTTGAAAGGAGATATTTCATAATTCATCTAGTGCTCTAATTTTGTGAATCATATGTGTTACTTTTCTTCTATACGGAAATATGAACTCATCAGTGTCTTTATGCTCTATTTGTCATCTTTTCTCATGCTTCACTCACCCATTTACTACAACAAAAATTGATTTGATACTAATAAATCCGATTATGTTACCCCTGTTCAAACTCCATCACATCCCTTATTCACTTGGATCTAAAACAATGGTCTAACTTGAAGTAGATCGACCTTCCTACACTTACCTTCAAACATCAAGCCTAAAAATTCCCTTTGATCATCATAGCCAGCCTAAGGTCTAGAAACATTTAGTCGTTTAGTAGATTGAAAGAAGAATATAGGGAGAGGGCCCTCTCCAAGGCTAGTAGGGTTGGATCCTATCCTAAAACTGGTATGTGGTTACCTCTGGAATTTCTCCCCTCAAGCTAGGGAAATTTACTGAGTGCTGACGGCCCCTTAGGAAGCAATGGTCTGCATTATGTGTAGAGCCTCTATGAGGTGAGGAAATTTATATTGAACCTGGTCCCTAGTGAGTCATGAAGGAGTTGCTTTATTTTAACAACTCGATATAACTAGATCCTTTTCTGGCAAGTGTTCTTGATCTGTGTCTCGATGATCTTATCATGTGTATCATGTTCAATGCAACTTGGATTGAGCTATGTTGGTGTCAGCTTCTCAACAATGTTTGATGTATCTAGCAATGGGGGAAAGTATGGCCACGGCTGATCCACATTGAATACTGGGTGCAATCCAAGGAATGGTGGAATGTGGAGCTCGAAATCATTTTCCCCTACAACCTTAGTGATGGTGTAAGGCCCATATCAAAGTGGGTGAATCTTGCAGTGGGGTTCCAATGAGGTACTTCTTCTTCAAATGTAACAAAACTTTGTCACCCACCTAGAACTTGTGTGGTACCCGATGTCAATCATGACGTTGTTTATACTTAGCATTTTCTTTGTCCAATATGTCATGGACCTACTAGAATATGTGTTGAATGCACTCAATGAATTTTTTAGCCCCGTCAGCTTCAGACTAGACATGATCCAAATCTTCCTAAGTAGCTACAAATGGTATGGAAAAATCAATGGGAAATAATGGCTGGAATCCCAATCCCACCTTAAATGGGTTGTGGTCAATTAAGTTGTGGAGAGTTATGTTGTAGCTATATTAGACATAGGAAAGGCTATCATCCCATGTCTGTGGGTTCTTTGAGTTGTACATGCGCAGGATGTGCACAATCATTTTGTTGACGAACTTTGTTTGGCCATCAGTTTCAGGGTGGAAGGTCATCAACTTAGTGAGCTTTCTATCCAACAATGACTAGAGGCTTGACCATAATGAACTTAGGAACTGACTATCCCAATATGATATAATGGATTGTGGGATCCCAAAGTGTGCCCATGCTCATTCAAAGAAAAGTTTGGCAGTGCCTTCTATTGTGATACTCCTCTTGCAGGCTGTTAGAATGGCCATCTTAGAGAATCTGTTGAAAACCATGAAAAAATAGTCGTTACCATGCTTGGTAGAATGAAGGCTTGACATGTAATCCATGGAGATGGATTCGTAGGGTTGGCCAAGGGTAGGTAGGGGGCTATACATGCCTTGCTTCTTCATTGTAAGTTGGGAAATGGTGCAGGTAGTGCAGGATCTAATGTACTTCCCAAAATCTTGTTAAAGGATCGACCAATAAAAATACCTTTGTAGTGTTGCCACTTTCTTCTCTACCCCAAATTGTCCAGCAAACCGACTGTAGTGTTCCTCTTAAATAATCTTAGCATGCTCTCTTTAAGGAACACATAGGTGTCCTAGGTGGCATAACAGTGCGTCCTAGAGGTGAAATTCTAGAACTTGCTTACCTTCCAGGAGTGTCTGACATGTGGTGTCGAATTCTGGAAGTCTCTTGTAAATATGTGGCCATTCCGAAGTCTCGTGTCAACTAGAGTTGAGCACAGTGGTCAGGGCTATGACCAATGGTCGGCTGAGGAAATTTGCAACACATCAAATGGCTCAATTAGCACCTAGTGATAATCGAACTTCAAATCAATCTTTTTGACATATTTGGTGCCCTTGAGCTAGTCAAGAAGGTCATCAATCTGTGGGATTGGATACCTATTATGGACTGTGATCGTATTTAGCACTCGATTGTCAACACAGAGTCTCCAGGTGTTGTCTTTCTTTTGTACCAACACGACCGGGCTCCCACGGGGTGATGAAATTGGCCTACTGTTCCCTTTCTGTAACAAATCCTAAATTTTCCTCTTAATTTCATCATTCTCCATAAAAAAGTGTTAGTATATCAGTCCATTAGGTAGTGGCACGCTCAAGGTCAGATCGATGGAGTGCTTGAATGTACCCCTGTAGGTGAGGTGAAGCTATCCCTGTACTCCTCCATGACTTTTCCATATGTTGTTGCCATGCGAAGGGGCCCTGTCTAGAGGTTGTGGATGTGGCCACAGTCTTCTTATTCCCCTGAGGGAGAATCATAAGAAATACGAATTTCTCATTCTAGGAAATAATCCTATTGCATTGCTTCACAGAGATCAAAGAGATGGCAGTAGGCAGTGCTACCTCCAGTATCCTATATAACTTATTTCCCAATGAAGTAATAATAGTGCAAGTCTTAAACTCATACACAGCATGACACTTCCACAAGTATGGTTGGCCTAATAATACATCACAAACGTCAAGAGGAGAAACACCACAATACCTCATTTGTGAAAGGCTTGATGTTGTAGGGAAGACGACCCTATTGGTTGATGCGAAGATCTCATCCTTGGTAAAGCCATTAGATGGTGTACGGTTGTGGGTGTGGTGTGGTCAGTAGGCCCAAATGCTTCACGGACTCTATTGAAATGAGGTTCCTTTTGATTTCATTGTCGACAATGAAATGCAGTAGAGAACCCTTCACCCATATCTATGAGTGGAAGAGTCACTCCCAATCCTCTAGATTTTGAGGATAAATATTCTAGACCTTGGTGTTGGCAACAGCTGCACTAGGCTCTGCATCAATAATCTTCTTCCCTTTTTCATTCCCCTTGTCGGGTTCTTACTGAGATTCAGAACATGCATCTGATTCGAAAGCCTTCAGCTCGGCCACTGGTGAATACTTGGCTCGACACTCACTTGTGTTGTGAGTGGGTCTATTATGGAACTCACACCATTTCCCCGTGTCCTTCTTTATCTTCATGGTGTTGTTATTTTCTTTCAGTTTCAGCAGGTTGTATTAGGTCACCCTACCTTGGCTTTGTCCTTTGTTCTTGGTTTGGGGGCGTCTTTACCTTGCTTCATATTAGCAAATCCAAAGTCTCACTTCTTATGTTTTAAAGTTTTGTTCGATCTTAACAACATATCGATAGGTGGCGCCAAGCGAGGAGATGTCCAGGAACTCCATCTCATTCTGGATGCACTTGTGTAGATAGCCACGATACTTGAGTACCATATTCCACTCAGAGTCCTTGATACCCAACTTCATGGGGAGGGTATGAAAAATATTAGTGAACTCTGGCACGTCTTTGTCCCTTCCATGTCGCAGTGTGTTCCACTTTATGTATTGATCCTGGTTATCTTTTGTTTATAGATGCATTAAAAGAATTACATACACAGTTTGTAGCTTAACCAAAGAGAAACTTTAAATGTGCACATATGAGAGAAAGAAGAAGAAGAGCATAAGAAAACAAGAAGACAAGAACTTGATAACAGAGTTCGTCCCTCTTGGACTATGTCTTCGGGCCCTGCTCGATCAATGGGGAGGCCTTCATTCATTAAAAATGGCATCAAAAGAAGTTACATTCATTAGTTACAAAAATGGAGCATTATACCTCCATGCTGAAAATGCCTGAAAATTGGAGAGCTCTGCTGCAAAAACTAACACCACTGTTGGATTCCCATCACCGAGAGGTGTAAAATCAATATAAAACTTGCCCAATTCTGAGACTAGACCCAAATCACTCTCTTGCAAAAATTTAGCCAAGCATGGTTCCACCAGCATTTTCTGAATGCTTAGGGTTCCACTACCTCTGTCTCGGTTTCCATGCCTAGGCTGCTGTACCTCTGCTCTCCCCCCATGCTGACAAAATTTTTATATTTAAATAATAATATGGTGGACTTACCATTGGTTGTTATGGTTTATTTTTACAGACATATAAATTTACCCCAACCGCATACTTTATACAACCATACAACCCATATATTTTTATATCATTGTTGGGGGGTGGGCTCGTACTTCACAGGACTTGTACCCATCTCTTTCCAACCAACACCATATGCAATCCGCATTTACACTTTTAGGTTGGCGTTGTACATGTTTTGGGTGGCTTTGGGTGGCGGGACCACCTACGTGGCCACCTACCCAAGCCCAACATACCCATCGTTGACCGTCGTATTCTCCATGGTTGCTCCATGCATGAATGGTTAAGGTTTGTTGGTTAACTTTATATGGCTATAAACCATACCATATTCCCACCATGCCATGCGTTTTGGTTATATATGTTAACCTTTTAACTAACAACCTTCCATTCATGTTGGTTGTTTTGAATGTGATATCATATCCACCATGTTATGCGTTGGGTATAACTATATATAATATATAGTTTTGATTTGTTTTTTTTTTGGATTTATGATTTTTTTATAGTTATTTTAATAACCATAAAACAAGATTTTGTCATATAGTTATTTCATAACCTAAAATGATTTTTGTTCTCTTGTGCAAGTTTAAAAGGCCACTGGAGGGATGCCAAGTGTCAAGTTTCCATGTGGGTCCCATGTGCTGACTGGGATGCCATATGGCGCACTGTGGGCCCCATTTTTCCCTTGCCATACCAAACTTTGAAGAGCTCTATCTTTTGCATACGAGATGAGATTGATGCACTGTTCACGCCACCACGATCAGGAAGACGAGCCCTCTCAATTGATGCCACAAAATTCTCCTTTCTGCCATTTTGAATTTCAAGCCTTATCCATCCCCTTAGTGTCTCGAGATCCACCTGGATCATGTATTTATCTTCATAGTTCCTGACAGGGTAATATTATTCCTTGATGGCATATCGAAAAGAATTCCAATTGGGTTCGGTTGAAAATAGTGAGGACTCCCTCTCGTCCTTATGTTCATAGTAGTTTTCCCACTAGTCCTTGACATGGGGGCGGCTTTGAGGAGTTCAAAAGTAAAATTTTCCCGATTGGAAAAGTCATGAAATAAAAAATAACCTTCCAATAGATCTAACCATCTGTCTATGGTGTTTTCATCTATCTGGCCTTCAAATATGGGAATGTCAAATTTGACTTGTAGCTTAAAGAGAGTAGCAGAGTGGCTATTGGAAGAATATGTGTCACATGTGGGTAGTTGTTGAAGGATCTCGACAAAGTTATCCATCACCATGTTCCTCTATCGCTTGAGGGCTTCCTTGAGAAATATTTTGAAAGGATATCCTACTCCCTTTTATTTTTGTTCTTCCACCATGGGAGGTCATCGGGGTTTGTGAGGTTGGTCTTGCAAAATTTCAACCAATTCGAGCCCTACCGTGATCTCGTTGGGGACATGTAAAGAAAAACAAATAAAGAGCAGATCTCTATGATACCACTGATCTGGATTTATGCAGGAATTCAACAAAATACAAAATAAACATAAACATAGATATGCAACAGAAATAAATCTTCATTTGATTAATATCAAATAACTGAAATGTGCTTACAAGGAAAATGGAAATAAACTAGCTTGGGCGATGGTAGCTTATCTCTGAGAAGTAATGTGGTGGCTACATGCCTCTAAACAATATTATAATGAGGCTCAATTGCCTTTTTTATTATTTAACAACAAGGGGAAAACTTAAACAACCAAAAAACTAACCCTAGGAGATGGAACGCCAAGAGTTTGTGGGCTTCGTTGGGGTTAGCTGGGCAAACAACTTCTCGGGGATGTAACTTGGTCATATGATCTTTGTTTGGTCTCTATGATACCTCATTAGAAATATCTATCTGATTACTATAGGATTTAGCACAATCCCTTTCATATGGCCTTGGGCTTGTTGTGGACCTCAAAAAAATGCCATTTAGGGGGTCAAAACAACTCCAGAAGTTCATGACCCGAAAAACTACAAAAACTAGTAAATTGTGCTATAATCAAGGAAACTGAAGAAATCGAATGAAGGTCTAGGTGGAATAGGCGAGTGGCTAGAAATAACCACCTGGATCATTTTTTATTTTTTTTTGACAACATCGGCTGCTATATATTGATTGAAAAAAGGAATAAGGCATGAAGCCATACATAGGTTGCTTCGAAAGCATTACAAATCCAAGGAGAAAGCATGAGGTTCCTGTCCTTGAATTGATTTCTATAACTTCTAGCTAAAAAACATCTATTGCTACTATAAATCCGGACATACTGGTGGCACCAAAACTTGCATTTACAGCACATAGTTAATCAATGTCAATACGACTGATCTGTCTCGCTGTGGAATCCTCTGGGTTCTGGTCTGCTTCCATTGGCTTTGCACTTGAGGATGTTGATTTATCTTTCTGCTTTTCTTCCATGATTTCCCTTAGGATTGCCAGCGATTCCTCAGCGTGAATGCATCTATTGCTGAGTCCGTTGAACTGCTCATGAAGTGAGTGAACTCGGTGGAGAAACAGGTTCATTTCTGTGCGGTATTTGCTGTGTAAAATTCTGAACTGCTCATCAAATTTGGCTTCCAGGCTCCGGATCTGTTCAGCGTGCCTGGCTTCCATGTGCCTAACTTGATCTTCCAATATCCTTTGTTGAGCTCTGACCTCTTCGAATTCGGCCTGAAGGTCACGGCAATGAAAGCATTGCTCATTACGATCCATCACTTCCTGGGCTTGGGTTCTCTGTGGGCCGATTTCACTGTGGTGAGCAGCAAGCTCCTCTTTGCTGCGGGAGAAGAATAAGAAGGGCCGGATGATGATGCGCAGGGTTGAAGGAAGAGTGCTGAGGGTTAGGGAGAGTAAACAAAAGGGGTTCGTGCTAACAGCTCTCGCGTTCTGGGTGAGAGAAGGGCAGTAAAAGAGAGACTGAATGATGGTGCACAAACTTGAAGGGGATTTGCTGGAGATTATAGAGAATGACCCAGAGAAGGGCGTGCTAAAGGGGCAAGATGGAAGGATGAGGGAAGGCCAGCAGAGATGCAGTGAATATAACAGAGATTGTTGAAAAAATGGCACTGTAGTTCTCACCTTCCCACTGAGACTATTCCTGAAAAACACCACGATAATGGTTAGAGAAGAGATAATCAAAGCAAGGAGTGGCGATACCAGAGGTTGAGTTCGTCTTCGACTCTGGACAGATGCGCCTTCTTCGTTCCAGCGGAGCTGCTCTTGCTCATAGTAATGTATGACAAGTCTTTGCTTTCCTCTGCCTGTATTTATGGAACGGAACCAACCATGGCCTAAATGCATAGCAGAAATCGGATCCTCAGTATTATTAAGATTTTTTCCTAAATCTCTAAGACGATTCGCTGAAGCAGTGCAATTGCTCTTCCGTCCTTCGCTGAGGTGATTGATTTTTCTCGAGATGTCAGCTATTCTTTGTATCAAGGCCTGAATGAGACTGTTTATGTGCTTCATACTCTCTGTCAGGTGTCCTGGGACTGTTGTAGCCATGCCCGTCACACGCTTGCTAGATCTGCGTGCCTGGGCAATGTCAGGGGAGGCCTGCTTCATGGCAGAGGCTTGAAAAAATCTCTGTGACTGTGCCTCAATGCACCTTCCGGATGTCCAACTGCATTATTCGCATGTTTATCCGCCTCCCCATTGAGCGTGCGGAGGATGTGGCAGAATCTAATTTTTTCAAAGTATTTGGTGAGGAGATTGATGCGTTGGATATGTTGCTGTAGATTACAGTTTGGGGATCTCCGGTGATGGTTCATGAGGCCAATGACTATGGAGGAGTCTCCTAAGACAAGAGCTTTTCTAATCCCCATGTTTTTTAATTGCAACAACCCTTGATACAGTGCGAGAGCCTCTGCATTATTATTTGTTTTTTCCCCCAAACTCCATTCGTAGTTGCAGATTTCTTCTCCTAATTCATCAAGAATAACACCTCCTGCGCCTGCTGGTCCTGGGTTGGACTTTGAGGCGCCATCAAAGTATAAAATTGGGCAATTGTTACTCAGGATCCACCTCTTGAAATCCTGGGTTGGAAGTCTAATTTCCCAATCCCTGGTCTGATGTTGATGCTGTCTGTCAGTTCTCTGAATACTCTGTTGATGACCTGAACAAACTAGAATATGCTTGATCATGAGCCTCTCCTCAACTGAATAGTCTGCTGCTTTAATTGTTCCTGAGTATTTGGCTGCCATCGTCTCCTGCGCCAAGAGGTGAGCATTGCTGCATGTCTTCCATACATTGCCCTCTTTGTTTTGAAATATTCTCTTGTTTCTTGTGAGCCAGATTTTCCAAAGAAGGTTGTGAGGTATGATATCCCAAGTTCTTTTGACTATCTTGCTCCTTTTATCTTTCCAAGGGCAATTCCTTCTCCAGTCTTGGATTGTCTCTGCAATGTCTTGCTGAGGCTGCCATGTTATATTGCCCAAGTTAGACATGATGGTCCAGCATTTCTTCGCGAAGATGCAATCAAGGAATAGATGGTGAATGGTTTCCTCCTCAGAGCAACAATTAGGGCAGATTGAAGGTCCATGTATCCCTCTCTTTCTTAGGTTTTCCGAGGTGAGGATTCTGCCCTTTAACAGCAACCAGATGAAAAATTTGACCTTGGGGATGGCCTCAGATTTCCATATTATTCTCCATTGATTCCAGACAGGGGTCTGATAAGTGTTGTTGCAAATGAATTGATAACCAGATTTGATGGTATAACTTGAGCCCGTGGGGTCCCATCTAAACCCATCTGCTGCTCCTTTTTTTATGGGGGCTCTGTTCTGAAGATTTTTAAGGAGGGCTTGATAGCTTGATTCCAAGTGTGGGGGAATAACTGGAAAGTCCCAGCTAGTCCAAGCTCCAGTATCAGCTTCCCATTTTGAAATTTGGTCCAGCCTCTGAATGCCTTTGCTGTTAAGATAGAGGATGAAGGGAATGGCTTCTTCAACAGTATTTAGAGGTTGGAAACCCATAATTTTATCAGTGGCATAATTTATACTGCTCCCTTCCCCCGGAATCTTTGAGGTGTTTTGAATGAGAGTGGGGATTGCTTTCTTACAGAGGTGCCAGATTTTGGTTGAATCTCTGTTGGGAATATCAGTTTCAAGGAGTCTTTGTCTATTGTCAGAGAGATATTTGCATTCAATGACCTGTTTCCACCAGGCTTTTGGTTCATTAATTAGCCTCCAAGCCATTTTAATCCCAAATGCGAGATTTAAAATTTTAGGGGCTCTGATTCCCAACCCACCTCTATCTGGAGATTGAATTACACTTTTCCAATTGACCAAATTGAATCTATTTTTTTCTTTTTTCCCTCCTTGCCATAAAAAATTGCGGAGGGCGGCTTCCAGCTTATAGTGAAAAGAAGCAGGAGCTTGATAAAGAGTGAATCGGTATAAAGGTAAGGAGGAGATACCTGATTTGAGCAGAATTAATCTGCCAGCTGGGTTAAGCCATTGAGTTCCCCATTGCTGAACCTTCCTTTTGACTTTGTCGATTATTTCATTCCAGGTGGTGGCTTTTAGAGAGCCCATGGTGACCGGCATCCCAAGGTAGGTAAAGTGGTCCCAGGTTGCTTTGAAGGTAACTCCAAAGATGTTAGCAATACTGTGGGCTGTTTGGTTGGAGATGTTCCATCCATAGATGCAACTTTTTTGGAAGTTAACTTCTCCTCCTGAGCATGCCATAAATTGATCGAGGAGGCTTTTGAAGCGCCTTGCTATTGTTGTGGATGCCCCACCAATAAGCAGAGTGTCGTCAGCAAATTGTGAGTGATTGATATTCTTCACTCCGTTTCCAAACTTGATACCAGAGATGAGGCCAACTCTTCTGTTGTGTTCAAGGATGCTGCTAAAGGATTCAGCCATCAGGATGAAAAGATAGGGGGAAAGAGGACAACCTTGCCTTAGCCCTCTTGAGGATTGAAAAGCATCACAAGGGCGGCCGTTTATGAGAGGCGAGATCCAGGGGCCAGAGATGCAAGCAGCAATGGTGCTAATGAAGTCAAAATTAAATCCCATTTTCCTCAAGACAGCGAACAAGAAGGAGTGTCTTACTCGATCGAATGCGTTGGCTAAATCTAGCTTAAGAACGAAGCCTTTCTCTTGCCTAGATGTGCTGGAGTGGATAGCTTCTTGAACCAGAGTGATGGAGTCATGAATTTGCCTGTTGGACATGAAGCCTCCCTGATTTTCAGATATAAGGGAAGGGAGAAGAGGCTGGAGCCTGGCTGCTATAATTTTTGCAAAGATCTTGTAAGAAGTGTTACACAAAGAAATAGGTCTAAATCTGGAGAAAGAAGTGGGGCGGTTTTCCTTAGGAATGAGGGCGAGAAAAGTTGAATTTGTGAAGCCCCCCATTTTCTTTTTCCTTTGGATTCCTTTCATCATTTTAACGAGATCTTTTTTTATCAAGTGCCAATGGTCCCTGTAAAAATTTATTGGGAAACCGTCTGGACCTGGAGACTTGTCTGGTTGTAATGTCCAGATGGCTTTTCTGATCTCTTCCTCTGTTATTTCACTGTTTAACCTGTCATTCTCCTCAGCAGAGATTTTTCCGGGAAGATACTTAAGAAAGACCGAGTAGTCAATGTCTCCTTGATTTTTAGTGAGGAGACAATTGTAATGGAGGAAGGCTGCTCTTTTTATAGATTCTTGGTCGTTATGCTGGCTATCTTGACTATCAGTAATAGTGGTAACATTGTTTCTTGTTTTTTTTGCTGTGGCCTGTTTATGGAAGTATGTCGTATTTTTATCACCTTCCTTTAACCATAATTTTCTTGACTTGATCCTCCATTTGATCTCTTCCGCTCTCTTTATTTGAATTAGCTGTCCCTGAACCTCCCATTCCTTACTTTTCAGCTGATTAGTGAATCCATGGTCCTCTATTTGTTTGTGGATCTCTTCCAATTCCTGCTGTATTTTTTTCCTTATTTTTTCTGGCTCTTGGTAGCTGGCTTTTGCCCAATCCTTGAGTGCCTTCCTTATGTTTCGAAGTTTTGTTTCCCAAATATGATTTGGGGAACCTTCGACGTGTTGCTTCCAAGTTTCTTCTATGATAGCCTCGGCCTCAGCACTGTCTCTCCACAAGGGATTGTACCTGAACGGAATTGGTCCCAAAGGAGCGTGGGAGTCCAGCGTTAAGAGAATGGGGAAGTGATCTGAGGCTGTGGTACTGAGAATTTTGGTGTGGCCTGCGGCAAAGGAGGAGAGAAGGGAAACATTGACCAGTATTCTGTCCAACCTTTCCATAATGTTGCCTGGCCCCAGTCTTCTGTTATTCCAAGTATATTTCCTATTTTTTGGTATGATATCCATCAGTTCATGCTCAGCCATTATCGTTTCCAGCTGTCTTCTGGAGGGATCGGGGGTGAAGGTGCCCCCCCTTTTCTCATTCGCATGAAGAATTAAATTGAAGTCTCCAGCAAGAATAACATTTGGGTTCTGCTCCTTGTCTATCTCTTCCTTCAATTCCTTCCAACATTGTTCCTTTTCCCGGTAATGGTTGGGGATATAGACATTATAAATGATTAAGTCACAGCTCTCTTCCTTGTTGATAAGGTTGGTCCTAATCCAGTTTTGATTGAGGACAGAGGATTTGCAGTCCCAGTACTGCTTATTCCACATGGTTGTGATTCCTCCAGAGGCTCCTCTGGAGTTGCTACTGGCCCCTGAGAAGGTTTTTTTGGCTTCTATAATTATTTGCATTTCGCTCTGACTTTGCTTGGTTTCCTGTATCAGAGTAATTTCAGGTCTTTCTGTTTGAAGAAGATCTCGTAGGGCAGCTGATTTGGAGGGGTGCCCCATACCCCTGCTGTTCCAAGATAAAAGCTTCATCATGAGGCGTTCGAGCGAGGAGGTGCTCGCCTCTCATGTTCTTTACCTGCTGTTTCTTTCTCTTGTGAACCTGTAATGAAAGATTCCATAGGAGTTTGGATCCCTAGGGCTATGTCCTTTTGCGTGCTTTCTTCCCGATGCTGCTTGGCTGACTTTCTGCCTGGTCCAGGTTTCTTGTGGATATCACTGGAGGAGCCAAAGTCTTTGGAGGAGCTTCTGGTGGTTCTGAGGGGGGGAGGATTAATGACGGGCTGGGAGGGGGTCGAAGAAATCAAGGGGGCTCAATCAGATTCAAAGATGGCTGATCAGTCTGAGGATCAACAGAGGGTTCCTTTGATTTGTTTCTTGTTAAGATCCTTTCCACTGATTGAGGAGGGGAAGCCTGGAGGGGGAAGGAGGGGGAGATTCTAGGGACTTTGGGGGAAAGAGGGGGGGATGGGAGATCCTCTGAGGCAAGGGATCCAAAGGGGTTGGAGGATGAGGGGATAGATTGACCCATGCTTGCTGGAACGGAGGAGTGGGGCACCTCTGGCTCAGGGGGGGGGTTTGACTTCTTCTTCTTCTTTACTATTTCCCATGCTTCCTCAGGGGATTCAGAGATGTTATTAACTTCTGGTCTAGATTTAGAGCACCTATTTGCAAAATGACCATACTCATGACATACCTTACACTTGAAAGGGAGTTGCTCATAGTCCACCTGTTGAATATGCGTCCACTGATCCACTCTGAGCTTGACTGCCTCTGGTAGACCTTTGCCCAAATCTACTTCCACACAGATCCTCGCACATGCATGCATATTTTCTTTTGGCTCTGATCTATCCACGTATTTACCTATTGCGTTTCCAATTGCTCGAACAGATTCATCGGCCCAGCAGTGGAGCGGAAGATGCGGAAGGCGAACCCATACAGGGACTGCATTGGGAACATCCATTTCGGGGTCGAAGTCCGGGGTCCAGCGATTGAGATAAAGGCCTCTAGTGTCCATGAAGTATGGTCCATTCCTGAAAATTAGATTGCGATCCTCCACTGTTTCGAAGAGGAAGGTGAAGAAGCCTCTTCCACAAAACCTTATCGCAATTTTCCCCTGGACCATGGCGTTCCAGTTTCGTTCCACCCAACGTTGAACAGTTCGAGGGGAGGGCCATAACCCCGTGAACTGTCCAACCAGGCCGCGTTCAGCCAAGGCTACAGCGGATCTCCTTGGAAGAGTTGGGGGAAGAGGGATTTCCGGGATTTCGTCAAGCTTCTTGATAAATTTTGATGCAGAAGGTCGGATCCTTTCAGAGTTATTCTCTGGGATGAGAGTAGCAAAGGCTTTCTCTAGATCATTCTGTTCAGAGGCGGGAGAGTCCATCGAGCCTGGGGCGCTCATCGAACAGCAAGGGAGGGGAGGGAGGGGCAGGAGGCCCGGGAGAGAGAGAGATGCAGCAGAGGGCTGCCCTCAGGGGCAGCGCGATCACTCAGAGGCGGGGCAGAAGGCCCGGGAAGCAGAGAAGAGAGGCACCAGCGGAGGAAGCCCGCAGCGGGGGCTGCAGCCCGGCAGCAGAGCTGCCAAGCTCGGACGAAAGCGATCAGGGCGTCCAGGGGCGGGAGAGCTCCATTCTCCAGCGCGCGATCTTCGGTTTGCAAATCTTCACCACCTGGATCATTTTATTATAAACCTATATTTAATATGATTAATTGAAAATTAGTAAGAAAAATTAGAGGAAATCTAGACTCTAAAAAGAAAAAAAAAACTTGGTGCTAACATGGTATTTAAAATGGAAGTTAAACTTGTTTCTAAAGTGGAAGTTGGAAAGGAAGAAAACATAAACAAAGCTAGAAGTAAAAATAAGTTGTGTGGCAATGACTTGATTAATTATATTTTGATCAACTTAGGTTAACCTACATTAGCCTATGTTTTTCAACAAAAAATTTCATGTGGAGAAATAAAGCCTACAGTAATGATTCCATACTATCCTCCCATAAGAATCAAAAGGAAAGGATTTTTTTATTACAATATGTAAAGAAAATTGTTTTCATTATCTTAAATATTAGAGAAACATGGGACATTGTGAAAATATTATGGTCAAAGAAAGAAATAATATTATGGTCAACTATTAATCGATCGCTATAGTCACTAAATATATAGATTTAAAGATTTTATTATAATTTTGTGTTTCATTCAATAAGAGTAGACAAATAATTTAATCTATTATTCATACATTCTTAGTATGATATCAATACTTAGATCGAGATTTGAATCTTAATACTATATATCTATATATATATATATATATATATATATATATATATATATATATATATAGATATATATATATATATATATATATATATATATATATATATATATATATATATATATATATATATATATATATATATATAGATATAGATATAGATATAGATATCTTGTAATTTCAATTCTAAATTGATGTTTGTTGTAATTGTAGTCCTAATTTTTTCAGTATGCTAGCTTCAAGAATAGCCAATTATTTAGTGAGATATTTTATTATTTAAAATGAATTCCAACAAGATTATCATGTGTATTTTTTTTCAAACTAAATATTGCAAGGATGATAATCCAAATTATTCTAATACTACCAAATTAGGGGAATAATATGATGTTAACGATAGTGATCGTGATGAAGAGGAGGATTTCAATGTTGATGATGATCAAAATAGCTATAAAGTTGAAGATAATGATGAGAATCAAAATTCTAGGTGTTAGGGTGGTTCATGTAAACTTGACACGATTAACTTACCGGCAGTTTTCGAGAACCATTTGTATGAAATTCCATGGTTTTACCCATGGTATTCATATCTAATGTATCCTATTTAAAGGTAGAAAAGCTCCATGTTAATGTTTCCTCATGACTAGTGGGATCCCAACAATGGTCTCTATAGACACCACCACTTCTCTTAGTGTTTCGTAATCCTAACAACTAGTATCAGAGAAAGGTGAGGTGAGTACAATAGATGATTGGTGAGTGGAGGTACAATCAATAAGAAGTATCCTAAGTATCCTGAAGAATCAAGTGGAGGAAAGAGACTTTTTCAATGAGCAGCTCAATTATTGTTTGGTTGGTGTAGATGGTGGTAGTTTAATGCACATAGTGGGAGCATGACAAAGGGTCTGAATAGGTAGAGAAGAAACTTTCTAATAATAAGGCCATGGTAAAAATATCCCCGCCAAAAGAAGCATTCTCCTCCCAAGGCTGATAAGAAGTTTCTTAATATAGGTAGAAAGAAGAACGGAAAAACGAAGCAAGGACAAATGACTATAACAAACCCATGCAAGTTGTGATTAGAGAGCCAATTTGTGCTTGAACAACTAAAGCCCTGGACCTTCATGAAATAATTATGGGTCTTATGGAAAATGAGCCACGAGATGGAGGAGTGAATTATTTCAAGCCTATAGATATTATGTGTGATAAGCCATGATGCAACAATGGTCATGGACATGAGATCATATATGTTCAAGTAAATAGAGTTTGCACATATTGGGTGATATAGGTTGGAGTATAGAGTATTATGACACTGGTTCAACAAATCGAATGTTGAGATATGCATAATTCAATATTAGTTGGTGTGGTGGTGCTAGTGGATGAGCTAGAAGCCAAAAATATTAGAGGCGCAATGAAGATTGTGACCTGGTAGTCATGGTATAAGAAGTTTTTGACAAGGACATTGATATTTTTGCAACAATCATAGATAGAATCACTATGTAGAGAAAAACAAATTGGTAGTTTTGTGAGGTTGTAAACTGTGCATTTTGTAACATATCAAAAAGAGACAAACATGGCGATTGTGAGAGACATGGGAAATGAAAACTTTGACTTGAAGAATTGATTTAGATTTGGTAGAATTGAGATGGAGAAAGGAGTTACATGAAGTTGTAAAAATAGTGTGGTTTGGTAAAATTAAATAAGGCAAGAGACTTAAATAGAGGATGGAGAAGCAATTTCCCCTGAGTGATGAGATAGGGATAAATACAGACGCTCCTTAGATGGAGGAGACTTCTACAACCACCAAAATGTAATTGATTTGAGCTAAAATTAAAAAATGAGTATGAAAAGTAGAGCATTGGAAGAAATTGAGGACATTTTAGATGTGGTTGACTACAACGAAATTCAACCTAGGGTCTGCCATGTGAATTGAACCTAGGACAATGCTTTCACAAGAAATGCATACTACGATAGAGAGAGCCAATGTTGAAGCTCGAGAATAGTTAGCAAAAGAGTTGTTGGTGAGAGGGAAGCTGCAAAAACATGGAAATATGTTGTGTGGTAGGAGTGGTAGAATAGTGTAGTAAACAAGTTTTGGAGGCCGTGGAGGAGCTGCAGAGAAGACAGTGTGTATGTGCATCTAAAGGCTAAGGGAACCTAGTAAAGGAGAATCATGTCCACTAAATGGACATGAGTTGTGGTAATGAGATATTTCAAATAATGCTAGAAGGCTAGGTCAAGATATGGATTGGAAAATATAGAGATGTAGTGAGAAAGTGGTCATATGGAAAATAAAGCAAATATGAAGTCAATGGTTTGAGGATGGTGAAGGAGCCAACATGTGATGAGAGTCGTAGTGGTGTGTGAACACCTAACAATTTTTTGGCTAGGGTAGGTGTATTTCCTCAGGAAGTTGTGAGGCCTATTATTTAGGCATACATATTGTCTAGGAGCATGTATTGTTGTAACGTATTAATACTTTGATCAGGCATACATGTAGTGCAGTGGTGCATGGAGTCATCAAGTTCTAGAATGGACCACTTGCATAGGCACCAAGGTGGAAAGTATACTAGAATCCTAGCTTGAGGGATGCAATATGAGGTCTTAGGTGAGATGGCTGATGAATTATTGGGACTAGGATAATCTCCCCAAGTCAAGTTTAAAAGGGGGGTTGTTAGGGTGGTTTAGGTAAACTTGACTCGGTCAAGTTACCAACAATTTTTTGAGCTTCAGGTTTATCATCATCTGTGATTTTTCCTATGGTATTCAGCCTATTTATAGGTAGAAAGACTCCAAGTAAAATTTTCTTGGTGACCAGTGGGAACCCAACAATAGTGTCTTTAAACACCACCACTTCCCTTAATGTTTCATGATCCTACCACTAGTGAGGTGTATAGGTCATTATTTACAAGATATTGATTCCTTATTGTATGATGATGTAATTATCCATATTAGATCAGTGCATTTTTTCCATCCATCTCGATGCTTTTAGAGTGGAAAAAGTGGAGGAATCAGCTCACAAGACCATTTTTATTGTTCAGACCCAGTTTGGAAAATTGGGGTTTGAAACCTTGTGGGAGCATTTTGAGGCATCAAATGGAATTTTGGGGTAAAAATTTGATAGTTTAGAAAATAACATTTTTTTCTTATTCTGCACATAGAGACCTTTCCAACAGTGCAAGAATCGCCTCAATCAAAGTCTATATGCAAAAATTATGTTACTCGGAAGTTGACCTTCCTGTTTTGCCACCATAGTTATAGAGGATACCACGTTGGCCACATTACTCAAGGAAAAGGGGTTAATTTGATTGTGGTGAAGCAGACTTTAGAAGAGTTTGTATTGTAATTATGGTTAAGAGTTGATGGATTCAAAACTAACCATTAGTAGGCTATCAGGTTGTACTATAATTGTGCCACTAGGAGGAAAAGGGGTTCCATTCTCTTCAAGTGCATTTTGTTTCATAGATGAACAAAGTATCGAAGAGGGATAGGGAGAGAGAACATAGAGAGTATATGTGCATTGTATTAGCCCATGAGCCACAAGCCTTACTTCTTTGTACTCGCATCCATTTTCTATTCAGAGAAAGAGAGTAGAAAAATTTCACCTTCAATCTAGTTTTTATCCCAAAAGGGTTTCCCAGGTTATATCTTGTATCAATCATGGTTTTTTTAACATCCCCTACTTTATTTTCTATGTAAATAAAATAAAATAAGACAAATGTCATGGGACACGTATTCCAAGTTGAACGTTGGGTAAAACACAGTGATGGGTATCACTTGTGATTAATTAATGATCATGGAAATTGGCAAAGGAATTGGAAAAGACAAAGAGGCATTAATTGGAATTTATTTATGAAAATAAAGGAAAATAGGAGAAAAGGGAGATGAATGGTCACAAAATTGTGTGAGGAGGAAACTGGAGGAAAAATAGAGGAAAATCAAGAAAATAAAGGTGTCAATGATAAAAAGGCTTATGATGATCAATTCACTTCTTTTTCTAGTATAGCATTTTGTCAATATAGTTTTGGAGCTCTCAATTCATTCTCTCGTTCTCTCATTCTCTCATACTCTTCCACACTTAGAAAATTCTTATAGCATGCTTGGAGCACTTTAGCATTCACCCGGATTTGGAGAAAGAAGGAAAAGGAAAGCAGGAAAGTGGAGGGGAACAGTTGGATCAACAACTATATTTGGACTTGTTTGCAGATAACATGTTGCATGTGTGATTTCCGTGTTGAATTTTGGATGCATGGTATATGGATGTGATTTTTCTAATTATTTATTTTCATTTTCATGGAGATTTTCCTAGATTGATAGTGGTTTTAACCTTGCCTTTCCATTTCCTGGATAGCCATGGTCTTGTGGGTTTTCTCCATTTGATTTTTTTCTGGTTGGTGCTCATGTTCCATATGGTTTTGGGTTGGAACAAACACTCTAGAAGCCCTAGAACAACTTGGTTTGAGTTACTAGTCTTGGAGCCTAAGTTGGGATAAATGCTCTAGAGCCCTTCGTGGGTTGAGTTACTAGTCCCTAGATTTGGGTTGGACAAATTTTTTGGAGCCCTGGAAGGCTATGGGTTGAGGTACTAGTTCCTAGAGCCCTAGAGCCCTGGAAAGCTTGGGTAGAGACCAATCTCATTGGTATTAGTGATGTTGGACCATAGAGGTGGAATCACTGTGGTTGAGGGTTGAGGTGTTTTGGCCTCTAGAAGTCATGGCTTAGTTTTGTCTTAGCTTATTCAATGAGATCCCAGTTTCATGCTTGAAATATGGCGCGGGGGTGCTTGGCTGAAATATAGATTTGGTTGAGCCCAATCCATGGTCGAATGGTACATGGAAGTCCCTGACTTGGTTGGTATTTTCATGTATTAATAAGAGTTATTCTCCTATTTTGATTCATGTATACTTGCAGTGATTGTAACTGTGATATTATAGGCAAGTTGCCATGCTTTCTATGATGGTTATTTTCTTATTATATTTTGGTTATATGATGTGTTATATCTATGGCTATTTGCATGTTTTGGTAAATTATTGAATGGTTGATGAATGAATGGCCTTAAAATTGTTATTGTAGCTATCTGTAGAGGGAATAAAGCCTTCTTGATGATTCTCAAATGAATTTCATACTATTATAATCAGGTATGTGTTCATGACCTATAGCCTCTATGTTTTCCATGTGTTTGATGAAATGTCTAGTATGTTCTAGGCAGTCTACGTCAAGTTTTTTATACAAGTTTGAATATTTAGCTGTGTCATTAAGTAAATTATGATTCTGGAAAGTCTCAGAGATTTCTAGTGAGGTTATGATGATTCTCTGGTGAGCCTATTGAATTAGTGAACTAATATGTACTTATAACCTACAGGTACTATGTACTCAAAGTGTTTGTATAAATGAGTAATTTGGACCTCCAACTTCTTGAGGTTGTAACTTTGGCATACTATCTTTGTTTTATTATCATAATACCTCGTTTCAAAGATCGCCATGACGAGATCGAGAAAAAAATATGGAAAACAAGATTTGGCATTTTTCCAATCCCTCCATTTTCCTTGAAAAATTCTTTTATGCCCTGAAAACGAACTTAGAAGTTTAGAACTCGAAAAACTGCCAAAAATAGAAAGTTATGTTAAATTTAAGGAAACAAAACTGAAAAGAAATAGTTTTGGGTCAAGATAGGTTGATAACAATGTGATCATGTCTCATTGGGTATTTGCAGTTAGTTTTGGACATGTGGACACATTTTCCATAAGTGCATCTTGGAAATCGGGTCTCGCATAGTAACTCTCATCTCACGTTTACCTTGGTGAGCAGGTTAAAGTGGGTAAATATGGGGCGGGGTGTTACAATTTGTTAGTTTTTATTTTTTTGTTCTCTATTTTCCGCATAATTATAATTTGCATGCATATTCAATAAACAATAATTTACATATCCAAAAACCTAAAGAGAAATAAACCTTTATATCATAGATTTCATATTTTTATGTATTATTTGTCATATATGTTATGACAAATTGTCCAACGAAATATCCATGGAAATTAACGGATCATATTAACTCATTTCATAAATTATTGTTGAGACCATGATGATACATGAATAATTTTCACTTGTTTACATATATGTATCATCAAAACATGTTTTGTATGGTAAATTGATATCATGATTGTATATTAATGATATTGGGAATCATAGAAAATTATTTAATATGTTATTGTTATCACATGATTTTGATGGTAATTTTAGATGATGATATTGTTGTCATTTTATCTTCTTTATATGTGGGCTTATTTGGATGGATGTCAATATTATTTATATGATTGTTCATTTACATTACATTGCCTTAATAACTATTATGGGTTAATTTGAATTGATATATTTATTCAATATTATTATTTATTTTAAAGTTCCAATCTAATTCATTCACATTATTTGAATTAAAAAAATGAATAAATAATATTTAAATTTAAAAATAACTTTGAATTATTACTTTATTATAAACTATGTTTAATATGAATAATTTCAAATTAATAAGAAAAATTAGAGGAAAACTAGACTCTAAAATGAAAAAAAAAAACTTGGTGCTAACATGGTATTTAAAATGGAAGTTATTTCTAAAGTGTAAGTTGGAAAGAAAGCAAACATAAACATAGGTGGAAGTAAAACTTGATGAGGAAGTGAAAATTGAAAAGTAAGCAAAACCAAGTGCTAATGCGGAAGCTAAAGTGAAAGAAAAACAAAGCTTTAAAGTGGAAGAAAAATTTAATACAAGATTGAAAGCTAAGGTAGAGAAAAAACTTGACATTAAAGTGGAATTTGTAATAGAAGAAAACATCAATGTTAGTTTAATGGAAGCTAAAGTGGACACAAACATGGAAGTAAATCACAATGCTAAAGTGGAAGAAAATCTTAGTGCTAGCATAGAAGTTAAAAGAAAACATCAATGATAGCATGGAAGCTAAGTGGAAACAAAAAATCAAAACTAAAGTGGAATTTATATTGGAAGTAGAAGCTAAAATGGAAGGGAAAATGGAATATTTTCTACACAAGAAACAAGAAAATTATAGGACTTTGATGATAAATATAACACCATGGTTGATGTTAAATACAAGGCTGGAAGGACTTGTTGATGTTGAAAATGGAGCAATACTCATCAATAAACATGATCCCATGACAAAGTTAACACTAACTCTGACAAAAAATTTAGTCAAACACTTCTTGTAGATTATGAAATTAAGTATTGTGCTTAATATTGTAATGAGAAAATGCTCGAGTAAGGAAAAATACTTTAAATTTCAACACTTAATCCATGTCTCTTGAAGTTTTTGTAAAAATAAGGTGTAAGAGGGTTGCCACCTCAAATTGGCATTGTTATTCATTTAGTTCTTATCACTCTCAAGACATGACATTACTTATTCTTTCTTTTTTTATGTTATTTGAGTTGTTCATACTATAACATTTGGTATCAAAGTGGGAGAATCTTGATTTGGATTCTTCACATGAGTTATCTTACCATATTATAATTAACTATGTTATAATCAATTGGGTCAATTGTAACCAATTGGGTGCATAATAAGACTAGTAATGTGGATTTTCTAGTCATTTCTAGGTCATATTGACTGTAGGGAATATTTGTTACGCTCTCAAGTATAAATAAATGACCATGTGAATCAGTATGTAATGATGATGTATGGAGAAAATATTTTTTGTTAGATTGATATGTACCTTGCTAATTCTATAATGATGTATCTCAACAATCATTAACTTTACTTAAATTTGATGTCTACTCTTGCAATACACATGTTATGAGCATCTTTTCATTTCTTTTGTTTCACAAAACAAATTTTGTATACACATTTATTTTATAAAAAATACTTATACAACACTCAAGAACATAAGGTAAAGAAAATTCCTCAAATGAATGCTTAAAACCATATCAACTAGGTCAACTTTTGGTAGCAAATTCATAGTGGTCTAGGATCAAACTAGGTGTAGAAAGTTCATGGTGTAAGGTCATTAACCTCAGAGTTGAATAGTTTGAGAGATAAAATCCTATTCTAGGTAAGGAATAGTGTGCTTGTTATATGTATAAATTTGTATTCAATGTTTTTTACGTTACTTGATCCTTCTTTTATTCAAATCACACTTATTTGGAAACAAAAATTTGGGAATTTTTTTAGATTCCTTTCTCTCCACATGACCATTTTGAATATATACATTTTATAACACAAACATGTTTTAAAAAAATGTGCACACCTTTTTTAGCTATTGTGCGAAAGCTAACTTAACATGTGAAATGTACTTGTAGAATATTCAATGAGAACATGCATGCATTTTATAAGTCACTATGTACATTATTGAAAATTCCATCATTGTTTCAAAGAATGTCAATTTTATACACCCACTCTACATGAATTGAGTGCATTGGTGTCCATTTTATGCACCCATTCTACATGAATTGAGTGCATTGTTGAAAACTTCATTATTATTTTTAAAGATATCCACTTTATGCATCCACCTTAAATGAATGTTGTTATTAGAAAATTTAGTGCTTTTGATTAATTATTGATTATTTTAATTCCAAAAATTGATTTCATAGTTTTAAATAATATAAAAAGATATTTATATGATAGAATCAATTCCAAAATATTAACATATTCAACTTATGTGGATTCATGCATCATATTAATTTGTATCTATGCATCATATCAATTTGTATATTAGATATTTGAAATATTTCTTTATTTATATTTAAGTTATTGATTAAGTAATTTCAAAATATTTATATTTTGAAAATAGGTAATTTTAATAAAACATTGTATAACTATGAATTTCAATTATCAATGTCTAAAATGTTGGTGGAGTAATTTCAAAAGATTTGGGTTTTGAATGCATCATACTAGTATCTAACTATTAACTTTATTATATTTAATTACATATGTATTGATTTTAAAGCATAGTATTTTTTGTAATTGTCAAGTTGGTAATCAACCCTCAAAAGTGTTATATGTAATTATGACTCATTTTGGTTTCATTGTGAATTGAAGTGGTTAATAATATTGAAATTAAATCATTTTCATTTTTGTAAATGGAAATTTGGATTTTATATATATATATATATATATATCAAAGCATTTATTAAAAGATATTTTGATTTTTGGGTATTTTTTTATATCCAAGTTTTATATATTACACAATTCAAACTTGTGATTTTAAAACATCTCTACCAAATTTTAGAAAAAAAAAAGACTTAAAAAATACCCAAAAATCAAAATATCTTTTAATGGATGCTTTGATATATATATATATATATCAAAGCATCCATTAAAAGATATTTTGATTTTTGGGTATTTTTTAAGTCTTTTTTTTTTCTAAAATTTGGTAGAGATGTTTTAAAAGCACAAGTTTGAATTGTGTAATATATAAAATCTAGATGCCTAAGTTTTTCAAGACATTAAATATATTTATTCATTTAAAAAACGTATTTTAAATAATAAGAAATTACAATTTCACCTAAAATTACATCACCAAAAAAACCAAAACATTTATTAATTAAACTAAGCTATCTTTTAATAATCAAAATATACTAAATATTAAGTGGTCATCTATTTTAAATTTTGAAATATTTTGATCAAATAAAAAACATTTTTTTGTTTTAAATCTAAACCACCACTTAAATATCTTGAAATTCCATTAAAATTTTAATTATATATTTATTATATTTTATCTTGAAATTCCACTAAAATTTTAATTATATCTTTATTATATTTGTAATATATACTAAATTTTTAATTAAATAAATAAGTTAATTGTCAAAATACAACATTCTATGATCATCTATTTACATCACTAGTAGTTGTATTTTTGATTTGCAGTTTGACCAACTTTAACATATAATTGATTGATTTCTACTTTAAATTAGACTTTGGTACATTGAATGAGGTCGTTTTTGTTACCACTTTGCCAAATCAATGATGTCTTGTAATGGATTCTAATACTCAAAGTATAATGGTGAAGCCCCCTAAGGGACTTTAATTCAAGAAACACCTCTCATCAATTATGAGATGTCAATGACACTAATGGATATATCATGCACATTTGCATCAATATTACATCCACAAGTATACTGTTATTTATTTTTTATGTTGAAATTCCTCATCTAAAACTCAATAGATCCATAGAATTTATTTGGAAAAGTTGTTCATTCCTTAACCTCATTTCGGATTTTCCATAAACTCTTACTCATTCTATAGATCAATATAGTGTATTTGAAATATGTGTTCATGCCTTAACCCTTTTGAGGATGTTTTCATTAGTTTTTACTCCCTTTTATAGAGCCAAAATTCCAAGATTTAAGAAAATATTCCAAGTTAAAATATATATATATTTTTTTAAAAATAAAATTAAAACAAAATATTTTTTCCTTTTAAATTTTAATTAACTTGTATATATTATTTTTATTTTTCCAAAACAAAAAATAATTTTTTTTTTTTTTAACGGTTGATAACCTGATAATAGTAAATTAAAAAATCATTCTAACATCCATGTATTCTAGATACAACATTAATAATTTAGATTATAATTTTGGAACATAACTGTATCGAAAAAGATACAACATTAATAATTTAGATTATAATTTTGGAACATAATTTTATGGAAAATTGTGTAGGGTAATTATAGTTTAACATTTTTTTTAATATTAATAGTTTCAAACATAGTAAGTTACATATTCGAATATTTAAAATGAAATCTATTAACAATATTATATATTTATTTTAGTTTCAACTTAAGTATTGAAAAATGATAATCTTGATTATGTTAAGACTACCAAATTAGTGGAATTAGATAATAGTGGAATTAGATAATATTGATAATGATAGTAGTGGTAATAATATGAAGAAGAAAAAGATATTGATGACAATGACTACAAGGTCAAAGACAGTAATGAGAATCAAGATGCTAAGAGAGTATATATATGTTGTCATTTGCAAAATATTACTTCTCTCTTATGTGATGATGTTACCTAATGATGTAAGTATTGTATGACTCATTTCATCAATTGTTATTGATACCATGATGATATTTTTTTATATGATAAATCGATACCTAAATTGTATATAGATACTATTAGCAATTATAGAAAATTATTTTATATAATATTATGATTATATGATTTTGATAGTGAATTTATATCATGCTATTGTTGTAATTTTATCTTCTTGGTATATAATATTGTTTTGATGGAGGTCTATATAATTTTCTTTATATAAATGTTCATTTGCCTTACAATAGGCAATACCTTAATAATTGTTATGTGTTAATTTGAATTGATATTTTTATTTAATATTCTTATTTATTTAAGAGTTTTTATCTAATTCATTTATGTATTTTAAATTAATAAAATGAATATAATAATATTTAAATATAAATATGTATTTATTACAAACCTATATTTTATGAGCATGGTAAATGAATAAGAAAAATTGGAGGAAAGCTAGACTCTAGAATGGAAGGAAAACTTGGTCTTAACATCAAATTCAAAATGAAAACAAAACTTAGAACTTGGTTCTAAAGTGGAAGTTGAAAAGGAAGAAAAACCTAATACTAAAGTCGAAGTTGAAAAGGAAGAAAAACCTAATACTAAAGTGAAAGTTGAAGAGGAAGAAAGTCTATGCTAAGGTGGAAAAAAAAGTTGGTGCTATAGTGGAAATTGAAAAGGAAGGAAAAATAGTGCTAATTTGGATTGAGCTAAAGTGGAAGAAAAACTTAGCTTTAAAATATACGAAAAATTCAATGCAATGGTGGACACAAAAGTGGAGGCAAAACCTGCCTTAATGGGGGTGTTGGAAATAGAGCTAGTGGAGGGGGGGGGGTTTTGGGGTGGGAGGAGGCCTGTCATCCCACCACCTCTAAGCGTGGACAACTCCTCCCATGTAGTCACACATGATATGATTCATGACAACATAATAAATTAATATGGTAACCCCCACACCCTCTGTGTCTTCTTACCTTGCTCACACTTACTTTGTCATTTTATGTTAATTTTGTATTCTTGTCGGGCTATAGGTGGGATTTCCCCCCCTCGGTGCTTCACTGAAGGAAGTTACAGGCCCTCCTCGCTAGGACCTCCATTTTTCTCATTCCACTATCACTTGGATAAGTCATTTCGTGTTCACGATCTCTAGGGCATAGAATAGGAGATTGAGTGATCTCCAATGAGATCATCAACACTAGGAACCAACAAAAAACGTTTGGAGCGAGCATAAAATTCATGAGTTGGTAAAATATATGATGGTTTTCATATCTCAATGGTATTTTCTATTTAATGTTGTGTTTATGATGTTTTTTACCACTTTTTCTATCCCTCTGGTTTTCTACTTCATCCAATGTTCTTTCCTTATGTCTTCATTTATCCAATTTCCTATGTATTCAGCCCTCTAGTTAGCTAGATCTCAGTTCATTCCACTTTGACCTCTACATTTTCTAGCTATTGTCTCATGCCCTTCTTTGGAAGTCCCTAGTATAGGGCTTCGGTCCTTTCTAAGTAAAATCCCAAGCCAAAGAATGTGGCCAATGTGCAGTTCTAGGTGTTGCGATTCTTCGAGAAAACCAAAATCCTAGTCCCAAACTTAGTCACCCATTGAAATTTACCCTTTTGTCACCCCTCTTAAATTTCAAGAAGAAATCCAACATATTTAAGCCTTGACTACAAGATATTGACAAACCCATTCTGATTATAAAATTCAAGCTAAAGTCTCTAGTTGGGTACCTGGCCCTTGCCATACTAGGGGGTGTAAGAGTTAGTATCTTCATTCCATCACCCTTCACTATAAAATGGAAACATTGTTAGGCCATGTCCTCAAAGAGAAACACAAGGACTACAATGAAATTATAGATTTCCTCAATGACATGAATTGGATTCAAAGACACCAGTGTTCTTATTTGGTTAGCATGGATGCCTAGCTGGCCCACATTGAGAGAGATATTTGTGTGAGCATCATTCTCCAGTAGGCCAAAGCATGCAAGATCTGAGTCCGACAACATACTTTGATAAGTGATGCCCACACAGGGTTTTTTGTCTTGGTTTATAACCAAGAAACTTTATTTTTGTATATAATTTACATCTACGATATTTCACTATTACTAAAAAAACTATATCTAATGGTTTTCTCAATGGTATATGGATGTTTAGCTAATAGGATTATTTTTTCTCATTTTGATATATTTATTCAATATTATTATTTATTTTAAAGTTCCAATCTAATTCATTCACATTATTTGAATTAAAAAAATGAATAAATAATATTTAAATTTAAAAATAACTTTGAATTATTACTTTATTATAAACTATGTTTAATATGAATAATTTCAAATTAATAAGAAAAATTAGAGGAAAACTAGACTCTAAAATGAAAAAAAAAAAATTTGGTGCTAACATGGTATTTAAAATGGAAGTTATTTCTAAAGTGTAAGTTGGAAAGAAAGCAAACATAAACATAGGTGGAAGTAAAACTTGATGAGGAAGTGAAAATTGAAAAGTAAGCAAAACCAAGTGCTAATGCGGAAGCTAAAGTGAAAGAAAAACAAAGCTTTAAAGTGGAAGAAAAATTTAATACAAGATTGAAAGCTAAGGTAGAGAAAAAACTTGACACTAAAGTGGAATTTGTAATAGAAGAAAACATCAATGTTAGTTTAATGGAAGCTAAAGTGGACACAAACATGGAAGTAAATCACAATGCTAAAGTGGAAGAAAATCTTAGTGCTAGCATAGAAGTTAAAAGAAAACATCAATGATAGCATGGAAGCTAAGTGGAAACAAAAAATCAAAACTAAAGTGGAATTTATATTGGAAGTAGAAGCTAAAATGGAAGGGAAAATGGAATATTTTCTACACAAGAAACAAGAAAATTATAGGACTTTGATGATAAATATAACACCATGGTTGATGTTAAATACAAGACTGGAAGGACTTGTTGATGTTGAAAATGGAGCAATACTCATCAATAAACATGATCCCATGACAAAGTTAACACTAACTCTGACAAAAAATTTAGTCAAACACTTCTTGTAGATTATGAAATTAAGTATTGTGCTTAATATTGTAATGAGAAAATGCTCGAGTAAGGAAAAATACTTTAAATTTCAACACTTAATCCATGTCTCTTGAAGTTTTTGTAAAAATAAGGTGTAAGAGGGTTGCCACCTCAAATTGGCATTGTTATTCATTTAGTTCTTATCACTCTCAAGACATGACATTACTTATTCTTTCTTTTTTTATGTTATTTGAGTTGTTTATACTATAACATTTGGTATCAAAGTGGGAGAATCTTGATTTGGCTTCTTCACATGAGTTATCTTACCATATTATAATTAACTATGTTATAATCAATTGGGTCAATTGTAACCAATTGGGTGCATAATAAGACTAGTAATGTGGATTTTCTAGTCATTTCTAGGTCATATTGACTGTAGGGAATATTTGTTACGCTCTCAAGTATAAATAAATGACCATGTGAATCAATATGTAATGATGATGTATGGAGAAAATATTTTTTGTTAGATTGATATGTACCTTGCTAATTCTATAATGATGTATCTCAACAATCATTAACTTTACTTAAATTTGATGTCTACTCTTGCAATACACATGTTATGAGCATCTTTTCATTTCTTTTGTTTCACAAAACAAATTTTGTATACACATTTATTTTATAAAAAATACTTATACAACACTCAAGCACATAAGGTAAAGAAAATTCCTCAAATGAATGCTTAAAACCATATCAACTAGGTCAACTTTTGGTAGCAAATTCATAATGGTCTAGGATCAAACTAGGTGTAGAAAGTTCATATTGTAAGGTCATTAACGTCAGAGTTGAATATTTTGAGAGATAAAATCCTATTCTAGGTAAGGAATAGTGTGCTTGTTATATGTATAAATTTGTATTCAATGTTTTTTACGTTACTTGATCCTTCTTTTATTCAAATCACACTTATTTGGAAACAAAAATTTGGGAATTTTTTTAGATTCCTTTCTCTCCACATGACCATTTTGAATATATACATTTTATAACACAAACATGTTTTAAAAAAATGTGCACACCTTTTTGAGCTATTGTGCGAAAGCTAACTTAACATGTGAAATGTACTTGTAGCATATTCAATGAGAACATGCATGCATTTTATAAGTCACTATGTACATTATTGAAAATTCCATCATTGTTTCAAAGAATGTCAATTTTATACACCCACTCTACATGAATTGAGTGCATTGGTGTCCATTTTATGCACCCATTCTACATGAATTGAGTGCATTGTTGAAAACTTCATTATTATTTTTAAAGATATCCACTTTATGCATCCACCTTAAATGAATGTTGTTATTAGAAAATTTAGTGCTTTTGATTAATTATTGATTATTTTAATTCCAAAAATTGATTTCATAGTTTTAAATAATATAAAAAGGTATTTATATGATAGAATCAATTCCAAAATATTAACATATTCAACTTATGTGGATTCATGCATCATATTAATTTGTATCTATGCATCATATCAATTTGTATATTAGATATTTGAAATATTTCTTTATTTATATTTAAGTTATTGGTTAAGTAATTTCAAAATATTTATATTTTGAAAATAGGTAATTTTAATAAAACATTGTATAACTATGAATTTCAATTATCAATGTCTAAAATGTTGGTGGAGTAATTTCAAAAGATTTGGGTTTTGAATGCATCATACTAGTATATAACTATTAATTTTATTATATTTAAGTACATATGTATTGATTTTAAAGCATAGTATTTTTTGTAATTGTCAAGTTGGTAATCAACCCTCAAAAGTGTTATATGTAATTATGACTCATTTTGGTTTCATTGTGAATTGAAGTGGTTAATAATATTGAAATTAAATCATTTTCATTTTTGTAAATGGAAATTTGGATTATATATATATATATATATATATATATATATATATATATATATATATATATCAAAGCATCTATTAAAAGATATTTTGATTTTTGGGTATTTTTTTATATCCAAGTTTTATATATTACACAATTCAAACTTGTGATTTTAAAACATCTCTACCAAATTTTAGAAAAAAAAGACTTAAAAAAACCCAAAAATCAAAATATCTTTTAATGGATGCTTTGATATATATATATATATATCTTTTAATGGATGCTTTGATTTTTGGGTATTTTTTAAGTCTTTTTTTTTCCTAAAATTTGGTAGAGATGTTTTAAAAGCACAAGTTTGAATTGTGTAATATATAAAATCTAGATGCCTAAGTTTTTCAAGACATTAAATATATTTATTCATTTAAAAAAACGTATTTTAAATAATAAGAAATTACAATTTTACCTAAAATTACATCACCAAAAAAACCAAAACATTTATTAATCAAACTAAGCTATCTTTTAATAATCAAAATATACTAAATATTAAGTGGTCATCTATTTTAAATTTCAAATATTTTGATCAAATAAAAAACATTTTTTTGTTTTAAATCTAAACCACAACTTAAATATCTTGAAATTCCATTAAAATTTTAATTATATATTTATTATATTTTATCTTGAAATTCCATTAAAATTTTAATTATATCTTTATTATATTTGTAATATATACTAAATTTTTAATTAAATAAATAAGTTAATTGTCAAAATACAACCTTCTTTGATCATCTATTTACAACACTAGTAGTTGTATTTTTGATTTGCAGTTTGACCAACTTTAACATATAATTGATTGATTTCTACTTTAA
This sequence comes from Pinus tabuliformis, assembly GCA_031772625.1. Classification (NCBI taxonomy): domain Eukaryota; kingdom Viridiplantae; phylum Streptophyta; class Pinopsida; order Pinales; family Pinaceae; genus Pinus; species Pinus tabuliformis. The sequence goes on along the minus strand of CM062818.1, from coordinate 1,432,553,811 downwards.
ATTAGACTTTGGTACATTGAATGAGGTCGTTTTTGTTACCACTTTGCCAAATCAATGATGTCTTGTAATGGATTCTAATACTCAAAGTATAATGGTGAAGCCCCCAAGGGACTTTAATTCAAAAAACGCCTCTCATCAATTATGAGATGTCAATGACACTAATGGATATATCATGCACATTTGCATCAATATTACATCCATATATCATGCACATTTGCATCAATATTACATCCACAAGTATACTGCTATTTATTTTTTATGTTGAAATTCCTCATCTAAAACTCAATAGATCCATAGAATTTATTTGGAAAAGTTGTTCATTCCTTAACCTCATTTCGGATGTTTCCATAAACTCTTACTCATTCTATAGATCAATAGAGTGTATTTGAAATATTTATTCATGCCTTAACCCTTTTGGGGATGTTTTCATCAGTTTTTACTCCCTTCTACAGAGCCAAAATTCCAAGATTTAAGAAAATATTCCAAGTTAATATATATATATATTTTTTTAAAAATAAAATTAAAATAAAATATTTTTTTCTTTTAAGTTTTAATTAACTTGTATATATTATTTTTATTTTTCCAAAATAAAAAATAAATTTTTTTTTTTTAACGGTTGATAGATAGTAAATTAAAAAATCATTCTAACATCCATGTATTCTAGATACAACATTAATAATTTAGATTATAATTTTGGAACATAATTGTATCGAAAAAGATACAACATTAATAATTTAGATTATAATTTTGGAACATAATTTTATGGAAAATTGTGTAGGGTAATTATAGTTTAACATTTTTTTAATATTAATAGTTTCAAACATAGTAAGTTACATATTCGAATATTTAAAATGAAATCTATTAACAATATTATATATTTATTTTATTTTCAACTTAAGTATTGAAAAATGATAATCTTGATTATGTTAAGACTACCAAACTAGTGGAATTAGATAATAGTGGAATTAGATAATATTGATAATGATAGTAGTGGTAATAATATGAAGAATGAAAAAGATATTGATGACAATGACTACAAGGTCAAAGACAGTAATGAGAATCAAGATGCTAAGAGAGTATATATATGTTGTCATTTGCAAAATATTACTTCTCTCTTATGTGATGATGTTACCTAATGATGTAAGTATTGTATGACTCATTTCATCAATTGTTATTGATACCATGATGATACTTTTTTTATATGATAAATTGATACCTAAATTGTATGCAGATACTATTAGCAATTATAGAAAATTATTTTATATAATATTATTATTATATGATTTTGATAGTGAATTTATATCATGCTATTGTTGTAATTTTATCTTCTTGGTATATAATCTTGTTTTGATGGAGGTCTATATAATTTTCTTTATATAAATGTTCATTTGCCTTACAATAGGCAATACCTTAATAATTGTTATGTGTTAATTTGAATTGATATTTTTATTTAATATTCTTATTTATTTAAGAGTTTTTATCTAATTCATTTATGTATTTTAAATTAATAAAATGAATATAATAATATTTAAATATAAATATGTATTTATTACAAACCTATATTTTATGAGCATGGTAAATGAATAAGAAAAATTGGAGGAAAGCTAGACTCTAGAATGGAAGGAAAACTTGGTCTTAACATCAAATTCAAAATGAAAACAAAACTTAGAGCTAGCATGGAAGCTAAACTTGGTTCTAAAGTGGAAGTTGAAAAGGAAGAAAAACCTAATACTAAAGTCGAAGTTGAAAAGGAAGAAAAACCTAATACTAAAGTGAAAGTTGAAGAGGAAGAAAGTCTATGCTAAGGTGGAAAAAAAAGTTGGTGCTATAGTGGAAATTGAAAAGGAAGGAAAAATAGTGCTAATTTGGATTGAGCTAAAGTGGAAGAAAAACTTAGCTTTAAAATATACGAAAAATTCAATGCAATGGTGGACACAAAAGTGGAGGCAAAACCTGCCTTAATGGGGGTGTTGGAAATAGAGCTAGTTGAGGGGGGGGGGGTGTTGGGTTGGGAGGAGGCCTGTCATCCCACCACCTCTAAGCGTGGACAACTCCTCCCATGTAGTCACACATGATATGATTCATGACAACATAATAAATTAATATGGTAACCCCCACACCCTCTGTGTCTTCTTACCTTGCTCACACTTACTTTGTCATTTTATGTTAATTTTGTATTCTTGTCAGGCTATAGGTGGGATTTCCCCCCCTCGGTGCTTCAGTGAAGGAAGTTACAGGCCCTCCTTGCTAGGACCTCCATTTTTCTCATTCCACTATCACTTGGATAAGTCATTTTGTGTTCACGATCTCTAGGGCATAGAATAGGAGATTGAGTGATCTCCAATGAGATCATCAACACTAGGAACCAACAAAAAACGTTTGGAGCGAGCATAAAATTCATGAGTTGGTAAAATATATGATGGTTTTCATATCTCAATGGTATTTTCTATTTAATGTTGTGTTTATGATGTTTTTTACCACTTTTTCTATTCCTCTGGTTTTCTACTTCATCCAATGTTCTTTCCTTATGTCTTCATTTATCCAATTTCTTATGTATTCAGCCCTCTAGTTAGCTAGATCTCAGTTCATTCCACTTTGACCTCTACATTTTCTAGCTATTGTCTCATGCCCTTCTTTGGAAGTCCCTAGTATAGGGCTTTGGTCCTTTCTAAGTAAAATCCCAAGCCAAAGAATGTGGCCAATGTGCAGTTCTAGGTGTTGCGATTCTTCGAGAAAACCAAAATCCTAGTCCCAAACTTAGTCACCCATTGAAATTTACCCTTTTGTCACCCCTCTTAAATTTCAAGAAGAAATCCAACATATTTAAGCCTTGACTACAAGATATTGACAAGCCCATTCTGATTATAAAATTCAAGCTAAAGTCTCTAGTTGGGTCCCTGGCCCTTGCCATACTAGGGGGTGTAAGAGTTAGTATCTTCATTCCATCACCCTTCACTATAAAATGAAAACATTGTTAAGCCATGTCCTCAAAGAGAAACACAAGGACTACAATGAAATTATAGATTTCCTCAATGACATGAATTGGATTCAAAGACACCAGTGCTCTTATTTGGTTAGCATGGATGCCTAGCTGGCCCACATTGAGAGAGATATTTAGTGTGAGCATCATTCTCCAGTAGGCCAAAGCATGCAAGATCTAAGTCCGACAACATACTTTGATAAGTGATGCCCACACAGGGTTTTTTGTCTTCGTTTATAACCAAGAAACTTTATTTTTGTATATAATTTACATCTACGATATTTCAGTATTACTAAAAAAACTATATCTAATGGTTTTCTCAATGGTATATGGATGTTTAGCTAATAGGATTATTTTTGCTCATTTTGATAAACAAAAGGCTAATACAATACCTCCATTATCATTGGCCTGGTTTCCCTTATGGAAAACCATGATAGTGAGGGGGATTCTTGATATGATATGTAAGTATGATTTGTGATCTAATGGGATAAAAATAATTAACAAAAAAAGGTGGAGGAAAAACATAATGCTAAAATATAACTTGTAATAGTAGAAAAACATAGTGGAAGTAAATCTCAATGCTAAAGTGGAAGCAAATCTGGGTGCTAGCATGGAAGTCAAAATAGAATATCAATGCTAAGGTGGAAGCAAATCTTAGTGCTAATGTGGAAGCTAAAATAAAATATAAATGCTAGCATGGAATTTTTAATTGGAAATGAAAAGTGGTGCTAACCTAGAAGCTAAATTAGAAGGGAAAATGGATTTTTATACACAAAAAAAGAAGAAAAAATAGTAGGAATTTGATGATAAATCTAACACCATGGTGGACACTAAATCCATCAATGTGAGTATTTGTTGATGTGAAACATGGAGTAATACTCAACACTAAACATAGACCTATTCTAAAATCAATGCTGACTCCAACATAAAAATTTAGTCCAATGCGTTGTGCAAATTATGAAATTTAGTATTGCACTATTGTTGCACCAAGAAATGCTTTCATAGGAAACGTTACTGTAAATTTCAATACTAAATCCATATTATCTTGAAGTGTTTGTACAAAATCTTGGTGTAAGATGGTTTCCACCTTGAATTAGCAATGTTATTCATTTAGTTTTTATCATTCTCAAGGAATCAAATTATTTATTGTTATGCACAGTGTTGTCATTGATGTCAAAGGAGTATCAAGATTAGGGGGGTCTTATTGGTATTTGAGGTCTTTAGTTTAGAACCATCAAGTAGTAAGATGAGTGATAAATCTTTAAAAACTATGATATGACTATGATTTTTGGTTGTTGAGGTCATTGTTGAGAACCTTCATAGTTATCTTTGATTGTTTTCTTGAATAACTCTTAAAAAAATGGAAGGTGGTCACAATAAGGCATTTTATATGTAGAAGATCAAGTCAGGTGCCCTTGCAATCCATAGTTGGATATTCCTCTCAAATACCTTTCCAATGGTATATGGTACTTAGAAAAAATCCCAAGAGTTGATGGGAAAATACATTTTGAAGTTGTCTAATAAAGCTAAGACAAAGGAAGTCTGGGCATATCCGAGATTCTTAACCTTTCAAGAAACAAACGAGTAATGCATGCCTAAATGACCCACATCCAAGTATCTAGGGGTGTTGAGTGTTACCACTTGATATATGAGCTTGGACCTGGATTTGTTGTCAAGATTCACGTTGCTTCCAGGTTCCAATGTAATATGAGCATCCTGTCACCTGAATATTTAACAAAGGAAAACAAGGAAAGCATCCAAGATGCTGATCTCCTGTTCATAAAAAATGATGATGTGGCAGTATGATAAGGTAAATTATGTGGCATGTAGGTGGCATTGACTGGACCAGAGTGATGATGTGCAACTTGACAGTGCGACACATGGCAAGCAGTTTTGGAGTTTTCTAGTAGCTAAGTAGGCCACATCTATATGACACATGGTAGGAAGTTTTGAATTTTTTGGGTAGGTAAGCGAGCCATATCCATATGACATGTGGCATCACTCAGAGGTCACCATGTGGCATCATGACATCATCATCATGATGTGGAAATATATCGAGGTTTGCACCAGGTGGATGTGTTTGTGTACAATTCCATGTGTTAATAATTTGCTAGAAAAAGGCATATGACTGAGTAGTGGACCCAATTTTGGTTGGAGTTCCATTCATATGTCCATGCCTTTGGGTAAATTTCACAAGCATTCAAACAAAAACTTCCATACACTGGATATGGGTGTAATCATTTCAAATTTAAATATTTTATCATCAATGCAGTCGCATGAGGTAAAAGGTGCAAAAGCTTCAAGCGATTAGATAGTTAGGATTTGGTGTTGGATTTAGTTATGAAACACTTAAAAGATTTGTTGTATAACTATACAATGTGGAGTGCATAAAACTGGTGATCTAATTGTTGATGACAAGTGATAAATAACAACATGCAAAGAATTCTATGTGAGATTCAGATTGTGTGCTAGCTCAATTGTAACACAGGTGGAGAATTTATTGAGAAAGGAATGGTTGGTGGAAATTTAAGGTGTGAATTGACATTCTAAGGCTGTGACAGAGTGTCAAAATATAGATCATAGAAATTAAAGGAGAACTGTAGTTGATTGTAGTCGTGGTGAAGAAAAGTACATCCTCGAGCTATAAAAGAATTAATGAAGAGCCACTTCAAGCCCTGCGAGAATTGAATGAAGTTTTTATTCTTGGGTAGTGTGTAATTTGATTTGAACAAAAAGGTATCAAGAGCGTGAATGGGTTGTAATCCAGAGTGTGTTGAGAGCAATTGTTCTTGATGTAGAAATAACTCAAAATTTGCAGTTGCTAATGAAATCAAACTAAGATCAATAGACACAAATTTCTTCTTCTCAATCTACGGAAAGGAAAACATACATTAGAAACACATGCAATCATTTAATCACAATGGACACAATATTTTTACTAGGGAATCCAACTAGGAAAAAACCCTCCTCTATATGTATTATATCAGTTAAGAATATAGATCTATTACAATGACTGCTTCAATCCTTGAACCTCAATTTGCACTGCAATATTGATCTTCTCCTGAGCCTGCTTTGGCCAATACTTAGCCAAAATAGGCCTCCTGCTTCCTCCTATTTCCTTTCACAATTCCTACACCTAAAGAATAGGGAAGTTCATATTTACTTACACAAATTCCAAGAGAATGAGCTCACATGCTCAATGCAAACTTTGTAGACTCAATAATATGCAATAATAATTACATTGATGTTTTTTTCCTCCACTCAACTATGAAATTTGAATTGCATGCATGACTAAGGTTATTTTTAGTAAATTGACTAGTTAACTGAGAGATCAGTGAAATAACAATAGTTACAATACTCAAGTAAACTCCTACTAACTCTATTGATGACTAGAGCTTGGATATCTAAATTTCACTAACTATAACTCCATTAGATTGTTATATCTTAGCAGTCAACTCATGCGCAACTCTACTTCTTGCCCACAAATTCAAATTTACTAACTTAACTATGGGACTTGGCCATGTCACTCATGCTAATTGCAACTCAAGCCATCTTGTTGATGTGGAAATTCGAATTTATCCATGTGACTAAGGCACAAGTCAAATGAAGCATTTTCTTGCTACAATTTAACACTTGTGAGTGCATGCATTAGACTGTTGCACGAGTGTGGTGTTGTGTATTGAGTGTGTGTATGCATATAGAGGAAGAAAGAGCCCAGTGAGGGAGAAGAGAAATATTGGAGTGGAGGTGGATGTAAGTGAGTAGTGATTGTAACAAACAAAATTAAAGAACATTGTCAGAAATCTGAGTCTAAAAATGTATGAAATATAGATCTAATTGGATACAACAGGTTGGTGCCTACACAAATTAGAGTTTGGTGCCTCTAGCAAGTTGATGATTGTTGATCTAAGGGATTTGGTTGTAGGTTTTAACCCTGTACAGAAATTACCTGCATACGAATTCTTAAACAAAGAAAATAAACAATGCAAGAGCATAACCCATAAAACACATATGCACAGAGATTTTTCCCTGGATCCCAAAACCGGGACTACCAGCTTGATTTTTCATTATGTTCCTTTCAATGTTACAATACATATTTATACATGCCGAAGCATCCAATACCGTGGACCGAAAAACCATCGCGTCCAATACCATGTGCGAAAATCATGCACAAAACCATAGGTAGGTTCGCCCAACCTAATATAGGGTCCAAAAAAAAATTTCCCAGGCCGCTGCCCCGGACCCCGTAGAGGGTGGCTACCCGCCCCCCTCAAACCCCCCGGACAGGGGGGGCTGCCGCCCCCCCTGTGACCCCCCCGCTGTGCAATCGGCGCAATGAAGGGGGGCTACCGCCCCCCTCTAACCCCCCGTTTAACTACGTCGGTTAGTCGTGGAAAGAATATAACACAACCCAACAATCTCCCACTTGTTGTTTTATTTCCACAGGGGGCCACAGGAGAGCTTAGTCATTTTTCCAGCCTTGAAAGACCCATTGTTTCTCTACACCAAGAGAACTTCTCAGAGCTCACAGATTTTGTCAATGCATCTGCAGTATTCTTCAAAGTGTCCACCTTTACCAGCAACACCTTTTTGTCTTCTATCATATCCCTCACAAAGTGATACTGAACATCAATGTGCTTTGTCTTTGAATGATAAGCAGGGTTCTTTGCCAAGAAAATTGCACTTTGGCTGTCACAGTTTATTCTTATAGCTCCCTGTACTAACCCCATACTTGAACACAATCTCTGCAACCAAACTTCTTCCTTGCTTGCATGAGTGGCTGCAATGTATTCTGCCTCTGTAGTTGATAGTGCCACTACAGATTGTTTCTTACTCATCCAACTGACTGCACCTCCAAATAGGTTAAACACATACCCACTTGTAGATCTTCTCTGATCCAGATCTCCAGCCCAGTCTGCATCAACAAAACCCTGAATATCCAACACTCTGTCCAATCCTGGTCTTCCTTGGTAGCACAAACCATAATCACTAGTGCCACGCAAATACCTGAAAACCCGCTTCACTGTTGTCCAGTGCTCCTTCCCAGGTTTTGACATAAACCTGCTCAATACTCCCACTGCATGTGCAATGTCTGGTCTAGTACAGACCATTGCATACATCAGGATACCGACTGCACTTGCATATGGAACACGAGACATGTCCTCTTCCTCTTCTTGTGTCTTGGGACACTGTTCAGCAGATAACCTCACACCTACAGGAATAGGAACCTTCACCGGTTTACTATCCTGCATATTAAACCTCTGCAGTATTGTCTCGACATACTTCCTCTGGTTTAACCAGAGCTTCCTCTTTGCCCGATCTCTTTTAATTTCCATGCCCAAAATATAGTTTGCAGCACCAAGATCTTTCATGTCAAATTTGGAGGACAATTGGGTCTTCAAATCCTGGATAATTTCTTTGTCATTTCCAACCAGCAACGTATCATCCACATACAAGACCAGATAAATAACACGGTCACCAATTAATTTAAAATACACACAATGATATGCTTTGCTTCTGGTGAAGCCAAGTCCCCGTATAAATGTATCAAATTTCTGATACCACATCCTTGGTGACTATTTTAACCCATACAGAGACTTCTTTAACTTGCATACTAGTTCTTTCTTACCCTTCACCGCAAAGCCTTCAGGTTGCCTCATGTAGATTTCCTCTTCCAAATCCCCATGAAGAAATGTTGTCTTCACATCCATCTGTTCTACCTCAAAATCAAAAGCAGCAGCAACAGATAAAAGTAATCTAATAGAAGCTACCTTGGCAACAGGAGAAAAAATATCACCAAAATCAATTCCCGACACCTGGGAATAACCTTTTGCTACCAACCGAGCTTTGTATTTCTCCACCTTTCCTTCTGCATTAGTCTTCTTCTTGAACACCCATTTGCTACCAATGGGTTTCCTTCCAGCCGGCAACTCTACCAGATCCCAAGCCTCATTTTTGTGCAAAGATGCCATTTCATCAACCATGGCCTCTTTCCAGAGTTTTCCATCCTCTGAATCCACTACTTCCTTCACAGTTCTGGGATCATCATCAGTAACAGACAAAGAAAAATTTGAACTGAAAGCAGATGGACTATACCTTTCTGGCTGCCTTCTTTCTCGACCTGATCTTTTCACAGTCGAAGTTTGTGGCTCTTCATATTCTGATTCCTCCTCTACTGCAGAGTCTGATTCTTCCTCCTTTGGCTCAAACTCTATCTTCTTAGGTTCCTTTGGTTGGACTTCAGATTGAATAACATCTTTTACCTCTCTGAACACCACATCTCGACTGTACACAACCTTCCGTGTGACTGGGTTCCAAAGCTTATAACCCTTTAAACCATCCTTATACCCAATAAAGATGCACTTTTCAGATTTACTATCCAACTTGGTTCGTTTCTCCTTTGGAACATGTACATATGCATCACATCCAAATACCCTCAGATGTGAAAGAGAGGGTTTCTTACCAGTCCATACTTCTTGTGGAGTCTTATCCTCCAACGCTGATGAGGGTGATCTGTTGATCAGGTAACGTGCAGTATCCACCGCCTCTGCCCAGAATTCCTGTCCTAACTCGGCACCACTGAGCATGCTTCTTGCCCTGACGTCTTGTTCATTCTTTTTGCGACTCCATTTTGCTGAGGTGTATATGGAGTAGTCTTCTGTCGTGCTATACCACACTTCTTACAAAATTCTTCAAATTCCTTGCTGCAAAATTCTCCACCATTATCTGTCCTCAGCACCTTTATCTTCTTCTCTGTCTGATTTTCCACCAGAGCCTTAAATTCTTTAAACCTGTCAAAGACTTCAGATATCTTCTTAAGGATATATATCCATGTATTCCTTGAGAAGTCATCTATGAATGATACATAGTACACAGACTTACCCAGTGATGGAACCTTCACAGGTCCAAACACATCACTGTGCACAAGCTCTAATATCTGTTTCGTCCTCTTACCACCAGAGGGGAAACTCACTCGATTCTGCTTCACATACACACAATTTTCACAGAAATCAAAATCCAGAGAGCTATAATTCATACCTTCTACCATACCTTTACCATGAAGTATTCGAAGGCCCTTTTCTCCAATATGTCCAAGCCTTTGATGCCACAACATGGTCTTCTCTCCAGAGACCACTAGATTTTCTACTCCATTTTCAGGAACCATAGAACTATTGCACCCATCAACAACAGTGCTACCTTGCAGCTTGTACAGAGTTCCAATCCGAACTCCCTGCATCAATATCAGTGCTCCTCGAACCATCTTGCAGGTATATTTCTTGAACACCGTCTTTACACCTGCATCATCCAACTTGCTTACAGAAATCAGATTTCTGGCCAATGCAGGAATATGTAGAACACCCGGAAGTGTTCTAACCCTTCCACCTTGCAACTTCAACTTTACTTTTCCCCGACCAATGATTCTAGCCTTCCTATCATCTCCTAAGAAGACATCACCACCATCGTATTTCTCATACTCGCAGAACCACTCTCTATGGGGAGTGAAGTGAAAGGATGCACCTGAGTCAATCAACCATGCCTCATGATCTACATGTGTACTTGAAGAAGCCAAGTACACATCCCCACCTTCATCTGAGGTGGTTTTCGCCTCTGCAGAAGGAGCATCATCAGATCCCTTTCCTTTATCAGGAGCTTTAGATTTACAATCCCTTCTGAAGTGCCCTTCCTTTCCGCATTTCCAGCACACCACCTTTGTAGGTTTTCCTGGAGATTTAGATCTCCCTCTAGATTTAGATCTCCCACTCGATGAATTATTTTTGTTTCTGTTCTGGGACCGTCCTCGTACAGATAAGGCATCACCATTCTGGTTGTCCATATTCTTCCGTCTCATCTCCTCCGTCAGTAAGGCTGAGACTATTTCATCAAACTGCAAAGCAGTTGCATTGCTACCTATTGCAATAACCAGACTATCCCACGAATCTCGTAGAGAACACAATAGACTGATGCACTTATCTTCATCTGAAATTTTAATATCAACAGATAATAATTGACTTACCACAGTATTAAACGCATTCAGATGCTCTGTCACCGAGTCTCCATCTTTCATCCTCAGGTTACACAGCTTTTTCCGCAGGAACAGTTTATTCACCAGAGACTTAGATTGGTACAAAGTCCCTAACTTGACCCACAAATCCTTTGCCATAGCTTCCCCTGATACATTCAGCAATACTGAATCTGAGACACATAATCGTATTGTGCTCTTTGCCTTCCGATCCAATTTCTTCCATTCTTCATCGGTCACTCCTGATGGTTTAGTACCCGGATCTACCGCGATCCGCTGATCTTTATCGACCAACAGATCCTCCATCTTGAGTTTCCACAACTCAAAATTCTGACCATTGAACTTCTCAATCTCGATCTTTCCACTGCTCGCCATCTTCTTTCACCACCAGAATCGATCTCGCAGATCTCCCACTGAACAGGGTCTACCACAGGCTCGAGCGAAACCCCTCAGCAACAAAGGCGTCCCCTTGAAGCCAAAACAGCTCTGATACCAAATTTAGGTTTTAACCCTGTACAGAAATTACCTGCATACGAATTCTTAAACAAAGAAAATAAACAATGCGAGAGCATAACCCATAAAACACATGTGCATAGAGATTTTTCCCTGGATCCCAAAACCGGGACTACCAGCTTGATTTTTCATTATGTTCCTTTCAATGTTACAATACATATTTATACATGCCGAAGCATCCAATACCATGGACCGAAAAACCATCGCGTCCAATACCATGTGCGAAAATCATGCACAAAACCATAGGTAGGTTCGCCCAACCTAATATAGGGTCCAAAAAAAATTTTCCCGGGCCGCTGCCTCAGACCCCGTAGAGGGGGGCTACCCGCCCCCCTCAAACCCCCCAGACAGGGGGGGCTGCCGCCCCCCTGTGACCCCCCCGCTGCGCAATCGGCGCAACGAAGGGGGGCTACCGCCCCCCTCTAACCCCCCGTTTAACTACGTCGGTTAGTCGTGGAAAGAATATAACACAACCCAACATTGGTGCCTCCTGTGGGTGGGTGCTCACAAAATTGATGTAATCTGAGTGGTTGCTTTAGATTTACATCATAATAAAAACAAATTTTGGTGGTTTTTCTCTTGGAATGGTTTCCATGTTAAAACATTGTGTAAAAATATCATGTGAATTCTTTCTTTTTGTATATGAATTGTAAATGGTTGAATGATTGGTTAAATAATAATAAAAAATATAATTACTAATTCAACGCCCCCCCCCCTCCCTCCCCCCCACCCCGCCTTTCTCAGTAATTCTTGATTCCCAACACTTATTCTTTCTATTTTTATGTTATTTGGTTTGTTCGACCATAGTGTTTAGTATCAGGGTAGATGAATATTGATTTGGCTCCTTTAAATGAGCCACCTTACCATTTTACAATCCATTAGGTCAATTGTAAGCAATTAGGTACAAATTAAGATAAAAATTGTGGGTTGTCTAGCCACTTTTAGGCCATATTGGGTGAAAAAGGTTGAATTATTTAGCCTTATTTTAGGGAACATTTGTTACACTCTCAAGCATAAATAAGTAATCACTTGGATCAATTTATAGTGGTGAATTATGGAGAAAACAATTTTTATTATATTGATTGTACTTTTCTAATTCTATAATAATGTAGCTTAACCATCGTTAACTTTGTACAAATCAAATGTCAACTCTTACAATATACCTATTATTTTTAACAAGTTGTGAACAATTATTTTTTTTATTTTTTTTTTTATTTTTTTTTTATTTGTAAAAATGTTTTCTATACTTGTCTTTTTTTATAAAAAGTACTTATAAAAACACTTGAGCAAACAAGTACATATAATCAATAGGAAAGAAAAAATGGGGAAAGAATACTTAAAATGATATCAACTATATCACTTTTTTGTAGAAAATTCACATCACTTTAAGATTTAGTATCTCTATCGAAATGGGTGTAGAAGGTTCATACTTTACAGTCCCTGATATCTAGAGTTTAACACTTAAGAGATAAAATCCTATTTCAAGTAAGGTATGATGTGGTTGTTATGTATATAAGATTTTACTTAATACTTTTTATGTGGATTGATTTTCTAATTGAAGACAAGAATTTGGGAATTTCTTTGGGTTCCTTTTTTTTATATACATATTTTGAAGGCATACATTTTATATTACAAACATGTTTTGAAAAAATATGCGCCTTTTGAGCTACCACAAGATACTAATGTGGCATTTGAAATGTACATATGGCTTATTCAAACAAAACAAAAATGCATACTATAAGCAATTGAGTGTATGGTTGAAAATCACATTGTTATTTTTAAAGATATCAACTTTATACACCAACTATAGATAAATGTTGTCTTTATGAAATCAAGTGGTTTTGATTAATCATTGATCACTCCAAAACCTAAAATTGATTTCATAATTTTAAATAATATAAAAAGCTATTTATGTGGTGGAATGAATCCCAAAATGTTAGCATTTCCAACTTATCTGAATTCATGCATCATATCAGATTGTGTATTTGATATTGACAATATTTCTTTATCTATCTATGTCTAAAAAAGTTTGATTGAGTAATTCAAAATATTTGTTCTTTGAAAGCATGTTATTAGTGACAGAATATTGTGTAGTTGCGAATATAACACAACCCAACATTGGTGCCTCCTGTGGGTGGGTGCTCACAAAATTGATGTAATTTGAGTGGTTGCTTTAGATTTACATCATAATAAAAACAAATTTTGGTGGTTTTTCTCTTGGAATGGTTTCCATGTTAAAACATTGTGTAAAAATATCATGTGAATTCTTTCTTTTTGTATATGAATTGTAAATGGTTGAATGATTGGTTAAATAATAATAAAAAATATAATTACTAATTCAACGCCCCCCCCCCTCCCTCCCCCCCACCCCGCCTTTCTCAGTAATTCTTGATTCCCAACACTTATTCTTTCTATTTTTATGTTATTTGGTTTGTTCGACCATAGTGTTTAGTATCAGGGTAGATGAATATTGATTTGGCTCCTTTAAATGAGCCACCTTACCATTTTACAATCCATTAGGTCAATTGTAAGCAATTAGGTACAAATTAAGATAAAAATTGTGGGTTGTCTAGCCACTTTTAGGCCATATTGGGTGAAAAAGGTTGAATTATTTAGCCTTATTTTAGGGAACATGTGTTACACTCTCAAGCATAAATAAGTAATCACTTGGATCAATTTATAGTGGTGAATTATGGAGAAAACAATTTTTATTATATTGATTGTACTTTTCTAATTCTATAATAATGTAGCTTAACCATCGTTAACTTTGTACAAATCAAATGTCAACTCTTACAATATACCTATTATTTTTAACAAGTTGTGAACAATTTTTATTTTTATTTTTATTTTTTTTTATTTGTAAAAATGTTTTCTATACTTGTCTTTTTTTATAAAAATTACTTATAAAAAAACTTGAGCAAACAAGTACATATAATCAATAGGAAAGAAAAAATGGGGAAAGAATACTTAAAATGATATCAACTATATCACTTTTTTGTAGAAAATTCACATCACTTTAAGATTTAGTATCTCTATCGAAATGGGTGTAGAAGGTTCATACTTTACAGTCCCTGATATCTAGAGTTTAACACTTAAGAGATAAAATCCTATTTCAAGTAAGGTATGATGTGGTTGTTATGTATATAAGATTTTACTTAATACTTTTTATGTGGATTGATTTTCTAATTGAAGACAAGAATTTGGGAATTTCTTTGGGTTCCTTTTTTTTATATACATATTTTGAAGGCATACATTTTATATTACAAACATGTTTTGAAAAAATATGCGCCTTTTGAGCTACCACAAGATACTAATGTGGCATTTGAAATGTACATATGGCTTATTCAAACAAAACAAAAATGCATACTATAAGCAATTGAGTGTATGGTTGAAAATCACATTGTTATTTTTAAAGATATCAACTTTATACACCAACTATAGATAAATGTTGTCTTTATGAAATCAAGTGGTTTTGATTAATCATTGATCACTCCAAAACCTAAAATTGATTTCATAATTTTAAATAATATAAAAAGCTATTTATGTGGTGGAATGAATCCCAAAATGTTAGCATTTCCAACTTATCTGAATTCATGCATCATATCAGATTGTGTATTTGATATTGACAATATTTCTTTATCTATCTATGTCTAAAAAAGTTTGATTGAGTAATTCAAAATATTTGTTCTTTGAAAGCATGTTATTAGTGACAGAATATTGTGTAGTTGCGAATATTTCTTTATGTATACCTAAAAAGTTGATTGAGTAATTCAAAATATTTGTTTTTGAAAGCATATTATTAGTGATAGAATATTCTGTAGTTGTAAATATTTCTTTATGTATACCTAAAAAATTGATTAAGTAATTTCAAAATATTTGGATTTTGAATGTATACTCCTAGTAATAGAATATTGTAGCTTTACTACATTTATGTCCATGATGCGCTCACTGTAAAGCATCATATTTTTGTAACTATCAAACTCATAATAAAAAATAAACAATGTCACATTCAATTGTGACTAATTTTGATCTTATTATAAATTGATGTGGTTAATAATATTGGAATTCAATCACTTTCATTTATCAAAATAATAAGTTTTATTTTATATATTTATTATATTTCGACAAATTAACCTAAAAATAATTATTTTAATAACTAAAATATATTTAATATTATTAAATTTAAATATATTATAACTATAATTATATATTTATTATGATTAAATTTTAATTAAACAAAATATTCATTATAAATAAATATAACTAAGCTATTGAATGAATGTAATAGTTAAAATAATATATTTTTTCATAAAAAATTATAGGTTCATGTTTAAAGAGAAATAGAGTATATATAGTTTTGTAGATTTTAATGAGTATATAATTTTGTAGATTTTTAATGAGCATATAGTTTTGCAGACTTTAATAATCAAATCATTTTATAAATAAATTGATAAAAATAAACTTGCATACATTAAATGAGGTCCATGAAGTTAACAAATATAGTGGTGAAGTCATAAATTATAGTAATAAAGTCATAAATTCTAATGCTAATATATATTTTGATTAAAGAAATAAAGTATATATAATTTTGTAGACTTTTAATGAGCATATAGTTTTGTAGACTTTACTAACCAAATCACAAATCATTATATAAATAAATTGATAAAAATAGACTTGCATGCATTGGATGAGGTCCTTGAGGTTAACAAGCATAGTGGTGAAGTCAAAGATTCTCATGCTAGTATGTATTTTGATTTGTGAGTATAATTGATTAATATCTACTTTAAACTAAACTTTGGTACATTGAATGAGGTCTTTGAGCTTACCAAGTTGTCCAAGTATAGTGGTGAAGTCTTGCAACAGATTCTAATGCTAGTATAGTGGTAATATAGTGGTGAAGTCTTGCAACAGATTCTAATGCTAGTATAGTGGTAATGCTAGTATAGTGGTGAAGCTGAAACGGACTTCGCGTCATTTATGAGATGTCATTCCACTTTGTGGATATATCATGCACATCATTTTTAGAAAACCAAGAGTGGAGTACCACTTGACAAACTGCATCAATATTATACTGGTATTTTATGTTTTGTTTTATTTTACAGTGTCAATCTAAAATTCTATGGAACAATAGAATTTATTTGGAAAATTTGTTCGGCCTTAATCCCGGTTGGGGATATTTGCTTTAAGTTACTAGTTCCTTCTTCAAAGCCAAGTCACATACCATTATAACAATTTCACTTGTATCAAGTTAAACTCTAGATGTATGCATATATTCAATTCAAATAACATGGAGTAAATTTTCTTTAAGTCACTTGACACAGGGATTTGGGACAGATAGGATTTCAGATTCGTGGTGTCGGATTAGGACACGTTGGTTGACCCCGGAATAGGACACGTAGGATTCGTTATATATATATATATATATATATTTCTTACAGAAATTTTAATTAATGATACAAATTTATTCATTTCAAATATAGATCTTCATTTATAGCAATTAGCATGTATAGTACATACAAAATTCAAATACATGTCAATCTGTTATCTATTTCTTATGCTTGGCCCTCTTGCTACCATGAGAAATCTAATCTTTTAGTCTTATTGGAAAATCAGGATTTTTGTCATTAATATCACCCTCTAAGCATTAATATCCAGAGGTATTTTTGTCATTACCTCTGTATAGGGATCTTTGTCATTAATATCGCCCATTAACATAAGATAGAACAAGCATAACATGTCAGTCAAGATTTTGTTTGAGTGATGCGTACATTTTTAGGAGGGTCATGATACAGGAGTTTGACAACCAACGTCACTAACATTGAGGGACATAGAGGGATTGGTGCTCTTGATTAAATACGAGTTCCAGACCCTAATACATGACAAAATTCAATGGAAACATTGCAATCCAAATCTGGGTCATGATACAGGAGTTTGACAACCAATGTCACTAAAGGGACATAGAGGGATTGGTGCTCTTGATTAAATATGAGTTCCATACCCTAATACATGACAAAATTCAATGGTA
Organism: Pinus tabuliformis; assembly: GCA_031772625.1. Classification (NCBI taxonomy): domain Eukaryota; kingdom Viridiplantae; phylum Streptophyta; class Pinopsida; order Pinales; family Pinaceae; genus Pinus; species Pinus tabuliformis. The sequence goes on along the minus strand of CM062818.1, from coordinate 1,432,536,273 downwards.
ACAATGCAATCCAAATCGGTCTGCTGGATTTTGAATGAAATCTAAAATTCTACTTTTTCCATATGAAATCCAATGACGCTGGAACCACTCTCAAACATCCTGAGTCATTTCATGGTAATGTTAAAAATTTAAGTAAAAGGATGAAAATGAAGATTAAGGAGAATGTCACTTTTACTTTAAGAATTTAACATTACCATGAATAGCATATCAATACTAGGGCCTAGACTTGATCATTAAGCTGCCAAAACACTTGCCAAATGAAACTATGTGTGGTTGTAATGACCAAATGAGGACTTTTCATACCCATGCAGGTCACTTTTGCCACCTAATGAGTCCTAGAAAATAAGACACACTGCCAAAATTGTGATACGACCTTGGATTCGACGAGTCAAGAAAGGACAGGAGGTGTCATGGTTTTTAGACAGAAATTCGGGATTCGTGGGGCCTATAAGACAAATCCGGTTATGTAGAATTTTCATCATATTAACGAAACCTTATAACAATTTCACTTGTATCGGATCAAACTCCAGATGTATGCATATATTCAATTCAAATAACATATGGAGTACAATTTTCTTCATATTAACGAAACCTTAAGAAAATCTCCACATTTACTGGGAATGTGCAGAGTGCACTGGACGATGCTGAACATGGATACTTCGTGTCTGGAATCTTAAGACATGGTAGCGTTTTTGCAATCTAATTAAGGTCAGCCTCACCAGACCTGTCTTATTACGTGTACCCTAAGCTCAGCCTTGGTGTAAGCGCCATTCCTGAACTTCTGAGAAACCATGGCGGTAGAGATTTTAACGAAACCTTATAACAATTTCACTTGTATCGGATCAAACTCCAGATGTATGCATATATTCAATTCAAATAACATATGGAGTACAATTTTCTTCATATTAACGAAACCTTAAGAAAATCTCCACATTTACTGGGAATGTGCAGAGTGCAATGGACGATGCTGAACATGGAGGCGATTCTTATTTCCGCCACAATTCTTTAATTAATGCCCTTGACATGCGGGGCATTAGGTAAATATAACGCGCGCTGAAAAAGTTGAAGGTGAAAAAAAAAACAGCTCGCTTTATATTTCCTTAATGCCCCGCATGTCAGGGACATTAATTAAAGAATTGTGGCGGAAATAGGGATCGCCTGAACATGGATACTTCGCGTCTGGAATCTTAAGACATGGTACCGTTTTTGCAAGCTAAGTAAGGTCAGCCTCACCAGACCTGTCTTATTACGTGTACCCTAAGCTCAGCCTTGGTGTAAGCGCCATTCCTGAACTTCTGAGAAACCATGGCGGTAGAGATTTTATGAAGTTTGCTTGGACTGTATTAGTTAAAAAACGAGATTAAATACATAATAGCGACGAAAAAGAGAACAATAAGAACTGCGTCAACTGAATGGGATACTCTGCTGTTCACAGCAGAGAATGTACAAGATGGTCAGTGAAAGTACTCGAAACCCAGACCTCAAACCTTATTATTGTTGTCGTCGTCGTCACCGAAGTAGCCAGGGGCGCAGTCGGTGGACCGTTGGACGGGGTATTTCAACCCATTTTTCTCGATCTTTCTCAGCGCAGCGTCTCCGAGGTCCACGCCACAGATGTCTGCGAGTCTCACTAAAATATAGCAAAACGTCCGATAATTCTTCGCCCAGATGTTCTTTGTCGGCTGCGTCCCAGTCCGGAAGTCCTTTTGGCACTTCGCCTTTCCACTGAAAGATCTCTGACAGCTCGCCTACCTCCCCTACCTGCGACAAAGGAACAAGGTACATCGGTTAACCGGAAGGAACAAGGTACATCGGTTAACCGGAAAATAATCTTTAGGGACAGTTGCGATAACAAATTTGAAGCCTCTGCTAATTTTAGAAGAGGATTATCTCTAACTCAAAGTTCTTTACGATATGCGGAGTGCAAAGCGAAAATAACATACGAGAGCCAAGAGAAGGTTGCGAGGGCTGTGAAATTGATCCCAATCTCGCTCCCTTGAGAACTCGGCCATTTTCTTCTGCAAATCTTTAAGTGTAACGTTGCTTTCGCCAGACTCTTTCATGGCTTCCGCGCAGCCGTTATTCATCTTGCTGTCTGACTGATATTCCCAACCGAAACGAAGAGAGTAGATAAGCGCCGGCTCAAAACGGCTAGCGCTGATATTTACAAGCTAGAAATCTTGCAACATCGCCACACGTCAGAAAGATAAAAGAAAAAATTCCTAGTGCAAATGAAAGTCGTCCAGAGGGAAATTTTAAGTTAACCGAGAAAGAAGAAAGCAAGTTACCTGCAACAAGAAGCAAAGTCCCTTACGCCAGCCTGAACCGCTGCCTCGTCGGTCGAAATTTCCGAAAGCTTCACTAAAATGACAGGCCGGCGGTTTGAATCTTTATCGGCACAAAAGTTTCAATCAAACAAAAGGCAAACCAGCCTAGCGCTGGCCGTAAAGGTATCCCACCTCGCTTTCCCTGCGAATGTAGCTTCAGGTCAAGAAGACGGAGAATTTAAAGATTTTGTAAGATGGACCATTTCTGTCAAGAAGCTAGACAATTTAAAGATTTCGTCTTAAAAGACATAGTATTTAAAGATTTCAGTCAAGATTTGTCAGATACAGAATTCCAACTCTGATCTGGAAGCTGCAGTGGTAGCACAAGTTCGCAATGCAAACTCCTTTTAAGGAAAACGCGCATTTCGTCCAGAAAAAAACCGCCTTTACTTTTCACGGTAAGCTCCGGAAAACGGTTTCTAAAACCAGAAATCTCGACCACGCCACGCCATGATGATGATAATGATAATAAAACAACCATAAAAAGACTTGGCGGGCTCCTCTTCCCTGGGGTGGCCCCGTGAACATTCGTGCTCTCCATGTGAACATCGTAAGCTTTGAACTTCCAAGTTATAAGACGGAAAAGCATCCACAGTGACGTGTTTTCCGCGGAAAGGGATCGATCATTGGCGGTTGGTTGGCTGTACAAATGCTAGAAACTGGATATTAGCGGTAGAAACTGGATATGGATATTGGTTGTACCTGCAAAATTGTAAAATTTATCAATCAAAAGTTTTATATAGGGGTTAATTTTTTTGGAGAGCTAAAATTTTTATTGTTTAGTTAAGGATTAATTTTTATTGATTTTTTTGTGAAAGACGGCGTTGGAAAAGGCCAAAAGAGATTGGGAGGAAAGAGTATGTATTTTTGTTCTTCTCGAAATTTGGAAGTAGAAGAGCATTTCATTTTAGACTATGAGGTCTTCAAAGACAACAGAGAAAATTATGCAGATATGCTGGCAGCTAGTTCTTGGGATAATCTATTTAGCTAGAGATTTGTTGAGCAAAAAAAGCCAAATAAATGCCCACGGGACTTCGGATTGACGGTGAATGGGTGTGCTTTTAAGGCACTCCTTGCGATAGGTCACTGGTTCAATTCCCCGTGGGTACTTAGTTTAGTCTTAACCTAGAAAAAAAATTAATAAAAGCTTTGTTGGCAACTTATAAAAAGTGAGACAGACAGATCTGCATCTGGTCGAAAATTAGATCCACTCGTCGAGCTTGAAAAATAAAAATTAAATTAAATTAAATTAAATTTGTCGATGGACAATTGGAAATATGTTTCACAGGAATGATTGAAATCGAAAAAGTCGAAAATTAGATCCACTCGTCGAGCTTGGAAAATAAAAATTAAATTAAATTAAATTAAATTTGTCGATGGACAATTGGAAATATGTTTCACAGGAATGATTGAAATCGAAAAAGTCTCATGATCATTGTCATGAGAAATTTGAGCAGCAAAGCACGCAAATCACGCTACAAAAAATAAAAATAACCACTACAACTTTAAGGTTAAAAAAATACCCTCTTTCTACAATCAGATAAAAATAACCCTACAACTTTAAGCTTTGTCGGCAACCTGTAAAAGTGAGACAGACAGATCTGCATCTGGTCGAAAATTGGATCCACTCGTCCAGCTTCGCAAATATAAATTAAATTAAATTAAATTTGTCGGTGGACATTTGGAAATATGTTTCCTGACCAATGTCATGAGAAATTTGACACGCAAAGCACGCTGCTCTGCAGAATTTGACCAATCCCAGTTTCAGGTGGCAAGCGTCTGATATTTCCCATTTCCCATTCTAACCTAAAGGAGTTAAAAAGGGGACCCTGGGTCGTGTTCCTCGTCTGTAGCTTCTCCAGGTTGGCGCGGGTTAAAGAGAAAAGAAGGCTCCAACCACTGACACTCAAGTCAGCTCAACAAAAATCTTTGGCACTGGCATTGGGAATATACTGGGAAATTGCAATTTATTTAAAGAACATACACGTGGGAGCTGTTTATTGCTCTGTCAAATTCAACATTTCGACTCTTATGATACGCTTGCGTTGCACTGACATACGTCGGCACACGCAGTTCGAATGGTGTCACTTGGGCGTACAACCCCACTTTCGAAATCAGACGATTTGAAATTAATTGTATGGTGCGACAGTGAAATTGTTTTGTATTAAATATTTTCGTGTAGTGTGATGAGGCAGAAGAGTTGTCAGGAAAGTTATGGAAATTTAGGTTATATTTAGAGAAAATTTAGCTAGGAATTTTGTAAATCCAAATTATAGTTGTGAAACTTCAAAATTTTAGGTGTCTTAGACGTTTTCGATGGTGCTAAATCCATTTCCACCATAAAAAACACCATTCAAACACTGCTTCTACAAAGATTTTTTGAAATTTTTTTGCTCAGATTCTAGCCACTTTTAGCGGTCCGGACAATTCCTCCACCTCATTAGACTCCAAATATTTTTATAAATCAAATTATAAATACTGTATAATATAATATTAAATAAATTGCTATAATTTTAAAACAATTTTTTTATTTAAAATGTTTTTAATTACTTTTTTTTATTTAAAATATCTTTTATATTTTCTTAAAAATATATGTTTTAGATTTCTATGGATTATTCAAAATATGGATCATGTATTTTTAATTGTTTGTGTTATCATTTATTATAAAATCTATTTATTTCTATCTTCTTTTAAGCCATGAGAAATAGTACATATATTATTCAATTTTACTGTAAGGGAATCTAGGACAAAATCTGGTGTTCAAGTATTTTTAATTGTTTATGTATTATCATGTATTATAAAATGTATTTATTTATATCTTCTTTTAAGCCATGAGAAATAGTACATATATTATTCAATTCTATTGTAAGGGAGTCTAGGATAAAATCTAGTGTTCAAGTATTTTTATTTGTTTATGTATTTTTTTTTTTGTAAGCAAAGGCGTGATTCTGCATTTCTATTACTGTAACATAGGAAACATATACATATGGGCCGGTCTCAACCCGCCCCGAAGGGAAACCGGGTTTCTTGACCACCTGAAATTCTTAACAGCCATCCAAAAATAAAATACCATCAGTCTTTCTACCCATGCTATATATCCATTTATCCAAAAATAGAGTACCAACAGTCTTTCTCCCCATGCTATATATCCATCTACTCTTCCTACAGTCAAACTAAGTATCATTTGAGTCATGCATAACAAGTATATCTAAATAAAACTGAAAGCAAAAAAACCTCTTTTCAGCTGCTCCATCTTCTGCTAAGTCCGTGTCTCCAGATTGGCTTCGTTCTCAGTCTTAACACCCATGCCACTAGCTTGAAGAAACTTCAGGATCTCATCCATCTTCCTATCTTGCATCATTAAGGTGACTTGAAGATTTTTCAGCTCCTTCTTCATGACAGGTATACCCTGAGCCAATTCTACCATTTCCATGGCTACCTGTTCAAGTGCTTTAGCTAATAATCTTTTCATGCCCCAATAGACATGCAAAGATTGTTTGTATAATGTCATCCTCCCTCTTGTATGTCCTGGATCAGGCAAATATGACTCCCAATCCTCCATTTCTGACCCTGAATGTTCCTGCATTGCTTCCTCTTCCAAATGTTCAATAATTCTTCGAATGTTTGGGTGAGTGTTTTGATGATAAGCCTCTTCTGCCTCCTGCAATTTCTTTTTCATATCTCTCTTACCTCGCTTCCTACCTCTGGCCTCACTAACCGTCTCTTCCTCAAACTCAGCTCTTGCAGTCCTGCCCCCTCTTCCTCCTCGCCCGCTCAGACTCCCTCTGCCCCGCTGGCTGACAAATTCCTTCTTCTGCCCGCGCATTCCCCGTCTCCTCCCCCGGCGGCCACCCACCTGTCGCTCCCCCGCTTCCTCATACTCCTCATCTTCTTCCCGGTCTTCATCCTCATTCCTCTGTCCCTTTCCCCGCCTATCTTTACTTTCTTGTCCACGCCGGGGTTCTTCGTCCACAAGATAGTCCCTTATGTCAAAATCCGTCTCTGAATCATCTGAAATATTAAGCATAATTTTCCTGATGGTCTCCTCTACCTGGTTCTTGCCTTTCGCCTCTCGACTGGCCTCCTTGCTCCTCGTCCAGCGCCCTACATCCCTATCCTGACCCTCCGCCATTTCCTCGTCCCCCGTTAGCACCGAAAACCTCTCACTGCTCTTCCCCGCCCTACAGCTCCCAATTAATCCCCAACTCCGATTCATTCGCATGCATGCAAAGCTGAATGCATTGCCAATCGGCCACCTTGGTTTCCTATAGCTTCGTTGCAACCCAAATTCGTCATTACTCCGCAATCCATTTGTGTTTTCATAATTGGATTCAATCGCCATCACTCTGACAGGGTGTCCTCTCGTCCTCGGTTCCCAGTCCCATTTCCTTCTTGGAATGATCAATGGGGCCTTGGGTTTATTACTCCAACCGCTCTGAGTATTAATACCATACGCGCGAACCTGCAAACTCTCTCCACCATCATGAGCTATGGTACGTGTATCCCTCCTTGTCATAATCCGTAGGTGGTTATGTATTCCCCGCTGGCACATTCGCATCATGTAAATCCCGGTTTAATATATCGTTTAACTCTGTCCACCGCGGATCGTCTTTTACCGACCTCCAACTACTATCGATCCGCCTATCCACGCCTCCACTTCCCCAATTCGCCATAAGGTCCGCTGCCCTGTTTCCATCTCGTAATACATGGTTAATAATCGTGTATTCAATCCCCCGCAGCAATCCTTCAATGTCTTGTATTATTCCTGCAGTCCGCCAGCTTCTTGCAACATGGTCCCAGCACTTGCCATCCCTTAGTTTTCTCAACATGTCTACCACAATCCTGGAGTCTCCGACAATTTCCAGATTCAAATATCTATTTCTAACCGCGATACGCAGTCCCTGGTAAACAGCCCACAGCTCCGCCTCATTATTCGTCATGTCTCCCCCAAAATCAGCATATATCCATCTTGTAGACCCACTACTATCCCTAAAAATGCCTCCCAGACCTGCTTGGCCGGGGTTACCTTTCGATGCCCCATCAAAACTTAATTTAATCCTTCCTTCTCCAGGCAAACTAAAATGATTGGGACTCTGCACTCCACCTAGGGGTCGTTTCCTTGTATTCGGGTAGATCATTGTTATATCCAAATTAAGTTTCGATACTATTTGCTGCTCTTCCGGATTCAACTTCCAGTCCTGTTCATCCCAAACTTCAGATAACACTGTTTCCTTGATTGACCTACATACTGCCTCCCAAATGCTCGATTCCTGACTCCTTTTATCTTGAAAAATTCTGCGATTACGCTCTTTCCAAGTTTCCCAAACTGTAAACCCCACTGCCAGAGTCCATATCCTTCTTACCACCTTACTTTGGAAATTCCCTTTTCCCCATTGAAGCAAAGTATTCCTATGATTCTCCGGATCCCTGTTTGTTTTACCAAATAATATCCTGATCTCCTCCCACAACCCTCGAATAAATAGGCATTTGTTCATTATATGCTCCTGAGTCTCAGTTTCCTTATTACAAAGATAACATTTTGATGGCCCATTCATACCTCTCTTCTGAATATTATCCCACGTCAGTATCCTCCCTCTACACACCAGCCAAACAAAATACGTTACTTTTGGCCACCACTTACTTTGCCAAATCTTTTTCCATTCCACTGGATCCTCCTCTCTTTCCTCCCTTGTTGCCCAATAATATGCTTCTTTGACTGTAAACAGACCCTTCATCGCCTTCCCCCATCTAAGAATATCCTTACCATCTCTAATTTTAATTTTTCTGGAATCTAATTCCTTAATATACAGCTGGCCAACCTCTTGACTTATAGTGTCATCGAAATCTTCTGGTCTTTTCCAAACTCTCCATAAGTCATTCTCTGCTCCATCCTTCCAATAATCCCTGACATACTGCAGTCCTGCTCTTTGCGCCCCTTGTTGGACTATATGCAGATTGGGGATACGATTCATGTGATCCCGCTGTTGCCATCCTTCCTCCCAAAACCATGCTACTCTTCCATCTCGGATTTCCCAGAAGGCAAGGTTCCTAACAAGCTCCCGATTAGTACTAGCTAGCTCCCACATTGGTGACCCCCTTGGAACTTCATCAATTCGTAAGCGCCCTTCAATGGAATTAGGCATTTCATATTATCATGTATTATCATTAATTGTTTATGTATTATCATGTATTATAAAATGCATTTATTTCTATCTTCTTTTAGACCATGAGAAATAGTAGATATATTATTCAATTTTCTAGTAAGGGATTCTGGGATAAAATATGGTGTTCATGTATTTTTAACTATTTAGGTGTTATCATATATTATAAAATGTATTTATTTCTATCTTCTTTTAAGCCATGAGAAATAGTAGATATATTATTCAATTTTCTGGTAAGGGATTCTAGGATAAAATATGGTGTTCATGTATTTTTAACTATTTAGATGTTATCATGTATTATAAAATGTATTTAATTCTATCTTCTTTTAAGCCATGAGAAATAGTAGATATATTATTCAATTTTTTGGTAAAGGGTTCTAGGATAAAATATGTTGTTCATGTAATTTTAATTGTTTATGTGTTATCACGTATTATAAAACATATTTATTTCTATCTTCTTTTAAGCCATGAGAAATAGTAAATATATTATTCAATTTTCTAGTAAGGGATTCTAGGATAAAATATGGTGTTCATGTATTTTTAATTGTTTATGTGTTATCATGTATTATAAAATGTACTTATTTCTATGTTCTTTTAAGCCATGAGAAATAGTTTATGTGCTATCATGTATTATGAGATCTAGTGAGGAGAGAAACTGTGTGTTTGTAATGCCCTGGAATTGATGTAAATATTTAATTTCACTGTGGTAATGGAAGACTGTTGAGACATTACTATCGGTTGAAATTTAATAATATTGTTTTTTTTTAAATAATGTTTCTTTAAAAGTTGGAACTTCCCAAGAAAAGGGAGGGGCCAGACAGTTGTGGATTTCCCGAACCCTAACCGTTTTTCCTTAACTGGAAGGGGTTTCCAGAAAAAAGGAAAGAACAGGAGAAAGGGGGACTCTACTGTGTTGTGGCGACAGACGGAGAGAAAAAGAGAATGGGAAAGAGGTGGCTAAGTCTGGTGAGGACTAGATAGCCAGGCACTGAGTGCAATTAACTTGCTGATGGACAGTGGCCCTGCAAGAAGCAAGGGGGGAGATTCTGGTCCTGTAGGACGAATCTCACGGACGGGAGGTAGACTGGAAGCAGATGAGAAGAGGTAATCTCAACTTCTGAGTGCTAAGAAAATTATCATAAAACCAGGTAAGTGGTTGAACTGTGTAGAAACACTTAAAGATTGAGCAGTGAGCTGTAGTCTAAGGTAGAATTGAAATTGTTGTGTTCATTATTAAAGACCGAGTAGTAAGCTGTGATCTAAGGTAGAATTGCATTTGCTGTGTTCATTATTAAAGACCGAGTCACAGAAAATGGTGTTGCTGTATTAATTACGAAGGAAAATAGTCATAAATAAAATAGATATTTATCGGTAAGCTACGGTAACTGCCAGATCTTCTCTGTTCTTTTTTTTATTAAAAAAAATGCATGGATAAGAGCCTTGCTAGAATTAACATTTTTCCAGCAAATACACATTTGAAGAGAAGATTAAAACCCTTACATAAATCAAGTCTCGGTAAGGGAATCCTAGTTAATTTATTTCGGATAACAGTGAGGAGTTGTCTAAGAAGGTCGACTGGGTGGCAACCCATGCACCCTAAATCTTAGGCATGGGGTTCCTTTTCCTCTAGGATTGAAGGTCTGTTTAAAAAAAAACGAGGATGACGAATACTCACAGTTGGTTGTTAGATTGATACTGTTAACTAAAAATGAATAAATATCCCTCGCATGACATAGAACCCTCTAGACTTTAAGACTGCATGGGAACCCTGGTAGAGACAATTCCATTTCTAGCTAGTTCCAGCAGCAATAGCTGTTCTGTCTGTTCAAAACAAATTACCCTTCTAAATGATTTATCGAGCTACGAGTTCTTGAGTTCTCCTGTAAGCTGTGGTATTATAACTGAAAAAAAAAGGAACAGGAGCGCAGATAGTACCCTTGCATCCAAAGGGGTCGAACGAGAACGTTTTTCCGTGGGTCATCCATAGTGGCAGAATGGAAGCCGAGCACTACGACCGGCTCGCAGAGGCTAGAATAGTCTATTGGAGTTCCCGAAACCCTGTTTGTACACCCGATATGCATGGGGAAGGAATAACTTAGTTATTATGAGTTTAGGAAACAGATTATGACTCTACGTAACCATAGAATTAGAGAGTGCCCTCACGGCAATAACCATGAAATAACTATCGTATATGCATTAATAGACTGGAACTTAACTGTATAAAATAGAAACCCTCGACGGGGTAGACAAGTAATTGACAATCGCCGTGGCCCATAGCGGGTGGCGGTCATTACAACTAGATGCAGAGCATTTCAATAACAAAGGAGAACTTTTCATTTCCAAAACATCAGTAAACATCATGTAGTTCTAGACCAGAGTAGTGAACATTTGCAAATTAACACTATTCCAATTTTCAGGAATACAGGCTGCAAGGCATACATACACAGATTCAAGAGATACGCTCGCGGCTCAAAATCCCCTATCAAAATACGATATAGTACAAATAGGAAAAACAAGGTTGATAATTGATAACTGCTAGAATTCGGACAAACCCTCGTGGATAAGTAATGAAGTTGGAAATACACTATCACATAAAACATATATATATTATTACAGAGACCACATTTAAATGCCGAGACAAGCCTATTGCAAGAGATATGACCTAGTCTCATTTGCAACCATAGCTATTAGAAAGCCTCATACCCGGTAATAGTGAAGCTAGTCTGGGGAAAAACAGAGGTGAAGCTGGACCCAAGCTCGTAGTCAGGGCCGAGAGAGAGCCTGTCATAAACAATCATAAAACATAATTATCAAATCGATATTTCAACATACGCAGTGGAATTAAAAAAAAAAAAACGCTTAGATACGCTTGCATGCATACAAGAAAAAAAGGAACTCTGAATCATTGTGCAGGAAGAATTGACAGTCTCCTGCAGTTGAAAAAGAAGGAATGACTTACTCTTGACCGAACTTGTAAACAATGACCAGGATGAGGCAAGTGGAGTGCCTCCCATGACTGCCATAGAAACCTAAAGCCAACAGAAGAACTGGAGCGAACCAGAGCAGCACCCAAGCAGCGGGTCGAAATGGCGGAAAAATGAGGACAGGTAACCAGTCTGGGTGATATGTACGCAGGCTACATTCTTTCCAGCCATTGGATCGACAAAACAATTCTAGCATCGTCGATTCAGGAGGGATCCCGAGGATGCTACAGGGAGCGGACATCGCTGCACATACCACGTACAGTGGTAGCGCAGGGTTAATAAAGATTTCCAGTTATCAGCAATAGCAAACACAAATCGACGGCCAGATCCTACATCCCGAACTTCCACATTGACAGATGGCACACATCGCCCTATTTACAGTAAGGCGAGACTACCGCTCTATTAATGCAGCTATATACGTACAGATATGGATATATTTAATCATGTCCAGCAAAAAAGAAATAACCACATAATATTGCCAGCACCGTGACTTTATAACTCGGAAACTTTTAATGTTATTAATCATTGCCGTAAAAAAAAAAATTTGGGGTTAGGACAAGTGGTATCAGAGCCAAGTTTTCAAAACTGTGGCCTCTAGGAGATAAGTGGTTGAAATAGATTCATTTTATGTTATCTCTGTATTTCTAACTTTGAACAAAAAAAAAAAAACTTTGTTGTGCTAATTGTTTCCTCTGTCCAGGTTCCTAGGAGGAAAACAGGGGACGGTCAACATGAGAAGGGCAGGCAGCGGACCCCATGGGTTCGTAGCAGGTCAGGGACCAGCAACAAGCCCTGGAAGGAACCCTGAGTTGTGGGTACAGATTGGGGAGGAGACTCGTAATATAAACCATGCAATACTAGAAACGATACAAGAACTGAGAAATGAAATAGCACGATTACGAGAAGATAACGCCAGAATAAGCATGGAGCAGGAGAGAATTTTAAAGAGCCTATCAGACAAACAGAATCAACAACCGCCAAATCCTAGTGATGAGCAGCAGAGAGTGTCGGAAGAACAGAATCTCCACACAGAATCGGAAAGGTCGGAAGGAAGGAATGAAGAACAGGAGGAACGATCTAATAATGCCTCCGAGCAACAGACATCGAAGAGGCAGTGAATCGAACTGTAAGGTGAGTTCCGCAAGATCAAGCCGCTGCACTTTGACAGAGAACAAGAGGAAGCAGTGGAGGGATGGTTAATTAATATGAACAAATACTTTCAGCTGTAAGAATATGATCTCAATCTCAAGGCATGCTTAGCTATCTTCCAATTACAAGGGAAAGCAACCTTATGGGAGGAAGTCAAGATACTGACATTTGTTGTTTTCATTATTAAAGACCGAGTCACAGAAAATGGTGTTGCTGTATTAATTACGAAGGAAAATAGTCATAAATAAAATAGATATTTATCGGTAAGCTACGGTAACTGCCAGATCTTCTCTGTTCTTTTTTTTATTAAAAAAATGCATGGATAAGAGCCCTGCTAGAATTAACATTTTTCCAACAAATACACATTTGAAGAGAAGATTAAAACCCTTACATAAATAAAGTCTCGGGTAGGGAAGCCCAGTTAATTTATTTCGGATAACAGTGAGGAGCTATCTAAGAAGGTCGACTCGACGGCAACCCATGCACCCTAAATCTTAGGTGTGGGGTTCCTTTTCCTGTAGGATTGAAGGTCTGTTTAAAAAAAAAACGAGGATGACGAATACTCACAATTGGTTGTTAGATTGATACTGTTATTAAAAAATGAATAAATATCCCTCGCATGACATAGAACCCTCTGGACTTTAAGACTGCATGGGAACCCTAACAGAGACAATTCCATTTCTAGCTAGTTCCAGCAACAATAGTTGTTATGTCTGTTCAAAACAAATTACCCTTCTAAATGATTTATCGAGCTATGAGTTCTCGAGTTCTCCTGTAAGCTGTGGTATTATAACTGAAAAACAAGGAACAGGGGCGCAGATAGTACCCCTGCATCCAAAGGGGTCGAACGGGAACGTTTTGCCGTGGGTCATCCACAGTGGTAGAATGGAAGCCGAGCAATATGGCCGGCTCGCAGAGGCTAGAGTAGTCTATTGGAGTTCCCGAAACCCTGTTTGTACACCTGATATGCAGTGGGAAGGAATAACTTAGTTATTATGAGTTTAGGAAACAGATTATGACTCTACGCAACCATAGAATTAGAGAGTGCCCTCACGACAATAACCATGAAATAACTATCGTATATGCATTAATAGACTAGAACTCAACTGTATAAAATAGAAACCCTCGACAAGGTAGACAAGTAATTGACAATCGCCATGGCCCATAGCGGGTGGCAGTCACTACAACCAGACGCAGAGGATTTCAATAACAAAGGAGAACTTTTCATTTCCAAAACATCAGTAAACATCATGCAGTTCCAGACCAGAGTAGTGAACATTTGCAAATAAATACTGTTCCAATTTTCAAGAATTGCGTACAGGTTGCAAGGCTTACATACACAGATTCAAGAGATACCCTCGCATCAAAATCCTCTATCAAAATACGATATAGTACAAATAGGAAAAATAGGGTCGATAATTGATAACTGCTAGAATTCGGACAAACCCTCGTGGATAAGTAATGAACTTGGAAATCCACTGTCACATAAAACATATATATATTATTATAGAGACCACATTTAAATGCCGAGACGAGCCTGTTGCAAGAGATATGATCTAGTCTCATTTGCAACCATAGCTAGCAGAAAGCCTCATACCCGGTAATAGTGAAGCTAGTCTGGGGAAAAACAAAGGTGAAGCTGGACCGAAGCTCGTAGTCAGGGCTGAGAGAGAGCCTATCATAAACAATCATAAAACATAATTATCAAATCGATATTTCAACATACACAGTGGAATTAAAAAAAAAATGCTCAGATACGCTTGCATGCATACAAGAAAAAAAAAGAACTCTGAATCATTGCACAGGGAGAATTGACAATCTCCTGTAGTTGAAAAAGAAGGAATGACTTACTCTTGACGGAACCTGTAAACAATGACCAGGATGAGGCAAGTGGAGTGCCTCCCATGACCACCATAGAAACCTGAAGCCAACAGAAGAACTGGAGCGAACCAGAGCAGCACCCAAGCAGTGGGTCGAAATGGCGGAAAAATGAGGACAGGTAACCAGCCTGGGTGATGTGTATGTAGGCTACATTCTTTCCAGCTGTTGGATCGACAAAACAATTCCAGCATCGTCGATTTAGGAGGGATCCTGAGGATGCTGCAGGGAGCAGACATCGCTACACATACCACGTACAGTGGTAGTGCAGGGTTAATAAAGATTTACAGTTATCGGCAATAGAAAACACAAATCGACGGCCAGATCCTGCATCCCAAACTTCCACGTTGACAGATGGCACACATCACCCTGTCTATAGTAAGGTGGGATTGCCGCTCTATTAATGCAGCTATATACATACAGATATGGATAGATTTAATCATGTCCAGCCAAAAATAAATAACCGCATAATATTGCCAGCACCGTGACTTTATAACCCGGAAACTTTTAACGTTATTAATCATTGTCGTAAAAAAAAAGTTGGGGTTATGGCAGTGTTAAAATGAGAGAATAGTGGCATAAGTAAATAATAATAATAACAAAAAAATATTAATTTTGGAAATGGAATTTGTAAATTATTGAATAGCAATAACAAAAAGAAATATTACTTTGGAGATGAAAATTGTAAATTACATGAGAGAATAGTGGGATAAGTACTTAATAATAATAACAAAAAATATTACTTTGAAAATGGAATTTGTAAATGATTGAATAGCAATAACAAAAAGAAATATTACTTTGGAGATAAAAATTGTAAATTACATGAAAAAAAGAAGATAGAATAGATCTACATGTTTTTAATTTTTCAATATAATCTTATGATTGTTGAACTTTTTATGTAACATTATGTTTTCTTGACAACTTCTCTCCATCTTGAAAAACACCTAACCCCCCTTAATTCTAATACACAATTAAAAGAATATATTCTTTAAATATTTAGATATAAGAAATAGATCTTACAAACTAATAACACCCTAATAAGATTATTTGCAACCAAAATAATAAATAATAAAATTAAAAAAAAATGAAAAAAATAGTAATAATATTAGAATTATTCTTTCATTGATAATAAAACTAGTTATTCAATTATACAAAATTCCTTCTATAATGGCTATAAAAATAATTTAATTATTCTATTACTCTTAAAGTTAAAAGAAATATAATATATGATAAAATAATCTAATTATTTTATTATTGTTAAAGTTAAAAGAGCTGACTAAATAAAAATATATATATAATTTAAGAACCAAATCTATATTAAGAGAAAACAAAAAAAAATTGACTAAATAAACAAAAATATATAATTTAAAAACCAAATCCATATTAAGAGCAAACCAAATCTCTTAGAGAGAATGAGAAACAATGTGTACTATGAATTCCAACAATCTAATATAAAATTCTTTTAAATATTCAAAAAAATTGAAAAGAAAAAATAATAAATAACAATGTGCATTATAATTTATTACAATTTAAATTTATTACAAATTAAATTTATTACAAATTAAATTTATTTAGAAACCATCATTTGAAACCAAAACAAAAATAAAAAATAAAAAAAATGAAAAACATAATAATAATATAAGAATTATTCTTTCATTAATAATAAAACTAGTTATTCAATTATATAAAATTCCTTCTATAATGGTATAAAAATATTATAATTATTTTATTACTTTTAAAGTTAAAAGAAATATAAAATAAGATAAAATAATCTAATTATTTTATTACTATTAAAGTTAAAAGAATTAACTAAGTAAACAAAAATATATAATTTAAAAACCAAATCTATATTAAGAGCAAACCAAAAAGAGTTGACTAAATAAACAAAAATATATAATTTAAAAACCAAATCCATATTAAGAACAAATGAAATCTCTTAGCTAGAATGAAAAACAATGTGTACTATGAATTCCAACAATTTAATATAAAATTCTTTTAAATATTAAAAAAAACAATAAAAAAATTGAAATGAAAAAGTAATAAATAACAATATGCGTTATGATTTATTACAATACATACATCTTAGATTGTAGAGATTTAAAAGTAAAAATACGTAAATACATTTTAGATTGTAGAAATAAAGTGGAACTTTGCAGTTTTGCTACAATGGTTTGACCCAAATTAATTTTATATGTTTTTGTTTTCTATGGAATCTAATAACATAATTTATATGAAATTTAAAAACAAAATTAAATGCATTTTTAATATTCCATTGTTAAAACACAGTTTTGCTACCATGGTTTGACCCAGAGTAAATTTATATGTTTCTGTTTTTTTTTTGGAATTTTATTACATAACTTATATGAGATTTAAAAAAAAAAATTAAATAACATTTCGTTGCAGTATGGAAGAAATTATAATTTTAATATCCCTCTGTACATCTTCATGCATGCATCTGGAAGCTTCTTCTATGAGACAAATGGCCTCCCAATCACAGTGCGATCTTATGACCTAAATCTGACGGCTAGGGTTGAAGGGAACGGTTTAGTAACTGCTTTTCGCACCCAGAGATAGCGGAATGCCTCATTCGGCCATCGACATCTGGGATCTGGTGGCTCTGCAACTCTCATGGTCATCCATACATTTAGTGGGCACATCTAGAGAGAATTGTCTTTCCCATTAACTGAGAGGAGTCAAAATAAAAACTTGGAAGGAAATGTTACAAAGTTAGACGGGCGGGGGGGCACTGTGGAGCAAGAATTGGACTAGAAATGAGAACAAGACTTCACACATGTAACCAACAGAAGAAAAAAAACAGGGTAAATCAAATAAGACTCTCATAACATTTAATCACCTACGTTATTCGATACTCAGGGTAGGGTTCGTATAGATTACCCAGTACCTGGGAGTTTGGCGACAATACTTGTTCGCTAGAAGAACCCTAGCAATAAAAAGGGAATCTGTTAGAAAACACATAATCCAATAAATGTAGAGGAAGAAATCAAACCCTGCAACCCATTTTACCTCAGCAGGACACAAATCATTGGAAAATGTATGGAAACTAGTCAAAACCCCTGCTTGCAAAACTCGAGCATAAGGTAGAAACAGTTAAGGTAGTTTCATAGCAAGTATATACCATGCCCATTAATTAACGGAGCGATAGTTCATGAGGGCAGATCATCCATCAAGTCAGAGAAACAATTATGAAATCATCTGATGGCTAAGAATGCTTTAATCGTCTAACAATAAATCTCACGATGGAGAATGGTGCAAGGTGGCATTTAGGGATGTCTTTTCAGAGGGAACGCCTTACGGCATAAAAATTCATGTGGAAATTTGATTAAAATTAACCAAAAAAAACCTTAAAAAAACTTTTATAAGTTAGATTACATCATTCCCTACGAATTTCAATCTGGTGATTATGGAACTGCTGAGAAGTTCATCACAACCATGAATAAATATTATCAGCCTTAGGAGAGTGGGAAAAAGGATTGAAGAGCACGAGAGCTTTTCATTCACAGCTGAAGTGGATGTGATGAAATAAATTCCATACAGTGCATAGTGTAGTGAGAAGAGACAGACGACCAAGATTTTTGGGTACTATTCCAGATTTTGTCGACGTTTTGTTGGGCAATGGATACTCTATGGAGTGCAGTGCTTGCCGTTTGAGTCAGGTAATCTGCAATGGATTTAACGAAATCTTGTTTTTATAGGGTGATATGTTTTGAGTAGTTTGCTTTTCTAATGGAGTGTATGTCAACGAGATGCAACCATGGCTTGAAATAAAGGGTGGATCTCAGACTACATGTAACTACAATTTTGGGGAAAATTTTAAAATTTGTTGTTTCAAGCACCGTAGAATCGAATCAACTAGAAATGCATTCAAACATGACAACAGAACAAGAATTTTTAGAACCTATGGAAACAAATGACCTAGGGCAAGTGAAAATTGCCTCATCTACCAAAGCTAGGAAGTGGGTTTGGGTCAATGCCAAATAGTACAAGTTTTATGAAACCATTATGAGATGGTTTCATAACAATGGGAGCATTTCAAAACGTAGACTAGCCCATCTAAAATGGGAGAAAACAAGGAAAAAATAGTCTCAAGGAGAAAGTACTCAGGTTTTTCGCAATAAGCACTCAAATAAGTCCCCTCTGCAAGCATGTGGCAATAATCCAATCAGTCATACAGGAATACACATTCCTTTTTATACAAATAAAGCTTGCAATTGATGTCTAACACAGTTTCAAATCAAGGACTTCCTATGAATTAACTATGATGAAGAATTACATTCAAACAACCAAGGCTAAGCATAAGCTATATTGTTATCAATATGCACAAAAACAAAACACATTTGTATTTATGCTAGCAACGACACCCTGTTTCGAAACATATGAAAGCAAAGGACCTTAAATTTGAAACAAAAGGCTCTGCATTCAACCAAATAATTTTCTTTATTCATAAGAAATAAAAAATGTTCTTTCTAAACAAAAAAAAGCCATGATCTCATTTCCAGAGGTAATACTTATGCAGCCAAAAATGACTTTCCATCTTTCGTTCTTTTCACCATCCCTCTTTTCATTACACAGATCAAAATATATAGATGAGAACGGTTGGTGAAACTGCTGACACGTCGAGGTCACCTTTGCTGGAGCGTTCTACTTCCTAGGGGAATGAATGGATGTCGATGGAATAGAGAATGATTATGTATCATTTCTTTGCACCTGTGTGGAGTGGCTATCATTCCCTATCATTTCCTGAAGGAAATTAAAGATGTTTCACTCATCATCCCACATATGGCATGCTTTGAGGTGTATCTGGAGGAAATGACATCCTGATGGATCAGCGTTGCCATGAGTGCTTCAATTTCGCCTCTCATCTCTTGATCCTCGCCTGTAGAGATATTTAATTCATACAGTGATTGAGTTCCGCAAGTGTAAATCTAATTTACATTGAAAATAATTGCTTAACACATATCGTTTCTGAAATCTAGACTTGAAATATTATAGGCGAGAACCTATACCATATCAGGTCCGCCATATGGGATTTTCCATTAAAAACTGTGACCACAACATTTTATTGAATACACAGGAAAACATGGAAAACCTCGTGGCCTAGCCGTACAACCAGACTTCAAATCTTATATACCCGAGCCTATAATTATCGGCGAGTTTTCCGTATTGCAAATCGCTTTATGTAGAAACAACGAACTCTACCAATTGTGATAAGCAATTGGGAAGGTGCACCCAAAATACAGATGAGCCACGTTTAATAGTCCCTTCAGATCTGCAACATAAGCTTTCCCTTTGAAAACCCTGGCCACAACGTATTATCGCAATATAAGGGAATACACGGGAAAACTCGCAGCCAACCATAGGGCCGGACTTGAAGGATTATGCACCTGAATTGATAATTATCGGTGGGTCTGCCATATCACAAATCACTTTATATATAATCCCCAGACCCTGTCGATTATTATATGCGATGTGGAAGTGGACCTGATAATGTATATATTTTACTTTATAGTCATGTCGGGTTTGCTATATCACATTAGCCTTATGTATAGGCTCCGACTTGCGGCGATTGCGATATGCGAAGGGCTCCAGACTGTAAATATATCTATTTTGGTTAATAAAGTCATCGGGTCTAAAAGACAGCTGCGCCTTATATGTATATAGCCTTGGAATCCCACGGATTGCGATATGCAATGGGGCTCCGGACCCGAAATATATGTAATGTGGCTAATAATGCCGTCGAGTCCAGTGCCTTATGGTGAACATCATGCCTTATTGTTGATTCCAATAGGATAAAAGGGGTGATTTGTGCATGTTTTGCGAAGTATTTCCACTGTAAAGAGTTATGATGGAGATAATGATGCGATAGAAGGTTTCATGGGTCGAAAAGGTCCCACTGAGGATATGAATGAAGGGATGTGAGAGGGTTATAGATGAATCATGTGGCAGGGATTTATTAAGGGGGCCTTGACCATTTAAAAGTTGAAGATTTGACTTGGAAAAAGGTTAAAATCCCTGGGATAAAATAGATCATTCGGAGGGGTGCAAGATCAACTTTTGGGGAACCCATTCAAAATTTCTACCAGGGAAAATTTTAATAGGGTGGTTGTTGTGGCCACAACAAATGGTGAACCATTGGGCGAACTAGTTATCTATGTTTCCAGATAAACCTTGGATTAATAGAACATTAGAGTGTTAAAATAAACTTGAAATGCAAACTGTACAGATGGACAAACATGGGTTCCACTCCAACATTAATTGCTTCAGGTGGGATAAAGACAAATAGCTTCTACTTACTGATAGGGTTTTGACAGGAATTCTCCAAAGGTAATATTATGGAATTTATTGACCTTCCTTTACCTGTTTCCTACTTTCAAAAATCCTTTCAGGGCCATCACTAGTCTGTCAATACCTGTTTAGGCGTGTACCTCAGCTCTTTATTTTTCATCAAACTTGATGTAACATAACTGCACTTCATATGAGAATTTTAGTGATATATTTTCATATGATTGAATGGGGCGCAGTCATGGATCATGCCATATTTTTGAACTGCTTAAGCAAGGTTGGGCTTGCTGTGTCAACTGGTACTCTGAGCCCAACAACAATCCTTACTCTAACCGGATTCCCAAACAACCTATCCTTCTAGATTGACACAAGGACTTGACATTTCATTTTCTTTTAAATAAGTCCTTCAAGTTTTAGGCACAAGGACTAGAGCACAATTGGATTTTCCACATGGTATATGACAGTGCGTTTAGCCCATGAAAGGAGATTTACTTGTAGATGATAGGTATTGGAGAATTCAGTGTGGTGGTTGGGACCAATGGAGAATAACTTAAAACCTTGTAGGCAAGCATAGGCTAGGTCTAAGTGTGATTTATTTAAAATGCAGCGTTCCTCCATGCCAGCCCAGCTGTAGTTACACATTTTTTGTTTTATAAATATGCCCCTACATGCTCTAGGTATCCGGGTTATCAACAGATCTTGCATAGTTCCCAACAGATGCTAGTGAGTGGCTTCAATTTGAATTCCACAATTGGTTTCCAAGCTCTCATAGGCTCATTCAAAGTTTGTTTGATTTGCAAGGTAATGATGGATTTAGGATTAGCAGACTCATCAACAGGTTAATGAAGGAGGTGAAAGTTGAAGGTGGTGAATGAGGGCAACTTGAAAAGGTAAAAACGAGATTGGAGGACCAAAATCAGTTGGCTAAAATGGACTACAATTCAAAACAACGGGAAAATAAACTTTATAGAAAAACAAGAAAGGAAAAGATGGAAATGTGACTTAACTAACAAAAAAAATAAAGTGAATTCTAACGTATTCAGGAGGTAACCACCATGTGGTGGTTATTGGAAGTATCTCTTCATATGTTGGCCATTAATAGGGATTTTTTTAGTTTCACCCTGTAAAGTTTTCAACTTGTAAGTTTCTTGACCAATTTTTTCCGCTACTTGGAATGGGCCTAGCCATAAGTGTTGGAATTTCATGTGTTTACCTTTTGGCTCATTCAAATTGTCCCATTTCAGGAATATCTCTCCTACTTGGTAATATTTATCTCCTACCAGATGGTGATCAAACTACATCTTCACAATCATTTGGTGATTTTTGAATTTATTTATAACTTTATCTCTCATTTCCTTCAACCTCACCAGTTGGTTGATCCTTTCTTGAAGCAAGGTTGAAGGGGTTCCTCTTGAAGTTTGGGAAAGCTGTAAAGAGGGAAGGGTAACATTTGGAGTCAAGATGGCTTCCTTTCCATAGACGAGGAAGTATGGTGAGTTTCCTAAGTCCACTTTTGGGGTGACCCTATTAGCCCAAAGGGGATTTGTTAGAGCATTGTGCTAGTTCGTCTGGTTGTCAGTGACAGATTTACGGATTATGCGTATGAGGTTCTTGTTTGAGGACTTTGCATCTCCATTTCCCTGGGGGTAATAGTTTGATGCATACGTTATGTGAATTGATTTATCAATAGCAAATCTAGTCAATTTCAGTGATGAAAAGTAAGAAGCATTATCAAATATGAGATGGTCATGAATGCCATACCTTTTGATAATGAATTTCTCAATAAATTATATTACCTCATCTTTGTTCACCTTCTGAAGCGAGATGGCTTCGGTCCATCTGGTGAAGTAGTCGGTCGTTGTGAGTATAAACTTATGTTGCTGTGAAGAGTTTGGAGTGATCTCGTCTATGACATCCTGGCCCCATTGTTGGAATGGGCGATAAATCATAATGGGCCTAAGGGGAATGGCTGGATTTCTTTCTCGTCCTATGGCCGTTTGACATACCTTGCATTTCTGAGCGTAGGCATGCGAGTCTCTAAACACTATGGGCCAATAATATTCGGCTCTTAATATTTTGTGAGCAGTTGTCTCTCCACCATAGTGACCACCTTTTGGGCCATCATGCATTTCTTTCAGGACATGGTAGGCATCATCCTTTTCCAAACACCTCAGCTAGATTCCATCATAATTTTTTCTATATAATGTGTTATTGGTCAAATGATAATGTTTAGATTTCAATCTGAGAGCTCTCCATTGTGATGCATCCATGTGCTCAGGACATGACCCCCGTTTAAGATAAAATCGGATGTCGTAATACCATGACTCAGGATCTGAAAGGGATTCTGACATTTTGAACTCACACATCAGCGCTTCATCAATCCATAGGGGCACCTCCTTGAATTCCATTTGTGCATTTTGTAAGTTCTGTGCTTCTGGTTCTTCGGACACCCCTACTTTCTCCACCAAGTCTTCTACCATGATCTCACATAGTCCCTACCCTCGAACTATTTTCGTCGGCTTAATCTCAAGATCGTATTCTTGAAGTGTGGTTATTCAATTTCCTCTCCATTCACCCATTTCTTTCTACATGAAGAGGGCTCTTACAGCAGGATGGGGAACGATTACTTTAGTCCTATCCTTTAATAAATAAAGGTGGAAATGTTTTATGGCCTTAAAAACCGTAAAGCCTTGTTTCTCCACATCTGGGTAGTTCAGTTATGCTCCTTAGAGATTAGAGCTCATATAGGAAATGGGGACTTCATTGCACTCGTCATTTTTTTGGGTGAGGATTGCGACATATGAAACATCATAAGTGAAAGTATACAAAAGGAATTCCTTGGCAAAATTGGGACTAACCAATGCAGGGGCTTCTGCGATGGTCTCTTTAATTCACTGAAACACTTTCTTGGCTTCATTGCTCCACTTATACACCACATATTTCTTCATCATTAGCTGCATGGGGTGTACTATCTCCGCGAAACCTGAGACAAATTTCCTAACAAAATTGATCTTCCCAAAGAAAGATTGCATTGCCCCTTTATTGGTAGGGGGTTGTATTCTCATGAGGGTCTCTATTCTTTCAGGATCAATAACAATCCCTTCTTTAGAGAGGATTTGACCTAGTAGTTTCCCTTCTGTGTCTACGAAGATGCTCTTCTGGGATTCAACGATATTCCATACCTTTGGCATCTTTCAAAAATTTGTTTCTGGTGATAAATATGATCCCTTTTGTGATATGAATACACAGTAATGTCATCCATGTACACTACTATTGATATGTTGATCAATCCTTAGAAAGCTATGTCCATGGCTCTCTGGAATGTGGCGCCCGGATTAATAAGTCCAAAAGGCATTTTACGATATGCGTAAGTGCCTCATTTAGTGTTGAAGGTTGCTTTCAGTTGATCCCCATTAGATACCAACACTTGATCTTATCCTAAAAACCCATCTAATAGGGATAACATTTCAGACCTAGAAACACACTGAAGGATGTGTTCCATAGAAGGGACAAGATAGTTATCCTTTTTTGATACTTTGTTCAGGTTTCTCAAATTTATACACAGCCTGATGTCTCCATTTTTCTTTCTCAGTGGCACGAGATTGACTACCCAAAGACTGTGTCTGAACGGAGAAATGATCTTAGTATCCAACATTTTGTTTAATTCTTTCTTCACCAACGGTTCTAGGCTTAGATGCATCTTGCAAAGCTTTTGTTGGTAGGGCTTAGCTTCCTTTACTAAAGGAATTACATGCTGCATAACGCTAGTATCAAATGTTTTTAGGTCTCCATATGCCTACGCAAAGATGTCCTTATATTCTTTAAGTAGCTTGACAAATGAAACCTTTTCTTGTGGAGAGCAGCCCAAGCCCAAATTAATAGTTTTTGGGTCTTCTTTGGTTCCAAGGTTAATCGATTCGTACTTCATGGATGAGCTATGCATTTTGCAATTAGTTGGCTTTTTGAATTTATCATACAAGTCATACAAGTGCTCCATCTTAACAATTGACTTGGGAATTGTATTGAACTGATCTTTTTCCTCACCCTCCCTCTCATTCATAAGCCTGTCATGTTCTTTTTCACCGATGGCTGCATTCTTGAATTTCTTCTCGCAGTGCAAGAACTCCAGGATTTTCTCATCATCTTCGAACACCTACCAATTTGAGATGTTATCAGGAACAGATGGTCTGAAAATAAATTCAACATAACATTTATTCTTCTTTAATCTAAAATCAGGCAAAAGTTTTGTAGCCATACTGGCCATTAGATCGACATCTTGGTCTTGTCCTCGAGGCATGTATGTGATACTAAAGGAATCAAAACTTTCAATTAAGTTCCATATCTCATGTTGGTATCTTACCAAGTGTGGCGAATTGTAATGTATCCTCTTCCTTACCTGGTCCACAATTATCTGTGAGTCACCAAAAACTTTAATATTTTTTACCTTCATATCAATGGCCCTTTTCAGGCCCTGCAACAAGCCTTCGTATTCTGTCATTTTGTTTGTGCATGTGAACTCCAACCGGCTGGCCATTAGATGTTGGTTCCCTTGTGGATCAATGAGAGCGCTCCCAACACCTACACCTTCAAGGCAATTAGAGCCATCAAAATAGAGTGTCCAAAATATAGAGTCTAATGTACATCAATTGAATTTCTTCCTACGAAACTAGTTCTATCATCTACTATATTATAGGGTGGTTCATCTGTTGGACTACACAGGAGAGCTTCCATGTGTTTATTTGAGTTTCTTCAACAGTTTCTGCATGGAATTCTCCAAAATAGGTGTCTGTGGCACAAACATTGCAACTATAATTCCCAAGGAGAGAGTTGGTAAACATTACAGGTTCATTAGGGCTATTTAATTCCATCACCACATACTTCATGTATCTTTCACGATTAACTCTCAGCATATCACCCTTCCCCTTCTGAGGCAGCAAGAGATGGGGCCAATCAGTTAAGAAATATCCATTCTGTTTTGTTGACCAATCCCTACTAAGAATCATTCCACAAGCCTCTGGTATATTGACTACCACTATATCAATGACTTGTGTGTATTGTGGTTTAGGAGCCATCCGAATTAGCACATCTTTTAATTCCCCTATTACTTTTACATTTTTCTTGTCCAATTGCATAATTCAAGTCCCAGTATTCTCGGGTATAGCATGTAGTCTTTTAGCAACAGCGTAAGGCATCATAGTGGACGAGGCACCGTAATCTACTAAGAAATTGTGTACGTTGATGTTGAGGATTTCAAATGTGATAAGGAAAGGTGGAGTCATGGATTTTGATTTCCTCCCTATCATGGCTGCATTGACGTCTTGGGGGTTTCAATTCATTTTAGATAGAGTGGCTTCCATAGCTGATGGTATTTGGGTTGTACTGGGGGTACTAACAGGTCTGGACATCGACTTCTTGGTTTGGCTACTTGGGATGCTGGGATTTTTGCAATTCCACTCATTCATAGCTTTCAAGAGCAAATCTCTTTGTTGTGTTAATTTTAGCAAATAAAAATACGTGATATTAGCTCGAGATTCTTAAGATCATCCACAATATTGTAATCAATGTTATAAATAGGATAGGGTAGTGTAAACATACCAGTTTTTCCATTCTTAGGGGGTACTTTACCATTGTGAGTCGCCTTCATTGCATTTGGAGATGCATTTTCTTTCCGAGGATAGCTCACGACTGGAGTACTCTTGGAATCACCACTAGGTTTATTCTTCTCAATGGGAACCTTGGGAGCAGATACCTTCAAAGGCCAAACATCTTTCTTTGTTTGATCTACAGGCTTCATCACACCCGCAAGTGGCCCCTTGCTTCGTGTGTGGATTTCGTTAGTGTGGATTATGCCATACTGTCTGCTTAGTCATCATCGTTCTCATTTGTATAGAAATCCCACAGTACGTTGATTTGAGATTCTTCATCCAAGGTCCCTTCTACTTGGTACTCTTCCTCATTTTCTTGTTTTGGCTCCAGCTCCACTATGGGTTCTTCTTGGTTAAGGAGCGATCCGATAAGAGCCAGCTCTTTTGTATTTAAATTCCCTTCATTGGGTGGAGTGAGTAGTGCAAGTGGACCATGACCACCTTCTGTCTTCTTACAATAGAAAGGTTTGAAGGACTTTCTGTTGTTATACTCTCCTCCACTCCCACTTGTACTCTCTCCAGAATTCCTTTTCATATCGATGACTGTATTTTTCAACTTCTTAATGATCCGATGCAAAACTTATACATCTGTGGTATCCTTTTCTTTGATTTCAGCCCTTTTTTTATCACTCCCATTATTCTTCTTGGATGTTTGAGAGGCTTTCTTTTCTCTGGTTGTATGATGGCATGTTGTGAGACTGATCATTTCATTCTTGACTTTTACTGCTTCATCGATAGCACCTTGTAAGGTTTGTGCATTACTCCTTTTGACCCACATCACGATAGGGACAGGGAGAGCAATGATGTAGAATTCCATGAGCACCTCCTCAGTAGGTCTAGTGTCAGCCGGGATTCTGTTGAACAAAGTGTTGAACTGGATGTTAAAATATTTAACCTTTTCTTTAGTTTCCATTTTCAAACAAGATAGTTCTAAAACTAAGGCCATAGGTGTTTTTTCATTGCCATACTTGTCTAAAAAGGCCTGTTGAAAGGCAGCCCACAAGGTGATCGATCCGGTTATCAAGCTAAAGTACCATGTGGAAGTTGCACCAATCAGGGTAAAAGGGAATAGGTGACATACTATATCTTCATTGGCTACCCCCAACATGCGCACGGCTAGGAATAAAGAGTGAATATGGTTATCAGCGGTGTCTCCCTTCTCAGGGTCGAATTTAGGTAGTACTCTTTATGCATTCTTGGGTAAGGGATGCTGTTGCCCAGGTACCCCTATGACATCTTGAGTGAGCTAGGGAGGGAGTGCTCTCGGAGGAGGTGGAAGTTGGTTCCCACCTAGTTGAAGCTGATTCCCACTTCGAAGAGGAACGTTAGCCATATTATGGATAAGGAGGTTCTGGTTGAAGGTGTCTTCGAGGTGTTCTTTATTAGGATTTCCCAAATCAGGCTAGGGATTACCTTCAGATAGTGGATCCTCAGGAATTTATTCCCAAGAAGTGTCGATACTTTGCAAGGATTATAGCACAATATCTTCAAGAGACGAGGCTATAGAGGTATCTTCATTTATGGAACAGATCCTTGGATTTCTTTTAGTTGTCGGAGGTAAAGAGTGAAAGATGGGGAGTTGAGATAGGGAACGGGCATAAGCCCAGGTAAGTACTTTGACTGGTTGTTCCTGAGTGACTAGATACTCTCACAGCATCTCTTCTTCGAAATGAGGCTTTTCCAAATGGGAGGAGGTATCTTTTCGACCTTTATGATCCATGCATTAATCTTTTCGAATCCATGACATTTATAGATGAAATCATAAAAGCTTGTGGATGGCGGTTCAAGCCCTCCTTCTAGCGCCAATTTGCTGACATGGCGAATTTTCGTTACACCAACAAGGGGAACTAACCCAATCACAGATCCCAATTAGATCTTCTTTCATTTGGAGTGGCTAGTTCCAATGGGTTTTAAAGGACCCCGTGAACTGTTATAGGTGTTGAGAGATTTCTTCTTGGAGGAGGACTTCAATTGAATCAACAAAAGAAACAGCTAACCTATATGCATTAAATCCTATCTAAACTGTCGTTAACTACTCTAATCTTGTCCTAACTATCCTAATGTATCGTGCAGGAGCATAACAAAAGGGAGGATAAACATCATAGGTAAATTCCAAGTCCAAACGAATCAATTAATGGTTCACATAAGAACAAGGCTGTATCAAATCTAAATTGCAATCCAATCACTCATACATGAATACACATTCCTTTTTATACAAATAAAGCTTGCAACTGATGTCTAACACAGTTTTAAATTAGGGACTGCCTATGAATTAACTATGATGAAGAATTACATTCAAACAACCAAGGCTAATAATAAGCTGTATTGTTATCAATATGCACAAAAAGAAAACACATTTGTATTTATGCCAACAATGACACCTTGTTTCAAAACATATAAAAGCAAAGGACCTTAAATCTAAAACAAAAGGCTCCTCATTCAACCAAACAGTTTTCTTTATTCATAATAAATCAAAGTTGTTCTTTCTAAACAAAAAAAGGCCCTGATCTCATTTCTGGAGGTAATACTTATGCGGTCGGGAATGAATTTCTGTCTTCCCTTCATTTCACCTCCCCTCTTTTCATTACACAAATCAAAATATACAGATGAGAATGGTCGGTGAAACTGCTGACACATCGAGGTCACCTTTGCTGGAGTGTTCTACTTCCTTGGGGAATGAATGGATGCCGATGGAACAGAGAATGACTGCATATCATTTCTTTGCACATGTGTGGAGTGGCTATCATTCCCAATCATTTCTTGAAGGAAACTGAAGATGCTACGCTCAACATCCTACATCTAGCATGCTTTGAGGTGTATCTAGAGGAAATGACATCTTGATGGATTAACGTTGCCATCAGTGCTTCAATTTCGCCTCTCATCTCTTGATCCTCACCGGTAGAGAAATTTAATCATTAGCTATGGATATAAAAAAAATATAACAGAAATGCTTAAAAACACAAAGCTTGCCTTCATTGAACGTCTATATCATCAATAGGAACAAATGTGAAAGGATCGACCCTTGGTTTTTTAATTCATGCACTGATTGAGTCCTGCAAGCATAAATCCAAATTACATTGAAAATCATTGCATAACACATACCAAATCTGAAATCCAAACTTGAAATATTATAGGTGGGAACCTATACCCTATTGGGTCCGCCATATGGGATTTTCAATTAAAAACCACGACCACAATGTTTTATCGAATACACAGGAAAGCATGGAAAATCCCGCAGCTGGGCCATACAGTTGGACTTCAAATCTTATATACCCGAGCCTATAATTATTGGCATGTCCACTGTATCGTAAATCGCTTTATGTATAAACAATGAACTCTGTCAATTGTGATAAGCGATTGGGGAGGCAGACTCAAAATACATATGAGCCGCATTTAATAGTCCCTTCGGATCCACAACATAAGCTTTCCATTTGAAAACCCTAGCTGCAATGTATTATAGCAATACACGAGAAAACGCGTGGCTGACCATAGGGCCAGACTTGAAAGATTATGCACCCGAATTGATAGTTATCGGTGAGTCTGCCATATCACAAATTGCTTTATATATAATCCCCAAACCCTACCGATTACAATATGCGATGGGGAAGAACACCCAATAACGTATATATTTTACTTTATAGTCCTGTCGGGTCTGCTATATCGCATTGACCTTATGTATAGGCTTTGAATTCCGCCGACTGTGATATACAAAGGGCTCCAGACTCGAAAAATATGTATTCTGGTTAATAAAGTCGTCAGGTCCGGAAGACAGGTGCATCTTATATGTATATAGCCTTGGAATCCCGCTGATTGTGATATGCGATGGGGCTCCAGACCCGAAATATATGTAATGTGGTAAATAATGTCATCGGATCTGGTGCCTTATGGTGAAAAACATGCCTTAGTGTTGATTCCGATAGGAGAAAAGGGGTGATTTGTGCATGTTTTGCGATGTATTTCCACTGTAAAGAGTTATATTGAAGACAATGATGTGATAGAAGGTTTCATGGGTCGAAAAAGTCCTGATGAGGATATGAATGAATGGCTTAGAGAGAGTTATAGATGAATCACGTGGCATGGATTTATTAAGGGGGTCCTGACCATTTAAAAGTTGAAGACTTCACTTGGCAAAGAGTTAAAATCCTTGGGATAAAATAGATCATTCAGAGGGGTGCAAGATCAACTTTTGGGGGACCCATTCAAAATTGCTATCAGGGAAAATTTTAATAGGGTGGTTGTTGTGGCCACAACAGGACCTCCTTCCAAAACAAAGTAGCAAGATGGTAATAAATAAGAGGCAACAAACTCTTCAAAGGGAAATCAGGAAGCAAGGTCAGTATGGGAAAGTAGGGACAAAGACTCAACTGCGAGTCTTACATGTCAAAATAAATAGAAATCAAGTCATACCCAAGTTTCCTTAAGATTAGTTTGTTATAAATGCAAAGGTTACCCATGGAGACGAGGACCTGGGTTATGGCCTATTGCGTAATATAAAGACATAATTTTCCTCATAGAAACACATGAGCATGAAGGATGCAAGACACCTTTGTTCGAAGGATACTCGATGATGGCAGTGTGGAACAAAGCAGCAGGGAATGGCAAAGGACACATGGGTATCATGGTATTAGTGAGGGAAAAAGAAGGTTGTCTCATTCAATTAGAAAAAGAAGACTCAAATAAATGACTCATTTGGTTTAAAATATCAAAAAATGGAAATCACATCATAATTGCAACATGTTATTTTGCGCCGCAAGTTTCAAAAATCTACAAAAGTATAAGGCTTGACCACAAAGATCCCTTTGCAGCCTTAAAATCAGATATTGCGACACATTCTCAGCTAGGTGAATTCCTTATAGTGAGTGATTTCAATGCTAGGACTGCAAGTGAGCAAGCTAGAATTCTTTGTTGTAAATAAGACTTCGACCCTATTTGGATTACAAAAGAGAGTAATCATCGGCGAGAAAGAATTTCAGAGGAAGAAGGTTGCAATTTCTTTGGTGAAAAAATTATTACTCTATGTGGGGCCTTTGATTTAGCCATTTGTAATGGCTTTACTAGATGAGCAAAGTATGGTAATCTCACTTGAAATAGTTACAATTGAGAAAGTGTAGTAGAATATGTAATTTTCTTGCATAGTTTGTGTGAGAAAATGGAGGAAGTTTTGATTGGAGATTAGCTTTGGGACTTAAAATCAGATCACAAGCCAATTTATTTAAGTTTCCCTTGGACTAGGAAAAATAAATTAGAGTAAAAAAACTTAGTGTGTTCAACAAAATCTCCCAAAGGGCATAATTCTTTTGACTCCAGAAAATTGTAATACCTTCAAAATGATGCTAGATAGGCTCTTCCAGAAGGAGAAAATCTCTATCCACGGCCTTCATAGCCATGAATTAACATGTTTAATTCAAAGTGCACTTGTAGAGTGCAAAAGGGAAAAAATTAAGAAGCTTGAAACAAATTGCCTTTTGGTTAATGCTTTCTTTGACGAGGAATGAAAAAAGGCAAGGAGAATGTGGAAAGAGTCAAACAAGGACAACATAAAGCTCAAAGCTTACAAGTAGATATTAAGAAAGAAAAAGGTTGATTTCATGGTTTCAAGGAGGGAAGAACTAATCTTCCTTTGGAAAAATAATCCAAAATTATTTTGGAGGGAGCTCCAAGCGATAAAGATGCAAACTAAAAATAGTATTGCAGCTTCTAAATGGTTTGACTATGCAAGACAACTCTATGAGCATGATCCCAAGATTGACCCACCCTTCCCCCTTAGTCTACACTAATACTTAACTCTTCATGGTGCAACAGGTAGAGATGGGTATCAAGAAGTTGGGTGTTGGAAAAGAAAAAGACTTAGTTGAACTCCACGTAGAGTATTTAAAGTGAGGCTGAAAGATTCTTGCACCTCACATTACAAAAAATTTCAACAACATCATACAATAGGGTTTCCCCATAGATTAGACAACTAGTCTAGAAATACCTATTTTCAAGAGTGGTGATGTCAATAATCCCGCCAATTATAGGACCATAATTATAAACCCTTTGTTTGCAAAGTTATTTGGAAGCACGCTAGAAAATAAAATTAGCAAGTGGGCAGAAGAAGGAGATAAGCATGCTAAAGGGAAAGTAGGTTTTAGACCTAAACATTGTATAGTTGATCATTGTATAACTTTAGGGCACATCATTGAAAATGTTTGGGACAAAAAGGAAGAAATATTTTGCTACTTTGTTGATTTCATAAAAGTGTTTGACACAATTCCTAGAGATAAGCTTTGGCATGGAATGGAGGAACTTTGGGTTCCTAAACATTTGAGAGCAGTTGTGCATAGGATGTATGAAAAGGTGAAAGTCAAAATTAGAACTTCAACAAGCATTTCTGAAAGTTTTAGACGTGATATTGAGGTCAGGCAAGGTTGCCCGCTGTCTCCTACCCTTTTGGTTTATATATTGACAAGCTTGAGGAGTGGTTAAATTCACAAGGGGGTGATGGTATCTATTTGGGAAAGTTTGTTATAAGGTTTCTTATGTTTGCAATAGCACTCACTATCCCTTGAGCATTTTTGCAGAAGGGTGGGAATGCAAGTCAATATTAGCAAAACGAAAGTAGTGGTTTTCTCTAAAAAAATAAAACATAATTGACATAAGCTCTACTTTGAAGGAAACATTTTTGAAGAAGTTGCGGATTACAAATACCTTGGAATTGACTTCAACAAAAATCTAAGTTGGGATGGTTGTAGAAAGAAAATAACTTTGGGCTCTTGGAAAGTATTTTATGCTTTTCAAAATAGGTGTAGAGAGGCAGAGTTATGGGACTGGAAAAACACTCAAACTCTTTTTGGGGTTCTAGTGATTCCACTTATTCTCTGTTGTTGTGAACTATGGGCCCGCAGTACATCAGACATGTAGTGGAAACAAATTGAGAAAATTCATAAGCGTTTGATTACAAACAAATTCAAAATTAAAGTGCAGTTATTTATGTTATCTTGTTAAGTGAAATAGGGGTTGCTCCTATTGAAGCAATTTCTATGGTGTGAGTCATAAGGTATTTAAAAAAAATGAGCAAATGGAAGAGGGCAGATGGCCTAAGTTTGTCTTTAATGACATATTGTGCAAAACAAAACGACTTGGATGCAAAAAAATAACAAATGGTTTAGTAATTGGGGTATTTTCTTGGACGTGTATCCCATAAACAGTTAAGAGATAAAATATTTTGCTATGGATAAGTTTTACAAGTGTACTTGGGATAACGAGCTAGGGAGAAAGAAAAATTAGTATATTGAAGTGTTTAATCCCACTCATAATCATCAACAAAAAGTGTACATAGTGGCCAATATTTCCTGGCAAGCCAAAATTCTTATTGCTTAGTTAGGGACTAATTCTCATCAACTCCGTTATGAAAAAGGGCACTGGAAAAGGCCAAAAGAAGTGTGGGAGGAAAGAGTATGTATTTTTTGTTCTTCTGGAAAAGTGGAAACATAAAAGAATTTCATTTTAGAATGTGAGGCCTTCAAAGACAACAGGAAAAGTTATGCAAATATTTTGGAAGCTAGCTCTTGGGATAATCTATTTAGCAAAGGGTTTGTAGAGAAGATGGGAGCATTTATTGTGAGGTTTCACAGAAAAAGTTATGAAAATATTCTGGCAGCTAGCTCTTGGGATAATCTATTTAACGAGGGGTTTGTAGAGAATCTCGGAGCATTTATTTTGAGGATTCATAGGAAAAGAGTTCAATACATAAACCAGATGAAGAAGCAATTTGTCTAATAGGCTATTTTTAGCCTCGTGGACGTTAATATATATATATATATATATATATATATATATATATATATATATATATATATATATATATATATATATATCTATATATATATATATATATATATATATATTTTTTTTTTTTTTTTTTTTTCTATATTCCTTATAATAAATTAATACAAAAAAATGACTAAATAAATAAATAAATAATTTGGAATTATAGTTTTAAAATATGTATTTTTATTTATCATATTTATATTTAAATAATGGTTAAATTTATTTTATATAATAATAAATTTATATAAATTATATTTTTTTATGGTGATAATTGATAATGATAATGAAGATAATAATAATTTATTATTAAATCAACCTAAATCCATCTTAACTTTGGATCTACCAACCATGGAGAGGGATAAAGTTTCTTTTCACTCTAAAATAGGTTTTCATCTCAAGAGATTTGATTCCTATTGGCTCTATCATGGTAATAACAATTTATTATTAAATCAACATAAAACTATTTTAACTTTGGATCTACCGACCATGGAGAGGGATAAAATTTATTTTCACTCTAAAACAGGTTTGCATCTCAAGATTTGATCCCTCTTGGTTCTTAATAGATCGAAGTTCTAGCCAAATTTAGGCTTCGGTGATCCATAACAATGATTAAAGAAAATTTTCAGTGATAATCACATTAGAACTAATTTGTCGACGCATTTTGAACCAACCAGTGTGGTTCATCATTAAGGCATGATTAACCACACTCGTTGGCTCGAAACGCAATGAACCACACTGGTTGGTTTGAAATG
Source organism: Pinus tabuliformis (assembly GCA_031772625.1). Taxonomy (NCBI): domain Eukaryota; kingdom Viridiplantae; phylum Streptophyta; class Pinopsida; order Pinales; family Pinaceae; genus Pinus; species Pinus tabuliformis. The sequence continues at coordinate 1,432,501,268 of CM062818.1, read as the reverse complement.
TGTTGACAAATTTGTTTTGATGTGATTATCATCGGAAAAATTATTAGATCTGAATTTGGTTTGATTATTAATTATGGTTAATTTAAAATAATTTGGAATTATAATTAGCCCCAAGAGTTAGCACTAATAGGAGGTCATGTGGTCAATTCTCATCAACACCCTCAGGGTTAGGCTTTGCTAATAAGTCAGCAATATGTGATCCCTTCGGGTGGATCTACCAAGATATTTCCTTTGAGGAAAAAAAGAAGAAATAATAATAATAATAATAATAATATGTATATAATTTTAACAAATTTTTAATGTATTTTCATTTATCATATTTATATTTAAATAATGATTAAATTTATTATATATAATAATAAATTAATATAAAATTTATATTAATTATATTTTTTATGGTGATGATTGATAATGACAATGAGGATAATAATAATTTATTATTAAATCAACATAAATCCATCTTAACTTTAGATCTACCAAGCACCTAGAGGGATCAAATCTCTTTTCACTCTAAAATAAGTTTGCATATCAAGAGATTTGATCCCTCTTAACCCTTATATATCTTGAATTAATATGGATCTATGCTGGTTTAATTATTAATTATGATTAATTATAAGTATTAATATTTTATATAGTTTGACCAAGTCAAAATGTTAAACATGACATTAGATTAAAACATTTCTACCATACTAGGTTGGAGAGTGCCTCTCAACCAAATAAATAAATAAATATGTTTCATTTATAATTTGAATAAGGTTTTTTTTATTTAATTCTTTTTTTTTACAATATTTATATTAAATAATTTTTCTCCTTATCGCTAGAGGAAAATTTTTTAAGTTGGTTTGATCCTTCAATCTAGATAAATGTCCTGGTCCTAATGGATTCATGGGACACTTTGATCATAAATTTTGGAAAAAAATTAAATGAGTGGATCATAATAGTGGACTTCATCAAAAAATCTAGCCAAATTGGGGCCACTCTCAATTCATAAATTTTGGAAAACAACTAAATCAGTGGATCATAATAGTGGACTTCATCCAAAAATCTAGCCAAATGGGGGCCACTCTCAATTTTTATTTCTTGCTTTGGTTCCTAAAGATGTAAGGTCCTCATCTTTCTCTCGTTCAAACCTATTTCTCTTTGTAATTTCTCATATAATATTATTACAAATATTATTGCCTCTTCTTCCTAATCTAACCTAAAATCCAAAAGGGTTCATTAGTAAGAGACATTTAATGCAAGTATTTGTTTTAGTACAAGAATTCATACACTCCAACAAGTCCAAAGGAGACAAATTGTTGGTCACAAACTTAAATATGCCCAATGACTTTACTCCTATGCGTCATTCTTCTCTCTTGCTATTTTAAGAAAAATGGGGTTCTCTTTTGTTTTTATATCTTAGATCTTATTTTAGGGCCCTGAATTGCCCCTCTTGTTAATGGATTTATGATTTGTTTGTTTAAAGATTCCATGGGCTTCAGGAAGGGGTGCCCCCTCTCCCCCATTCTTTACATTCTCATTGAGTTTTGAGTAGGAAGCTATAATTTTAACAAAGATGTCACTCCCTCCTTGGAATCCAATTCTCAAAAGGTATAAAGAGCATATATCACACCTAGTTCATTAATGACACGATCCTTCTTAGTGGTGCCTCTTGCATTATAACGTGGTGTTTTAAATCTATTTTGGATGATTTATGATTTAGGTCTTGAGAGAATTAATAAATGAGGGTAAAAGGCATATGTATTCTTGGAATATCAACAAACTATTGCATGGAAGGATCTTATGCATTTTTGGGATATAAAGAAGGGATGAGTGAACCAATTTCAGATATTTGGTCCTTCTCATATGTCTCAAAGTATTCACTCATCCTTCTTCGGGTCGTGTTATTAACAAGCTTAAATCATAATTTGAGCAATGGGGGCTCATTGGCTAAATCTAGATGGTAGGTTAGTTCTAGTTAAATATGTCCTTTCAGTCCTTCCCATATTCTAGTTCTCGATTATGTTGGCCCTTATCTCATTCAAAAAGCATATGGCTCAAGAACTTAGTTGATTTCTCCTGTAAGGAGGAAAGAAAAGCTATAAAATGTGTTGTCTGGTGAATTAGAAGGTGGTTAGGCTTCCATAATCCATTGGGTGGAGAGTTAGGAATAAGAGACCCCCTTCTAGTGAATATAGCCCTTGGGGAAAACCTAGTTTGGTGGCTAATCAAAGGGGATAATGATTGGTGGAAATAGGTGCTTCTTAAGAAATATCTTATTGTGGAAAGATAATTTTGTATTCATCATATATTTCACAATAGAGGCGGCTCCCGTATATGGCATTTGATGTTGGATTCTATTCCTTTAATTAGGTTTGAGCTGACCTAGATTCTAGGAAATGGGAAATTAATAATTTTTTGGACCGAGGGAATTATTGGAAATCCTCCTCTCAGCTCAAATCCCTTATTTCATCCCGGACATAGTTGGTTGATTTCCTAGCATAAAATCTCTATGTGGGATATTTCCTCATGGTCATTTGACACACATTAATTGAATTGGGCCCAAGGTAACGTTTTAGGTAACCTTGTTAGTATTTTCATATCTCTCCATTCTTCTCTTATTGGATGTGCCCCTTCCTCCTTATTAGATTGAGACTCTCAAGGTTGGGCAGGTGATTTGTATTATATTAAAAGATGTATCAATCTTTTTTCTTCTATGATATTATTCCTCCCACTTTTTAGCTTTAGGCCTTTTATTTGGATCTTGAATTGGCTCCCAAAAATCAATATTTTTCATTCGACATTAGCTCATAGGAAGATCCTAACAACTGAGAATTTATTGAAAAGGGGAATTGTTGGACCTTCCTGGTGCACCTTGTGTATGCACATTGCTAAAAATATAGATTGTCTCTTCTTGGAATGCCCTTTCATGCTTGAAGTATGGGGAGTGATATTATCTCAATTAAAATCAAGGGTAATATGGCCTGCTTTGCTGTAAGACATTTTGGGAAAATGGGGAAAATGCCGAAAATGTTTTTTTGGGAAAAAAATGAACAACTTTACTATTAATTATGTGCTCGGTCACAACAAGATACCCAGGAGATTTACATCATGTTCAGTCTGAATGAAAGTTATAAAAGGAGAGAGAGAGATTATTCCAAAAGGTATAATTGGATTTTGTTTCATTCCTTCTTACTACCAAGGGTAAAATATCTATTGTTGTAAATTTTACAAAATTAACCAACTGTTGGAATTCTCATAGCTTACTAGAGGGGGGCAGATGACATTTGGCCAACTAGGGTGTTGGTTTCTAAACTTCTTGAGTCTTCATCATTATGTTGAGTATGCAATTCTGCTATCTAGAGGTGTATCTCATCCATTTATTCTTTCCTATGTTGAATTTTAGCTTGTTGGATTTGTACCATTTTATAAAAGTAAAGAATTTTTTGCTTAAGCTCCAAGACCTATGCATATCAGTTGATCCAGGTGGTTATTGGTGGCCACCCACCTATTCCACTTGGACCATCACCTTTTTTCTTTTAGTTTTTTTATTTTGGTTAATTGTAGCACAGTTTACTATTTTTGGCAGTTTTTTGGGTCCCGAACTTCCGGAGCCATTTTGAGGCCCTAAACAATGTCTTTTTGGCAAAATTCATCCAATCATTTTTAAGGAGATTGCTTCGGTAGTTATAGTCCTTAAAGAGATCTTTCCAGCGAGGTATCTGTTGTGGCCAACAACAACCCCCCTTCTTATGTGGTGTTATTACTAATACTAAATAAGTGGGGACCCTTAGTCAAAAATTTAAAAAATCAATTAGTGCTTGTATTTCCTTTTTAATAAAACTTACCATCATAAAATTAAGAAAATACCTTGGAAAAATCTAAAAAAGCTTAATTTTTATGATAAAGTAGAATTATTCCTTAGGAAATATCGCATCGCAAAAGGATAATAGGATACCTCCTTGCAAGCTGAATTCTAAGACTGCGAGATCGCGATACAAGACTACAAACATATATCTCATCACATGCATCAAAGACCGCTTACGTTGAAAAAATTTAAACTGCCGATATGCGATGGCGCATATCGGAAATCGCATCTCACAGAAAACAGATTAACGAAAATTCTCATATGTCACGTTCCTGTGATATTGTGATAGAGCAATAGAGCGGCAAAGTGATAATGCGATAATGTGATATAGCGAGCTAGTAACCTTGCAATGTTGCGATTTTGCGATATTGTGATCTGCGATATTGCGAAGCAAATCGCAAAATCGCTTCATCACATATCTTTCAGGCTTATTGTTCAAAAAGAAGTATTTTCCATAAACCAACACCTGGTTATGTGCTTTAATTCTAATTAATGAGTTAGTTGCCAGTCATTAATGGAATATGGTTTCGTGCTTATCGAAAAGTCATTTCATGTAAGGTTGTATATTTTATACGTCTACAGCATTTAAGACTTTCCCGTCACCTTTTCCATATCATTATTCTCACTTCACTTGTAAATTGCAAGAACGAAGAGCAGAGAAATATACGAAGCAATACGCAGGATATCATGGGAAAGAAAGGGAAAGCCCTGAGCTCTGAAGAGAAGGAAATGGCGCCCTTGTATACAAACACCGCCTGTAACAAGGACACTGGTATTGCTACTGGGGAAGGCATGTATAATCTACTTGAGGAAGAGAATCCGAGAGTAATGGAGGTTGAGGCTATTGAAGGCTCACATAGTTCTTCCGAGGCATCCATTACAAAGTTGGCTTGTTCATTCTTACACCGAATAGCGGTAAGGCCCAAAATTCTCCCATACATAGACCTGGTTAATTGGATACTCGACAACACAGATATCAGAGATAGACAGTTTAAGACTCAGGGTCAAGAGATTACAAATTCGTTATTTTCACAAAAAATTGAACTTTATATCCGCTAAAAGAAAACGCGCAAAGGGTGAAAAATGCACCAAGGAAGCCCGAATCAAGAAACGGAGGAAGTTTCCGATGCATGATTAATCACACATCGCTGGGAAAAACTTCTTGAAAAGGAAAGCTTCTGAGTGCTCAGTCACCTATAAGCCAAGAAATTTGTAAAAAAGAATGCTAGAGGTAAAGAAGTAAAACTTAAATCCTAAAACCAGTGGTATTTGTTAGAAATATCTTCAAAATAATATGTATATATGCACAGCAACTGCAGGCAGGCTAGAGACAAAAGGCTCAAGAAAAGCCAGAATCAATCCAAAGGTTAACCAAGTTGAATTGGGATTCTTACTGGGCATACTTGGTAAAGCCACACAGCTAGTGGATGACTCTCAAGTGTATCATCAATTCTACCGAGAAGATGGCGCTAGCTCTTGCCAATTATGTTTTTGCAGCACAGCTAAAATCGGAAGTCGGCCAACCAACTCTTCTCAAAAAGATGTTGAACGTGTGTGACTTCAAGGAGAAGTTACATAAATAGTTAGTAATTTTAGTTTTAGATTCAGTTTTAGTTTTAAATTTTGTTTTATTTTTGCCCAAAATGAGGCCGGTGATTTAAACTGCATCCTACATTATTGCAATAAGTTATTTTTAGATTTAGTTAGTAGTATTTAAACCCTTCTCATGCATTTAGAGAAGGGTCCTGAAATTTGTCAAAAACTTATCCCCAGAACATGCACTTTTGTACTCTCTGAGGAGGTTTTGATGAATGAATGGAATAGGATTTATTGACATCTATATTTAATATTTGCTACTGATGTTGCACTTTTGTACTCTTAGTGGATATTGGATTACGAAGAGATAAATCATTATCGCTTGAAGCTCATGAGTAGGACTAGTTATAAATGGCACTTCTATCTCTTAACTATTTCTGCCTTTGTGTTAAAAGTGATATTCAAGTTCAGTTGTTTATATATTGATGTGTGAATGCTTGAGTTATCATTTGGCACTTTTGTATGGTGATAGCTATTTATTTATGCTTAATGTTTGAATAGCTTACTATGTGATATGCCTTTCACAACTGTTTCGTCTAACCTTTTATACGAAGTGGTTTATCTGTAATGAATTCTTTCTCATAACAGTTGAATGATCTTTATTACCAATTGTTAGCTGAAATCATTTTAGATCGCATAACAGAAGAATTACACCCCGGGTTAGTGTAGAATTAGATATTTCTGCTTATTAGAATATAATTTACATGTTATTAGATTAGAGTTAGAATTATAGCATCTCACTTAGGAACTTTTAGAAGGGAAATATCAATTCTTCACACAAACACACATAAATTGGGAAACTGGTCCCATATCCCAAGTCGGACCCATTATACCAAATGGAAAAGGAGCTGCTAACAAAGGTCCAGACCGAGTGGGTATCCCCCTTGTTGTAGACCCGATTTTCAGGGCATTCATCATATTTGGCGTTAGAAGGAGGGCCTCGAACTGTGAATGGCAAGTAAATCCAAATCTAAATACCATTAAGAGAGTAAATCACCCTCACCATCTCCTCCAGCTTTTCCATCGCATTTAGAATCTTTAAATCTAGAGCCAGAAGTCGCAGGAGCAACAGCCGCTGCTACAAACCCTGACATTTCAGAAAAATCTACTATTGAACCTCCTGAAGTTGAATCTTTGATTCATAAACTTCAACAATTTTTTATATCTCCTCAAAAATCTGATAAATTTCAAGGCAGCGTGACTTCGCAATATAACCCTGCTCATCCTCTTACCAGCTTAAAGAGCGAAAAATTTGGTGCTCAGCCAACCGAGTTACCTCTACCTACAAGGAAGAGAGCAAGGAAGTCTCCTAAAGGGTCCAATAGTGAGACTCTTTCATCATCATCATCCATCTCAACCTCTTCACCGCAAAGTCAACCATCCACTCCTCCACTTCAGATCATTGTCCATCAGTCCACCGGTACTCCCACATCTCCTTCTCAATCATCTGGAGTCGTAATATCCTCATCTTCTCAACCGTAGGGATCATCTTCTCCACTTTCCTCTGTTAGTAGTTTAGCAATGGCCTAATCACCATGGAATAACCTAGGGGTAGTCTTAATGCCTGCACCCTTGAGTCAGTTACTGGCCCATCCTGAAAAATGGCTGCCTAAGTTTAATCCTGAGGCAGGCATGCTAGCGGAAGAACATATAAATAACTTTATGCTATCCATAAATCTCAATGGAGTTACCAACAAAGATTCTATTGTTTGACCTTTTCCTTATACTCTTCAAGGAACAACCGGATCATGGTATTTCTCCTTACCATCGGGATCTATTACTAGTTGGGAGATTTTCCAAGAACAATTCCTGACTAAGTTTGGTGATGATAGGTATACGGCAACATTGATCAATGACATGTCTAACCTCAAGGCCGAGTCAAAAGAACCTATCAAAGATTTCAATTTATGATTCAATAAAATCTTAAACACAATTCCTACTACTTCCCAACCTAGCGAAGAAGTGTGAAGTGAATGGTACATCACTGCTTTACCATCAAACATAGCAATCTTTGTTGATAGGGCTAACAAAACAACTTTAGTCAAAAATATGAAAGAAGTGATAGCAGTAGAGAAATGTATTATGGCCTCAGAAAAGAAAAACACGATAGAACAAAGAAAATCCAAGAAGGTTACTTTCAAGGAAGATCCCAAGAAAAAACAATCGAAAGATCCATTCGATTTAGAAGGATTGCAAAACGTTTTGAAGACCATGTCTAACGAGATGGTCGACATTAAGAAACAAGTGGCAAAAACTTCTTCTAAAATCCATAGAGACCTTTTAAAAGGAACCCTTTGACCGATTCCAAACCCCCTAATGCTATTACAAGTGCTGAATCCGAAGAAGAAGAAGAGGAAATCACTACTGAAGAACATACCGATGAAGAAGAAGTTGTAGAGTTACAAGGTATGTGGGATTTCATCCTCCCAGATGAAGAGGATCAAGAGGCATCCTCGGTTGGTACTCGCAGTAGAAATCAACTTGATCCTCCTCAACCTACACCTAGGCCAAAGAGCGCAAGCTTGATGACGAAGGATAAAGTCACAGTCAAGAAAACGACACCTAAAGCGACTCAAACTAGCCCAGTCCAAACAGACTTATCAACTCCATCTAAAATGCTGATTGTTTCGAATGAAATGGAGTATAATATCATTGAAGAGTTGAAAAAGACTAGGGCCAATATCACTTTTTATGAATTGAGCAAGTTAAAACACCAGAAAAAGATACTTTTGAAAGAATTACATGCTGTACCAGTTGCACCTTTACCCGTTGCTGTAATCTCTCAAGCTTCCCATGACATGGGAAGACCTCCAACTAATGCGATCAATAAATTTGATCCAAATGATATCGCCTTAATTGGAGGAAGATCAAGATCTCATACTCCTCCATTTCTTCTTACTTATGAAATTTTGAATAAAAATTTGCATAATTGTTTAGTGGATTCTGGAGCTTCATCGAATATCTTACCAAAGTCAATATGTGTAAAATTGAACGTTCAACCACAAAAATCTGCTGTGCACATAGTCCAATTAGGTTGATTGCAAGTCGAAGTGATCGGTGAATTAAATCAGGTTACCATAAGGCTGTCATCCAACCCAAAGGTATGTCAAGTTATCGACATTTTAGTTGCCAATATTTCGGAATTTTATGGCTTAATTCTCAGCAGGATTGGTCAGAAAAACTTCATGGATATTTTGCAACTGATTGGTCGCACATGTGGCTCCCTTACAATGGTAAACCAAATCAAATAAAAGTTGAGCAGGAAAGACATCAGAAATACATAGTAACAGAACTGGAGGGAGAAAATGAACCAGTAGCATACAACAATAACATCATTGGCAACTACTCAGTAGATTCTTTCCTAGGAAATTTTAATGCTCATACCTCACCTTACTTAGAACATTCTGTTTTATCTCAATTAGAAAACTTCTCTCAAATAGATAGTTCTAAATGTATTAATTTTATAGATAGTCCTGTAAATAAATCTTTATTTTGGAAATTATTTTTTGATGGTTCTAAGTCTAACGAAGGAGTAGGAGTAGGATGCGTGTTAATAAGTCTAGAGGGAGATAAAACTATGCTAACTTGCAGACTCAAATTTGATTGCACCACAAATACCGCAGAATATGAGGCTTTAGTCCAAGGGTTATACAAAGCAATCAGATTAGATGTCAAATACCTTCAAGTTTTAGAAGATTCTGAAATTGTAATCAGACAGGTACGTAATACTATACATTGTTTATTAGGTCATTTAAAACATTACCAATCTTTAGTTCAATATCTGACTGAACACTTTATAGCATTTAATATTTCTTCAATTCCCAGACTCCAGAATGCTAGTGCAGACCTCTTAGCCAACGTAGCTTCCAAGCTCATTCCTTCAAAAGATTTTAACCCTGATCAATTTTCAATTGAATTAACTTTTAGACCATCTATTCCTGATAACATTACCAATTGGAAGATTTTCAACGACGATCCTGATATCGTGAGTTTCCTCACATCTGAAGGATCCTATACCAATCAAATAATTGACGAAGACCAACATGACCAACAATTGCAACAAGATAGCACTAATAATGCTATACCAAAGTCTGTAGTCAAGTTAGAAGATCTTTATGATTTGAAAGATCGGTTTAAAAGATTTACCAATTCAAAACTCCAAAGTTCAACTTTTAACTATGAATTAGTAAATCTAGGAACTGATACCAAACCACAGAATATCAATCTAGGCCTTGGTCTAGCTCCTGAAGAAAAATTAGTGTATATTCATCTCTTCAGACAATACAAAAGTGTCTTTGCTTAGAATTACGATGAACTCAAAACGTACGACACCTCCATCATCCAACATACTATTCCAATGATAGACGATGAAAAAACTGTCCAACAAAAGTTGAGAAAGATCCATCCCAATATAGAAAACCAAATCAAATCTGAACTCAATAAGTTATTGAAAGCCAAAATAATTTTTCCCGTTGGACATTCCAAATGGGTTTCCAATATGGTCCCTGTTAGAAATAAAAATGGAGACATTAGAATCTGCATTGACTTTCGAAATTTTAACAAAGCCTGCCAAAAGGATAATTTTCCTTTACCTCCCATGGACCAAATACTGCAGGTAGTCGCGGGCTCAGAATTGATGTCCTTCTTGGATGGATTCTTAGGATACAATAAAGTGTTGGTACATCCCGATGATCAATTAAAAACCACATTCAGAACTAAATGGGGCACATACGCATATCAAAAGATTCCATTTGGTCTGATTAACGCTGGTGCCACATTTCAGAGAGCCATCGACATTGCATTCAAAGGGTTAGTTAATAAATTAGTGGTAATCTATTTGGATGATATAACTGTATATTCCAAGAAATGAGACAATCATCTTAAAGATTTAAAACAAATCTTCCAACGTTGTCAAAGGTATGGAATTTCACTTAACCCGAAAAAATCCTTTTTTGCATTAAGTGAAGGAAAACTTCTCAGATTCATAGTGTCAAAATCTGGAATTCACATTGATCCTGATAGAATCAAGGAGATTTCCGTAGTTCATCTACCTCACAACAAGAAAGCCATACAATCTTTTCTTGGCCAGATTAACTCTGTAAAAAGATTTGTTCCAGATTTTTCAAGAATTGTGTCTCCTTTACAAGCAATTATTAAAAAGAACTCAAACTTTAAATGGGGCCAAGATGAACATGAGGCATTCAATCTGATCAAACAAGCAATTGTTAATGCTCCATCTTTAGCAACTCCAAATTTTTCCGATCCTTTTATTTTATATACATTTGCCTCTGATAGATCATATGCTGCGATACTCACTCAAGCATATCAAGAAAAGGAAGAAGCCCCAATTGCTTTTTTCAGTTCCAATTTACAAGGGGCTGAGTTGAATTATTCAGATGTGGAGAAACAAGCTTCTTCTGTTTTCAAAGCAATTAAGTATTTCAGACCTTTTTTACTCAAAACACATACAAAAATCATAGTACCGTTTCCAGTGGTAAGAAATCTTCTAGTACAGAAGGATGTGGGTGAGAAAAGAGCCAATTGGGTTACTGCCTTACAGAAATATGACGTAGAAATCAAACCAACAAGTATTGTAAAAGGTCAAGGCTTTTGCAAAATGCTGGCTGGAGCATCACTTATATCCAAAATTCCATCTGCAGAGATACAAATGTACGAGGTAAGCCTAAACGATGCTGAGTCATTATATGCTGATATCATTTATTATCTAAAGAATGGATACGCTCCTTCAAACCTTGATCATACCAAAAAAAGAGCTCTAAGGTTGAAAACCAAACAATATCAGCTCGTAAATGATGTTCTTTTTAGAATAAAATATGATTCTGTTCTCCTTAGATGTCTTGAGAAACCTGAAGCTGAAAAAGTATTATAGGAACTCCATGATGGGCCAGTAGGAGGACACTATGCTGGAGACGCTACTGCTCATAAAATATTACGTGCAGGCTATTACTGGCCCACATTATTCAAAGACTCGCATAACTACGTGAGGAAATGTCAAGACTATCAAACTGTTGCTGGGAGACAAAAGAAACCATCCTTGCCACTACAACCAGTTAACATTGAGCAGCCTTTCGATAAATGGGGTTTGGATGTAATAGGTGAGATCGTTCCTCACTCTTCTAAATATTATAGATATATTCTTACAGCAACAGATTACTTTAGTAAATGGGTAGAAACAGTTCCACTCAAGACAACTAATGTTGAAAATATCGTCGAATTCATAGATTAGTTCATCATCACCAGGTTTGAGTTGCCTTCTGCTTTAATGTTTGATAATGCATCATATTTTTCTGGTAATGCAATGACTGAATTTGCACTCAAAATGGGTTTCAAGCTTAAATACTCTACCAATTATTACCCACAGGGGAATGGATTAGCTGAATCTACAAATAAGAACTTAATCAGAATTACTAAGTGAACCATTGACCAAAATCATAAAAATTGGCACAAGTCTTTAATATATGCTTTATGGGCAGACCGGATAATGCAGAAAGCCTCCATCGGCACTTCCCCCTTCAATTTAGTTTATGGGAAGGAAGTGGTTCTTTCAACTCATTTGGCAGTTCCTTCTTTAGCCTTAGTTCAATATATTGATGAAGCACCAACTTCCTCCTTACAACTAAGGCAACTGGAAATAATTAAGTTAGAAGAACAACGAGAACAGGCTAAAATAACTCATGCTTGTCACCAAGCATTAGTGAAGGCTTCTTTTGATTCAAACATGATATCCAAAAAAGGTTTTCAGATGGGAGATCTAGTTTTAAAATGGGACAAGGCTCATGAGGAAAAAGGGAAAGATACAAAATTTCAAAGAATGTGGCTTTGCCCTTTTCAAATCATAGAAGTCATAGGTCTGTCTACTTTTATGTTACAGGATTTAATAGGAAAAATAGATTCTTTACCTATTAACGGATATATCCTCAAAAAATATTTTCCATAGGAGATCATTCTTCTATTTTGTAGAGTAGTTGTTTTAGTTTCCTAATAAAAGCGGTTGTAAATGGTTACATTTGAGATTTATGAAAAAGACACATATTCTCTTTTAGATTTTGTCTTTTCACTTGTATAAATAGAATTATTTTAGAAAATTGATCGTTATTATTGAAAGATATAGTTAAAGGCTCTAGGCCTAGAAATGATACTAGTTTCGACTTTGTAAATTTTGATAAAAAAACAACTTTTAGTGGGAAATTATTTTGTATCAGTCCAATGAAAAGTATCAATAACAAAAATGAAGATTCTCTGTAGAAAATCGCTTTCCAAAAAACTCTACTCTTTTCGTCCAGAGCTATCTTAAGGAAACAATGACTTCCTCCCCACCTAGGAAACTATAATGTTCAGAGAATGATCCAAAGATACACTTTAACTTAAAGAGTAAGAGGTATCATCATGAGCCGACTTATCATGATCATAGATATTATAGCTTGCTGACTTTGCCAATACTACATACCACAATAGGGCAATGACTCAAGATTGTTGCAATCAAAAGACAAGGGGTCTCATCACGAGCCAACTTGTTCAACAAAGCTATAAATCAGTGAATGACTGTGTCATAAATTTGCTACCAAACCAAGACATTGTTCTTTAAGGGTAAAAAGAAAAGAAAATGAAAGAAATAAGTGTGTATATGGATTTCTCTTTGAAAATTGTAAATTTCTATAAGTAGGATACATGATCATTACTGGGTAACAGGTAGCCCTGTCGAGGCTATAAACGCCTACTGGCAGCAGAGGCTCTACCTACGACAAATGAGCATATTCAAAACTGATTTACAGAGAAGGCTTTGTTTTTATCTTTATAAACCAAGTAATGACTGATGTAGATACAAGGACTAGCTTAAGGGAGTAAATAATCAAAGTTGAAAAATAGAAGAAACAAAATATCATTGATAGGTAAAAGCATGATGTACTTTGTCTTTCTATAATAAAGTTTAATTTTCTGGAAAATTTTCTGTTTTGGAAGTTTAGAAAATTCAAAAGAAAAGCAGAGATAACTAGTCCCTCCAATGAATTGCCAATTGTTGTGGCCAACAACAACCCCCCTTCTTATTTGGTGTTATTACTAATACTAAATAAGTGGGGACCCTTAGTCAAAAATTTAAAAAATCAATTAGTGCTTGTATTTCCTTTTTAATAAAACTTACCATCATAAACTTAAGAAAATACCCTTGAAAAATCTAAAAAATCTTAAGTTTTATGATAAAGTAGAATTATTCCTTAGGAAATATCGCATCGCAAAAGGATAATAGGATACCTCCTTGCAAGCTGAATTCTAAGACTGCGAGATCGCGATACGGGACTACAAACATATATCGCATTGCATGCATCAAAGACCGCTTACGTTGAAAAAATTTAAACTGCCGATATGCGATGGCGCATATCGCAAATCACATTTCGCAGAAAACAGATTAACGAAAATTGTCATATGTCACTTTCCTATGATATTGCGATATTGCGATTTTGCGATAGATCGGCAAAGCGATAATATGATAATGCGATATAGTGAGCTAGTAACCTTGCAATGTTACGATTCTGCAATGTTGCGATCTGCGATATTGCGACACAAATCGCAAAATCGCTTCATCGCAGATCTTTCGGGCTCGTTGTTCAAAAAGAAGTATTTTCCATAAACCAACACCTGGTTATGCGCTTTAATGCTAATTAATGAGTTAGTTGCCAGTCATTAATGGAATATTTTTTCATGCTTATCGAAAAGTCATTTCACATAAGGTGGTATATTTTATACATCTGCAGCATTTAAGTCTTTCCCGTCACCTTTTTCATATCATTATTCTCACTTCACTTGTAAATTGCAGGAACGAAGAGCAAAGAAATATATGAAGCAGTATGCAGGATATCATGGGAAAGAAAGGCAAAGCCCCAAGCTCTGAATAGAAGAAAATGGTGCCCTTGTATACAGACACCACCTGTAATAGGGACGCTGGTATTGCTACTTGGGAAGGCATGTATAATCTACTTGAGGAAGAGAATCTGAGAGTAATGGAGGTTGAGGATACTACAGGCTCACATAGTTCTTCTGAGGCATCCATTACAGAGTTGGCTTGTTCATTCTTACACTGAATAGAGGCAAGGCCCAAAATTCTCCCATACACAGACTTGGTTAAATGGATACTGGATAGCACAGATATCAGAGATAGACAGTTTAAGAATCGGGTTCAAGAGCTTACAAATTCATTATTTTCACAAAAAATTGAGCTTTATATCCGCTAAAAGAAAATGCGCAAAGGGTGAAAAACGCACCAAGGAAGCCCAGATCAAGAAACGGAGGCAGTTTCCGATGCACGATTAGTGTGTAGCGCCTAGCGCTAATCACACATCGCTGGGAAAAACTTCTTGAAAATGAAAGCTTCTGAGTGCTCAGTCACCAGTAAGCCCAGAAATTTGTAAAAAAGAATGCTAGAGGTAAAGAAGTAAAACTTAAATCCTAAAACTAGTGGTATTTGTCAGAAATATCTTCAAAATAGTATGTATATATGCACAGAAACTACAAGCAGGTTGGAGACAGAAGGCTCAAGAAAAGCCAGAATCAATCCAAAGGTTAACCAAGTTGAATTGGGATTCTTACTGGGCATACTTTGTAAAGCCACACAGCCAGTGGATGACTCTCAAGTGTATCATCAATTCTAACGAGAAGATGGCGCCAACTCTTGCTGATTCTGTTTTCGCAGCACAACTAAAATCGGAAGTCGGCGAGCCAACTCTTCCCAAACAGATGTTGAACACGTGTGACTTCAAGGAGTAGATACAGAAATAGTTAGTAATTTTAGTTTTAGATTCAGTTTTAGTTTTAAATTTTGTTTTATTTTTGCCCAAAATGAGGACGGTCATTTAAACTGCATCCTACATTTTTGTAATAAGTTATTTTTAGATTTAGTTAGTAGTATTTAAACCCTTCTCATGCATTTAGAGAAGGGTCCTGAAATTTGTCAAAAACTTATCCCCAGAACATGCACTTTTGTACCCTCTGAGGAGGTTTTGATGAATGAATGGAACAGGATTTATTGACATCTGTATTTAATATCTGCTACTGATGTTGCACTTCTGTACTCTTAGTGGATATTGGATTACAAAGAGATAAATCATTATCACTTGAAGCTCATGAGTAGGACTAGTTATAAATGGTACTTCTATCTCTTAACTATTTCTGCCTTTGTGTTAAAAGTGATATTCAAGTTCAGTTTTTTATATATTGATGCGTGAATGCTTGAGTTATCATTTGGTACTTTTGTATGGTGATAGCTATTTATTTATGCTTAATGTATGAATAGCTTATTATGTGATATGCCTTTCACAACTGTTTCGTCTAACTTTTTATACGAAGTGGTTTATTTGTATTGAATTCTTTTCTCATAACAGTTGAATGATCTTTATTACCAATAGTTATCTGAAATCATTTTAGATCGCATAACAGAAGAATTACACCCCATGTTACTGTAGACTTAGATATTTCTGCTTATTAGAATACAATTTACATGTTATTAGATTAGAGTTAGAATTAAAGAATCTCACTTAGGAACTTTTAGAATGGAAATATCAATTCTTCACACACACACACACATAAATTGGGAAATTGGTCCCATATCCCAAGTCGGACCCACTATACCAAACAGAAAAGGAGCTGCTAACAAAGGTCTAGACCGGGTGGGAATCCCCCTTATTGTAGACCTGATTTCCAGGGAATTCAACAGTACCATACTCTTCAAATAGAGATAATATGACCAAGTTACAACCCCAGGAAGTTGGCTGCCCAACTAACCCCAACGGAGCCCATAAACGCTTTGTCTTACATCTCCTCGGGTTAGGGTTTTGGTTCTTTAGGCTTTTCTCTTATTGTTCAATAATAAAAATGCCCTTAGGCCTCATTGTAACTGAGTTTAGAGGAAAGTAGCCTCTACATCTCTTCTTAGAGATAAGCTACCATCACTTGAACTATCTTATTTCCATTCTGTTTGTAAGCATAGTTCAATATTTTTCTATTAATAAAATGTAGTGTTTTTCTACTGCATCTCTGTGTTTATGATTATATCTATAATTTGTAGCATTCTTGTTTAAGTTCAGATCAGTGGTATTAGAGCAGTCTGCTCTTTCTCTGTTTTTCTTTGCATGTCCCCAATGAGGTTAGGGTAGAAGGAGTTAGGGCTTGATTTGGTTGAACCATTGCAGGATCAATCTCACAAAACTCGATCACCTCCCATGGTGGAAGAAAAGAAAGACGAGGGGTAGGAGATCCTTTCAAAATGTTGTTCGAGGAAGCCCTCGAGTGACAAAGGAATGCGGTGATGGATAACTTTTCCCATATCCTTCAACGACTACCCAAAGGCGATGCATCTTCATCCAGCAGCCACTCTGGAGTCGCTACTCCTTTTAAGGTACAAGTTAACTTTGATATTCCCATATTTGGAGGCCTGATAGATGCATACGTCATAGATAAATGGTTAAATTTGTTGGAAGGATATTTTTTAGTTCATGACTTTTCCAGTCGGGAAAATATTACTTTTGCACTTCTTAAAGCTGCCCCACACGTCAAGGATTGATGGGAAACCTACTGTGAACAAAAGGATGTGAGTGAAACCTCTTTATTTTCAGCCACACCCACTTGGAATTATTTTTGAGACGCCATCAAGGAATAATATTACCATGTCGGGAGCTATGAAGATAAATACATAAAGTGGACCATGCTACAGCAGGGAAGGGACCAAGATGTGCCAAAGTTCACAAATACTTTCCATGCCCTTCGGACAAAGCTAGGTATCAGGGATATTGAGTGGCATTTGGTGCTCAAGTACCATGGATGTCTACACAAGTACATCCAGGACAAGATGGAGTTCTTAGACATCTCCTCTTTCAGTACGTCATATCAGTATGCTGTAAAGATTGAGAAGAAGTTTAAATAGAAGAAGCAAGACTTTGGATCTGTGAATCCAAAGCTAGGAAAAGGTGCCCCCAAACCATAGAAAAAGGGACAAAGCCAAGGCGAGGCTACCTAGAACAACCCACTAAAGCTGCAAGCAAGGAACAACACCACGAAGATGAAGAAGGACATGGGAAAATGGTGTGAGTTCCATTCGAGCTCCACTCACAATACAAGTGAGTGTTGGGCTATGCAGTCATTGGTAGCCAAGTTGAATGCTTTTGAATCAAACACAAGTTCTGACGCTGAATCAGAACCCAATAACGAAACTGACAAAGGAAAGCATATCATTGATGTGGTGCCCAATGCCACCGTGGCCACCACAACGATCCAGAAAATTGAGCCTGAAGATCTAGAGGAGGGGGAACGCCTCTTCCACTCACAGATGTGGGTGAAGGGTTCTCCGGTATAGTTCATTGTTGACAACGTGAGCCAAAATAACCTCATTCTAGTAGAGGTCATGAAGCGGCTCGACCTAAAGACTATAACACATCCACAACCATACACCATTGGGTGGCTTCACCAAGGATGAGATCTTCCTGTTAGCCAACGGTGTCGCCTTCCCTATAGCATCAAGCCCTTCATGGGTGAGGTAATGCATGATATTGCTCCTCTTGAAGTTTTTGATGTATTGTTACGAAAACCATACTTGTGGAAGCAACATGTTGTATATGAGTCTAAACCTCGTTTTGTGATTATTACTTTGGCTAATAAGTTGTAAAGGATATCGAAGGTAGCCCTGCCTGCTGTCATCTCTTTGATCACTACAAAGCAATGCAGTAAGATCATTTCCCAGACCAGGAAATTTGTTTTTCTTATGATTTACCCCCAAGGCAAGAAGAAGGTTGTTGCCATGACTTCTAGGCAGGGCTCCTCTGCACAACATCAGTAGATGGAAAAGGCCATGGAGGAGTACATGGATATTTTTGCCTCACCCATAGGGGTACCTTTGCACTGTCAGGTCAAGAACTCCATCAATTTGACCTTGGGCATGCCGCTGCCCAATGGATCAATCTATAGATGCTTTGTTCTGGAGAATGATGAGATCAAGAGGCAGATTTAGGAACTACTCTAGAAAGGGCACATCAGGCCAATTACATCATCCTGTGGGAGTGAAATTATATTAGTACAAAAGAAGGATGGGACCTGAAGGATTTTTATCATGAAGTGCCTATTGAACCCTTCGATGTGTGGAAGACTGCCTTCAAATACAAGGAGGGCCTTTTTGAATGGTTGTTCATGCCGTTGGGATTGACGAATGTCCCTGCAACCTTCATGAGACTAATGGACGACGTCTTGCGACCCTTCACCAATGCATTCGTGGTGGTGTATCTAGATGACATCTTGATCTTTAGCCAGAGTTAGGAAGAGCACCTCCACCATATTCGGCAGGTCCTTCAAACCCTTTGACAACACAAGTTCTGTGCTAACCTAGATAAATGCACCTTTGGCTTGACCTAGGTTCAATATCTCAAGTACATCATTGATGGGCAGGGTGTACATGTGGACCCATCTAAGATACAAGTCATTTGGGATTGGCCAGCCCTGACCACTCTAACAGAGCTCCACATGTTTTTGAGTCTTTCCAATTTCTACCATTGGTTCGTGTTGGGGTTCTCTCATATCACTTGGCCTTTAAGTCAAGTCACCAAGGGCGGAGCGAAAGCAAAGCTCTTTTGGTTGGAAACCCAACAACGAGCATTCTATGAGTTGAAGAATTGCCTCTATTCTGAACCAGTTCTCACATTACTAGAATTGCAACAAGCATTTGAGATTGAGACAGATGCCTTTGACTATGCTATTGGTGCAATTCTTACTCAGCATGGGCATCTAGTGGCTTACCGTAGTGAAACACTTTCAGACACAGTATGAAAGTACCCCACTTATGACAAATAAATGTATTCCATTGTGCAGGCTTGCCGTCAATGGAAGCACTACATTCTGGGTAAGGAAATGGTCATCCACACGGACCACTCGCCTCTACAGTTCATACAAACATAAGGGAAGTTGCAGAATGATCGCCATCAGAAATAGTCCAACTATCTGCAATAATTCCATTTGAAAATTAAGTATAAGAAGGGTAGCACCAATAATGTTGTTGATTTCCTCAGTCGACCACCGGTCATGGCACAAATCATTGTGCTCTTCCTGTGGAAACAAGACATCGGACTGGCTAAATCTTTACAAGAGCGATCTAGAATTCTGAAGCATATACCAGACACACCTGGAAGGGAAGAAAGTTCCAAATTTTCACCTTCAAGATGCACCTTTATGCCACTTGGGACACATTTGTGTTCCTTCAAGTGAGCATGCCAAGATGATTTGGGAGGCACACTACAGTCAGGCTGCTGGACATTTCAGAGTAGAGAAAATAGTGGGGGTATTGCAGACATATTTTTATTGGCTAATACTTCGTCAGGATGTTGGGAAGTACATTAGATCATGCATCGCCTACGCCATTCCCAAAATAACCATCAAGAAGAAAGGCATGTATACTCATCTACCTACTCCTAGTCGGCCTTGGGAATCTGTCTCCATGGATTATATGTAAGGCCTTCCTTCTACTAAGCATGGAAACGATTGTGTTTTTGTGGTCATCAACAGATTCTCTAAGATGGCCATCATGGTGGCCTACAAGAACAGTATCACAGTAGAGGCCACTACTAAGATCTTCTTTGAGTGATTGTGGGTACACTTTGGGATCCCACTGTCCATTATCTCAGATTGAGATAGCAGATTCGTGAGTGCATTTTTGGTCAAGTCTCTAGTCGATGCTGGATACAAAACTTACTAAGTCCATGACTTTCCATCCCCAAACTAATGGCAAACTAGAGGTTGTCAACAATATGGTCGTACATATTCTGCGCATGTACAACTCAAAGTATCCATGCACATGGGATGAAATTATCCCATATTTCCAACACAGTTACAACAGAGCTCTCCACAACTTAATAGGCCACATCCCCTTTCAGGTAGGGCTTGGATTTCAGCCATTATGCCCCATTGAGGTGCCCATACCATTTGTAACCACTCAGGTAGATTCGACTCACGTGTAGTCCAAAGCTGAAAGGGCTAATAGCTTCATTAAGCACATTCAACACATCTGCCAATAGGTCTATGATATATTGGACAGATCTAATGCTAAGTACAAGAAACACCATGATCAACATGAAGTACCGCACAAGTTCCATTTGAGCGACAAATTTTGGCTACATTTGTAGAAGGAGCACCTTGTTTGACCCCACCGCAAGCGTCACCGGCTACGCTATGGGCCATACACCATCACCACTGCCATCGGTGACAATGCCTTCGAGATCAACATCCCACTATTCCTTGGTCTGCACCCAATGTTCAATGTAGATCACCTTCAACCATACTTTCCACCATTGTTGGACACATCTAACATTGCAAAATAGTTCACACTAATAGAGCTCAACCCAGACTGCATGGAATAGGCCACAACTAATCGGGTAAGGAACACACAGATCAAGAACACTTAGAAAAAAAGGATGCAACTATATCGAGTTGTCAAAGTAGGCCAACTCCTTCACTAGGGCAAATGGCTGACCAGGGACCAAATTCAGTAAAAGTTTCCTCATCTCATGGAGGAACTCAACGCAATGGGTACCATTGCTTCCTAAGGGGAGAGGAATGATCCAGGTGGATATTGGTGTTCACCCTCCTATTCCACTTAGACCCTCACCATTGTTTCTTTCACTTTTTTAGTTTCCTTAATTGTAGCACAATTTACTATTTTTGGAAGGTTTTTAGGTCCTGAACTTTCGGAGCCATTTTGAGGCCCTAAACGACGTTTTTTTTTCGGAAAATTCCTTTAGTGATTACTGTGGAAATCACATCAGTAGCTGTATTCCTCGGAGATATATTTCCAACGAGGTATCATATGCATCAAATGGAGATAATATAAACAAGTTACAACCACCGGAAGTTGGTTGCCCAACTAACCCCAATGGGGACCATAAAGTCTTGGTGTTATATGTCCTCGGGTTAGGGTTTTCTCTTATTGTTCAATAATAAAAGGGCCCTTGATCCTAATTTTAATTGAGTTCAAAGGAAAGTGTTTGCCACATATTTTCTTAGAGATAAGATACCATCGCCCGAGCTTTCTTATTTCCATTTTGTTTGTAAGCATAGTTCAATATTTTTCTATTAATGAAATGAAGTTTTTTTTTGTTGCATCTCTATGCTTATGATTATATTTGTAAGTTGTAGCATTCTTATTTAAGTTTAGATCACTATTCAAGTGGAGGGTGAGGGAAAAATTGGCAGTTGTGCTCCATTGGATTGTGGAGACTTTTTTGGCTGGCAAGATTGGTCCACCCGATGCTAGAGTCTGCAAAAAAATATCTTGACCTACTTTGACGGGATGGGGGCCTCCCAAAGGAAGCAAAGGGCCAAAATTTTAGAACCAAGGCTGGCTTTATAACCAAGACAGAGAGTGTTGGATCACTCAGGCACTGATATTTGAACTGGATATTTTTCCAAGTAAAAGTATGGGCCTCCAATCCACCAATTGCTGAGATTATGGAAAAGGAGCTTTGAGTTGGCCTCAAGCAGATTTCATGGAGAATTGTGTTGCTTTTAAAAACTGAATTGATATGGATCTTACATTTGTAGATGAACTGAGGATATAGAAAGTAATTGCACTTGCAAGCTAGAGAAATAGAGTTTGGGTTCAAAAGGGACCAATATATGTCTTGGCTAACATACTGATCAATTAATATAATGACCATGAGCTAGAGGGATATTTTCATCATGATTTCAACATATCTAGGAGATTTCTAATGGAATGAGGTCTTTCATGCTTTTTAGATCATGATTGAAATCAATACCTGAAGTAGGAGATAATTTACAATGGAGTTGCAATGTATTGCAGACAAGGATATCCAAATCGAAGAGCTAGAGTTTAACTCCAAACTAAAACTAATGTGAATACAAGGTGGATGTTTGAAAAGGGATGAAATCCTTGAGAGAATAGAGGTGTATAGTGATCGTCAGCAAGGGATCTTCACACAAGATTTGAGTGGGTAAGAGACTGAAGTGAATGACACAATTTTTCCACGATTCCCAAGCAAGTTCTTCCACCTATGAGGGGACAAAAACCAAGAAATACCAAACAAATTATTCAAAATTTTATCTCTATGGGGAGATTAAATTGGAAATAGTTAAGAAAGAGTCACGGGATACTTCTCCAAGTGAGAGTTTCATTTTTCTTCATTTTCCCTTCATTAATAAGGTAGGTTATATTGGCTTTCTCATTTGCTTCTCGATTCTGGTTGTGGAGGATATCGTGGAAGGTTTTATGAGAAATAAATCCAAGGTATCAAAGACTATGAAGAAGGAGAGTGAGAGAGCAGTATTTGAAGGGAGAGAAGACGAGCAGAGATGATGAATGACCAATAGAGAGTCCCCTAGCACTATAATGGAAGAAATACCTAGTTCCTTCGCTAATTGAAGTCTAAGGACGACGCCAAGCATTTATGTTACATTGCTTGATCTCTTCCCAAGGCCCTAGGCATATCTAATCTTTGTTTCTCCATGGATATTGATGGTAATCCACCCCCCTCTTGCCACCCTTGGGTTTGTTTCGGAGGTGCCATAAAAAATATTAACCAATTCTTCTGTTGCATTATCTAGGTTAGAAAATCATCATCATATAACCTAAGTTTCCATTGCGAAGAGGAGGGGTACCTTAAATAAATATTTTTGGGAAGCTTACTATAGGAGTGATGAGGCCCTTCAGGCATTATTGCTCTTGAAGAACCAAACTAGAATCAGGTTCACTGACTTTTAGGTGACTAGACTTGGCATAGAGTGAGAGGGCCTTGGTTGTTGCTAATCAAGAAGGCGTTTTAGTGTCCTTAAAAATGACCGTGTTTCTTGTAATCCAAAATTGTCAACAAACTAACTTACGGAGTGAGGTCCATATCCATTATCCTAGTTTACCTATGAAAGAACCTGCATAGTGATTGGGCTAATTAGTTAATAAATCAACAATTTCATTTAGTAAATTGATCCTGGGGAACAAGGGACTAGAAACCATATCTCAGATATGGAGGGTATAAGATCAATGTAAGAACAAATGAGGGAGATATTCTTCATCTAGTGTGTACATGGGGGATTTGGATGGCCCAAAAATGCCTCTTCATTTGATATTTTCATAGGTGAGAATAATTTTATGAAGAAGCATCCAACAAAATTTTTTTACTTTTGGGATGGAATTATTAGACCAAATATTCTTCCATATCAATGATTTAGGGGGGATTTTCTCTTGGAAAAGGAGATCTTCATAGTCTAGCTTAACATTATACACATTAGTCTTCCAACCAAGCTTATCTTCTAAATGGAAATCAATGAGATCAAAGACTAACAACTTATTTTGAGCAAATGAGAAAGATGTGAAAGGGTGGGGGAAATATCTCCAAGTGATCAGTCGGACATGGATCTTAAATTTGACCATGCGTTGATCTGGGCTAGCGTGTGAATTTCATGAAGAGAAAGATGATGCTAAAGAGGGTGAAGAACTTCACAATCTCGAGGGGGGTGGATGGCGATAGAGGATGGAGTTCAACCAGATGTTGATCTTAAATTTTCTCCATAGGGTCCAACTAATATGATTGTTAATAAGAGAGGAAGAAGATAAGATAAGTCCCAAAATAGGAAAGAGGGATCTAGGAGGGGGGTCGAGCATGGAGGAAGAGTTTGCTCTTAGATATTTTTTGGTTAGGACTTGCACTTACTATGCTGTTGAGTTTTTGTTTCATATTCCAAACGAATTTCACTCACATGGCCCTTGAATCAAATTTGGATTTTGATTTTCGAAAGGATTAGGATCCAAGCCTAGGAGGTGAGGGATTTTTTACAAATAGGTATACCAATATATTTAAAATTAATTAAAATATCCACATAGTTGAAGCCAAATTTGTTTCTAATTTGGTGTTACTTTTCTATTGAAATATTCCAAGAATAGATTTGAGATTTGTAGGAATTCACCAAACCCATAGAGGCAGATAGGAAATGGTCAAGGGCCTTCTTGAATTGATTTTCAATGAATGGTGAGGCCCCTCCAAGGAATATAGTGTCGTCGCCGAATTGGGAATGATTCATGCTTTTTACTTCTTGGGAAAATTGGATGCTTGAAATATTTCCAGTGATTTGCTCATGCTCCAATATTTTGCTAAGGGTGTCAGCAACTAGAATATAGAGAAAGTGTGATATAGGACAACCTTGCTGCAACCCCCTTGAATATTTGAAGAAATTAGTTTCCTGGCCATTTAATGAAGGGGCTATCCAAGGAGAATTGATGCACATGGAGATCTAATGGATGAAAGTGTCATTGAACCCCAGTCTTCTCAACACTTTGAACAAGTAACTGTGCCAGAATATTTCAAATGCATTAGCCATGTCAAGCTTAATAACCATTATGTTATCCTCCTATTCTCTTCTTAAGAAGATCATTACTTGAACTAGAATATTTTTATTGAAGCTCCACCTCCCAATGACGAATCAACCTTAATTTTTAGCTATCACATTAGGTAGGTACTTTTTTATCCTTTCAGCTAACAAATTCAAGATGATTTTATAAGAGACATTGAACAAAGAGATTGGGCAAAGCCTATGGAAGGAGGAAGGATTAGAATCTTTAGGAATCATAGGTAGGAAGGAGGAGTTGATTCCTCATCCCATGTGACCATTCTTCAAGGAATAGGATATCATCCAACGAAATCACCTTTTGATGAGATCCCAAAATAATTTCCAAAAGTGAGCTAAGAAACCATCGGGTCCTAGAGCCTTGTCAGGGCTAAAGGAGAAGACGATTTTTTAAATTTATTCTTCATAAGGGAGCTGGGTGAGATGGATGTTCATTTCTTTTTAGATGTTGGGTGGGATGTGTTCCAACATGTAATTCTTGAAATCTTCATTCAAAGGCCTATCTTGTGAGTATAATATGTTGAAGTGGGAAACAACATCCTCCTTTAACTGTTGGGGGTCACTCACTATGCTTCCACTGATGGTGAGTTTGAGAATGGTCTTCTTTTGTTCCCTATTTTTGGCCTAATTATGAAAATATTTGGTGTTATTATCACATCCTTCAAGACAGACACTATGAAACTTTAGTCTCTCTTATTCTTCTTCCTCCCTCGCCAAAGCGTGATATTTGTCAAACATAAGTTTATCTTGTTTTATTTGATCCTTCATAACCTGCTCAGATTCCATAGTGGAGTGGAGTTCATTGATCGAGTCCTCCATTTTTTGAATTTTCTATTCCCTGTCATATTTAAGATTGTAGGCCCAATCCTTGAGTTGATTTTTTATCATTTTGAGTTTCTTCTCCCATATTGTAATTGGGTTGCCAGTTTCCCATAGCTACCATGATTGAGCAACAATTTCATAGAAATATGGATGTTGAAGCTAGAGGGAACTAAAGTGAAAGGGGATGGGTATGATATTCAGGATAGGAGATAGATAAAGGAAAATAGGGAATTGGTCTGAGTAATTCCATTGAAGGATGGAGGAGGAGATGGATACGTTTTGTCAAAGAAAGGTATTTGAGATGAAAAACTAGTTAAGCAAATCAATAATATTATTGGGGCCTATCCTTTTATTGGACTAGATATATTTTAATCTAGAGGTATTTATGTCTATAATATTAACTGAAGAGACGAGATCCTCCATATGCTCTTGAAAGGGGTCCCTAACAGGAAGCCCTCCTTTCTTCTCCCAATTGTACAAGGTTGTATTAAAGTCTCCCACAAATATGCATGGGTTCTTTTTTTTCAAATTATTCAAGATTATAGAGAGATGTCCAACACTTGTACTTATCTCTGAAATGAACAACTATGTAGATGTTAATGACAAGGCATACTTGATTAGATGAGAGATCAATGCATTTTTATGCCAACCAATGAGTATTCATGATTGAATCAATCATGAAAACTTGGAGGGGATCCTAGAGAGTGAAGATTCCTCTAGAAGCTCCTCTTGCATTGGCTGTTGTTAGGCCACTTTTGAACCATAAATTAGGATGGTGATCTAGTGTTTCTTGTTCTTCCAACTTCATCTCTTGAAGAAGAACTATGTAAGGCTTCTCTTTTCTAATTAGTGAGAACATTTATGATATTCTTTTCTTGGACCCAAACCCTCTACAATTCCAAGAGAGCACAATAATTTATTAAATTTAGAAGGGGCCCCTTTATTTGGGCAATGACTACGTTTATTTTGGACCCTTTTCCTACAACTCCTCCCATTTGGATGTGTCTAAGGGTAGGCTGGTGACCCAGTTATTTTTCTTTTTCAGCCTGCTCTATTCTTCTTTCTTTATTGGATTTTTTTCCATACCTACAGGATCTATGGTATTTCCCTAAAGCTTTATCAATTTTATATCTTTCATCCACTAATCTCATGAAGGGAGCACTTGTTGTGCCATATCTTGGGGAAATGATATCCTCCTCATCTGTTGAGGTATCCTCTTGACTCACATTAGATTCACCCTTAGAATTTGAAGTAGATATGTTTTCGATCATACCATGAGGAGAGTGTTGGGAAAGAGGGGGGTCTGTGGAAGTGGGAATTTATTAAAGGATATCACCTTCTTTAGTCTTTGAGGATAGTTTGCCAAAATTTTTCCTGAAGGGAAGATGAGAACTAGATTTGTTTGCAGCCTCACTTGTTTCATTGGGGCGACTCTTAAGGGAGGATGGGTCTGCCTCAATCAGTGTGACTATATTTTGTTGGGGAGAAAAAGGGGGTTGCTACTTCTTAGAGCCTTTCCATTTTTTGGTTTGCTTCCATTGTTTTCTAGCTTCTCCTTATCGAACTTGTTCCTCAGGTTTCTAGGGGTAGTTTCGAGAAAAATGTCCATAATCATGGCAGAACTTACACTTGAAGGGTAGTTGATAGTAATCAACTTCTTGAATGTGTGACCAACTATACATGCTGAGTGTAATCACTATTAGGACACCCTTCTCTAGATCTACTTCGATGCATATCCTGGCATAGGAAAAATGTCCATCCTGGGGTTTTGTATAGTCCACATATCTACCAAAGATGTTTTTGATCTTATGAAAGGTTGCATCATTCAAACAATGAAGGTGAAGGAATCTTAACCTAGATTGGAACCGTGGAGGGGACATCATAATCTGGATTAAAGTTAGGGATCTAGTAATCTAGATAAAGGCCTTGGTATCCCATAAAGTATGGATTGTTGCAGAAGATCTTGTCCTAATCATATCATTTCTCAAAGAAAAAGGTAAAGAAACCTTTGTTGCAGAAGGACGAGTTAACTTCACCCTAAATCAAAGGTCTCCAGTTATTCAAAACTCATTAGCATACCATTTTTGGGGAGGGGCATAGACTCATAAATTGGCCAGCTAATCCCCGATCTACTAACTGAAGAATTCAAGATCTGGCTTGAGGATCAAAGATCTCGATCTTTGGAATTTTTTCAATCTTCTTCACTAATCTAGAGGTTGAGGATTTTTGAAATCTTGGCCCATTAGATACCACAACATTAAATTTCATGAAATCTTACTCAAGAGTGACTAAGGAGGCTGGATTGGCCATTACAACCACCCGCCCCAAGGGAGCCCAAAAGGGCCATGCATGGAGGAGGAAGAATGCTCAATAATAACTAGGATCAGGAAGAAAACAAGCCAAGGGAAGGCTGAGGAACAAAAGGGAGAGAAGGAGGAGCATTAACCCAGTCTGGTAGGCCAAGCCTGTGACAACCAACAAGGGAGACAAGGGAGATGAGGATGGCTCAGAACTGTAGGGCTGCAGAGCACAAGTAAAAAATATTTATATGGATAAAATGTTATAATGAATATTTTGTAGGGAAACATTTAATGAAGAGAATCTAGGAAGTACTACCTAAATATGTATGTTGTAAAATTTAGCTAGCAAGAAAATAGGTTGTTTTTCAAGATGAAAGGGTGGATGTCATTAGGATGATGAGATCAGCAATAGTGATTCTTGGACAATCTTTCTGCACTAAGAAAATAAATGAAGAGGATCATAATTTGGATGGGGAGGAATAAGAATGGATTAATTTTTTTGATCCAAAGTGGGCCATTAGAGAGAAAACACATCTTAGTGAGATTTGGAAAGTAAGAGTATCTAAGGAGGAATTTGATCAGTGGCTCTCAGAGTAGAAACATTTCTTCTTAAGATTTTACGGAGTAGCAAAAGGAAACCCAAGGGTAGTAGTAGCAGGGGTGGGGTGTAAATTTTTCCCCTGAGAATCAAGAAGAACATAGGTATTCTTGGGGCTTATGTCGCACTTCGAATAATGTTGTTGTAGCTTATGCCTTATACTAGGGTTTGAGGAAAATGACTTTGGGGATTCAAGAGGTGATTGTTTTTGGTGATTCCTTGAATATAGTTCACCATTTATATTTAATATATCTCCCCTTAGATACAAATTTAAGCAAGATTTTCAAGTGGATTTATCATCTTTATCAATCTATCCCCAACAAAAAATGTCTCAATGTTCTCAAATAAAACAACTCCAACATTGATCACATGGCTAATTTGGGGTCAAGGCTAAATAAAGGTGAACTTTGGTGGTAGCGGAAAAAGGGGTATGTCCCCCTTACTTAATGTTTAATTAAGAGACCTAGAAATCAAAGCAGAGGAATAATTCTTCATAGTTTAATGTAACATTTTGATGCTTTATAAATTTTGGATTTTGTTATGTCAATATTGGAAAATATACAAGTGGAATACTGTAAATATTGTATCATTTTGTTCAAAAGCTTCAAGGTCGGAATTATGTAGATTTTCCTTGATACATACTCCATCCCATCCATGTCCATTGGTTTCACCTTGGTTATGTAAGTCATGTATCTAAATTGATCTTTAGCTCAGTGTCTTTTAATATAATAATTATTCTTGGTTCTTGTTAATACATACATACATAAATATATATAGTTTGAGTGGCCTAAATAGTTAACATGTGTTTTCTCCTAAAAGGTCACAAGTTCAAGTTGGTGGGGGGGGGGGGGTGGGGGGGGGGGCAGTAGACCATGTACACCTATGTAGACTTTAGCATTAGAAGCAAAATTGTTGGGCGAAGTTGAGCCACTTATCCAAGAAAAAAGAGGGTCTCATACGCCAATTTGATGAAAATAGATTATTATTATAAATCAATAATTTTTCAACCATGGTGAATCAGTAACTCGTTGGAGTAATCTAGGCGAGGCTCAAGATCAAACCTAGTGGTTGCCGCTATAACACCAGGAGTATATCCAATAAATTGTAACTTGTAAGCTAGATATACTAGTAATTTATGACTTGGGAAGAGCTGAGGCACCACAAGGATTAGGGACCCTACTCTTTTATCCTTATCATAAGGGGCCAAATATGTCCCCTAGTGGGATTTGAAAATGGGTGGAGGGGATAACATCCGATTATGATAACCACTCAGTCATCCCATGAGGATACAAATTAATGTCAAAATTATATTAATTATATTTTTCCAAAATGTTAGGTAGAGGCGGGTCCCTTGTCCTACAAACAAGGTTGTCTCGTACACCAATTTTATGTAAAACAAATTATTATTATAAAGCTATATTTATTATATTTTTTAAATAGTAACAATTGATATGGAGGATAGTAATAGTCCATTATTATATATGATAGCAGGAAACTTGTCAATATTCCCCCAACATAGAGAGATCTCACCCAAATAAATGTTTTTCAGGTTTTACATTTTTATTGGTTTTATAACCATGGGAATTGGTACCTCATTAGGCTGATCCATGTTATTCTTAGGATCAAGTTCAAAAGTTACCACTATAACAAAGGAATATATACAAAATCTTGAAATCCTAGATATACTATTATTTTTTGACTTAGAGAGGGTCTAGGCATCCAAAGGCACACCCAAGTTTACCTCTATCAAGTGGGTGTCTACCCTTCTAGCTTACACTAACAACTTGTGTCTTAGTAATAATCGAGGCATCTTGAGGCACATCAAAGTGGACCTTTATCCCAGGGGTGTCTAACCTTCTAGCTTATGCCAATAACTTGTGTCTTAGCAAGTGTTGAGGTGTACCAAGGCACATTGGATTTGATCTCTATCCTAGGGGCATCTATCTTTCCAGCCTTATGACAAGGGGTCAACATTCCACTTGTGAACCCTTGTGGGGAAGAAAAGAAAGAGTTTCTTGGCCAAACACCCAAGCTATAAGCCCTGGACCAAATAGGTCTTACTTTAGGACCAAAAGGTAGTTTCAACTAAGATGGTATCCTTAAAAAGCCAACTTTCCCTTGTATTTATTATCAAGAATACCTTGAGAGTAGTCATGTACTTTCTAATAACATTTATCCTCATTTCATACATAAATCCAAATATTAACCTAATAATTATTTTACCTCTTTTATCAAATAAATTTACACATAATTTTATTATTGTTTTAATTTTCCTTTTTAAGTTAATAATAAACTATATAAATATTAACTCAATTTCACATGTGGAAGAAGAGAATACATGAATTTAATAGTTTTAGATTTAGGACAATTTTTGAATAATAAATATCTAATACCTTGTTCAAATTAATATTTATTGTATTTTTTAAAGTAGTTTAACAATATATTCATTATGAATTTAATTTTACTGGTTAAAATAGATCTTGGTTGAGGAGGATAACACTCCATCCTATAACCTTTTAGCTAGATTCAAGTGATAAAAAATATTAACTTACTTATAAATGAAACCTTGGCTAAAACTGTACAAGGCTTTAAATTATTCCTCTGTAACTAATAGCTCATCTTCCTCATACATAAGAAATAAATTAGTGATAACAAATGTAGAGTCATCTCATATTAGTAGAGATCTTGTATATATGTTACTTTACATTTTCTTTTAATAAATTGAATATAAATTTACTAGTTTATTTTAAAAATAGACTTTCTAATTTTACATTATTTATTTAATAAATTATATAAGTTGAGATCCAAATACCCAAAACCTCTAACTCATCAACCACCTTGCCTCATCTAGAGTTGTTGAGATTTCATTGTGTGAACTCTTCAACTCATCAATGGAAGGTTGTAGCCATTTTGAACCTACTCAAGTCATACATCATGGGTGAATCTTTGTGCTTGTGTGCTCCTCATAACTCTTCTTTTTGTAGGAGGTTCCATTGCCATAGGTAAGCCTTCTATTTTATAGGAAGAAGCATTTTTTTCTTTGGTCAGATTCTTTAGAGGTGTAAGCAAGAGATTTTCAAACACGAGCATATTTACCAAATGGGTTGAATCTATCCCCACTTTGCACATGATATTCTTTGAGGAATTAAAGAACTCCATCATTTTGTGTGGATGTTTGACTTTAATCCAAACATGGAAATTTCTATTTTTCATGTATAGATCAACCTATCACACCTCTCCATTATTTTTTATGGTGGATATTATATTAAAGGTACTCGAGATGAGTTGTACCATTTTATTACTCATGCTAAGCCCAAGGAAAGAATTTTCACTTATGCTTGAATTTGTGTGGAAATGGATTTTGAAAAAACATTGTTCAAGAAAGCTCATCTCAATTTTGAGGGTTGGAGTCATCTTCAAGCCCTTGATTATGAATATGTTCCCTAAAATGAAACTCCTTCCATGAGTATGGGAATTTTTCTAAATGTTTTCTAAGGGTTCAGGAAAATTAGCCTTCTTCTAAGCAAACTCCATCTTTTTTTCTTTCTTTTTTTGTAAGCTGGATTTACATTGAAATATTAAATATTTACATCAAATATATGAGTTTTAATATATTTATCCTGCCACTTTGGAAATTAGACCAGAGATAATAAAGTATAGATTCAGTAACTAACAAGATTAGTTTCAAATGATTGTCCAAAAACTGAGAATGCCAAAAAATAGTGTTCCCCACCATGGGGCAAACTAGAAACAAGAACCAAAATGGGCAGCCTTTAGGAACTACATAGTCTAATGAAAGAAGAAAAATAAAATATACAAAACTCTAAAAAAAACATATCAACAACCCAGATTGACAAGCATGAAGGGAAAGAACAGACACATTAAAATATAGGGAACCTGAGCATCAGGAGGATTGGGTTGTTCCCAATCTTGCATGTTGGTGGAATTGGAGAGCTAGGTAGTCATCCCATCTTGAGCTTACTAAAACTTCCTTCCACATCTAAAATAATATATTTGCATTCACTGAGTATGTGCATTAGATTGACCCGGTTTTGTCTCCTAACAATAAGGATATTCCATAGAAATATCTTAACATGCCACTACAAATCAATTTTATGTAGATAATAATTTTAATGACCCTAGGAGTTACCTATATTTGGAACCCAAGAAGCTATTCAAGCCATGAATTTTGAATCTAGAGTGAATTTCGGTCCTTGTTGAATTTCCTCTTCTATGAAATGGATTTCCTCTTGAATGTCCTGGGGCGTATTAACATGGTAGTTGGGAGTTGAAGATTTAGCTTGAGAACCCTCTGAAGTGACACAACCACCAGTTCTATGTCAAAAATGAACTCGGTGACGAGTCATGGTTATTGGAGGAGACATGTTAAAAATAGCAACAAGAAATTCCAATTTAGTTTTTCCTTGAATTAAATTGTGAATTAAAATTGTAATTCTATTTCATGGCAACTTGTAATAGTTAATTAAGTTAAATTGACTTAGCTGACTTAGGAAATTCAAATTGGAAGTCTATCTAGAGTCATGTAGAGTGATCCCTAAATTTTAGGGGCCCAGATTAAGTTCTTTGGAGTTGTAATTAGATAACTCAGTCTAATTGAGTTAGAGTCAGTTAAACTATTTCTAACTATTGGAGGAACTAGTAGAGGTCTAGTAGTAGAG
The DNA here is from genome assembly GCA_031772625.1 of Pinus tabuliformis. Taxonomy (NCBI): domain Eukaryota; kingdom Viridiplantae; phylum Streptophyta; class Pinopsida; order Pinales; family Pinaceae; genus Pinus; species Pinus tabuliformis. Next base: position 1,432,468,028 of record CM062818.1, on the reverse strand, counting down.
TAGTGCACTAGTGCATCCCCAATACCACACTAACTAACTGAAGATTCACTCTAAATAACTCATGCATGTCAGTTTAGAGGAAGACCCAGTTGATACTAGAGTGCAGGGACAATGTACTATCAATTTTATAATTTTCCGAGTTGTACAGATGGTGCACACAATCAGTTGAGTATCTATGTTTGGATTGAGCAGCTATGGAGTAAGTATTTCCCAATTAAATATGGGCTAATTCTCTCAGGAATTATTCAAGGAAGTAGGGGCTTGGTAGGCAGAAAAATTAGCTAAGTGTTGACTTGAGCTGGCTTCTGAGGTAGAGATTTAGATCATACTTGTGTAGGGATTATTCTAGTGTGAATAGGCATTGTATTTTCTTCTCAGATATTCTAGTTAATGAAATATACATAGTCAAGGCTTTAAGTTGTGGCTTTCCCTAGAGAAATATTATGTTATGTGTGATTGATATTCTTCCTCTTTCTACTTATTGTTTTCATCGATCATTTTTGGTTTCTAATGAGAAAAGTAGAGTAGATTTCTGTTTTGTGTTTTAGTATATCGTATGAGTTGTTGAACCTACACATTAATCTTCATGGTATCAGAGCTAAAGACAGTATAGAAGAGGAGATTTTGAATTTATTGTGCATGTGAAAATTGAATTTGTAGTTCATACTTCAAATTCGACAATATGGCTTTCTACGATTTGAGACTTGAGTATGCCTTGGAAGGCAACTCAAATTACATAGCCTAGAAGGACAAGATGGAAGCAGTGTTGGAGAAAATGGACTAAAGGAATTCATTGATCAATAAATTCCTAAGCCTCCAACATCTGATGCTAAAGATCTGGCTAAATGGAGAAAGTGTGTGGGAAAGGGAAGGTAGATTATCCTTGAGGGAGTTTGATATCACATTGTCTCAAGTCTCCATGGCAAGGAAACTCCATACCCAATGTGGAAGGCATTGACGTACCTATTTTAGAATATTAGTGACCATAGGAAGTTTGCACTGAAGGAAAAACTCAGAAAGATCAAGATGGAGAAGGGAAACTCCATTACGAAATAATTGTCCAAGTTCACTCATTTTCGCGATGAGCTTGGAAGTGTCAAGATTACTGTTGCCGAGGATGATATGGTGAGCCTAGATCTTCTTGGACTTCCCAAGAGTTGGCACAGTTATCAGGACTCTGTCAATGGGAGGGAGAAGCTGCCAGATTAGGAATGGTTGTGGTCAGATTTGGTACAGGAAGAGATTCAAAGGAACACTAGAGACAGATCCTCATCAAAGACTAATGATGAGGAAAATTGTGCCTTAGTGGGTAAGGAAAAGAAAGGGAAGGGGAAGGCATCCCATTCCAAATCAGATTCTTTTCATGGAGGCAAGAAGAAGGACATTTCGAAAGTCAAGTGCTTTCATTGTCACTAGTTGGGACATTTTTATATAAATTGTCTGCACAAGAAGTCCAAGAAGAAGCACTCAGGAGGAGCGGTAGGTGAGGCTCTTACCTCACAATTTGAACTGGACTTTACCCTCATCACATGTATGGTGTCATCGATGATGGGTAGTGTATGGTACCTATACAATGGAGCTTCTTTTCACATGAAAGGTAACAAGGAGCTATTTAGTAACTTGGAGGAGAAGGATCTCTAGATGCATATCGAGATGGGTGATGACATGAGGTATAGTGCTACTATGCTTGGTACAGTTACCTTTCAGAGGGAGTCAAGTGCTCCCCTCACTTTGTGAGATG